>JARQZK010001466.1:220000-417500 GCA_030704885.1 Cynegetis impunctata | reverse complement strand
ACGAACGTGTGTCGTTAACACGAAGAATTCTGTTTTCCATTCATTGCTACCTGTAAAAGGTATAAAATTGGAGCGCTTGTTACTTGCGGCGTGTGAATGTTGAATTACATCAAAATGGATGTATCAACTTTACTCTTGCTTAGCGATTATAGTAACCACCTTCGGGTGTCAGGACGTAAGAGTTTCGTTGCCAAAATGTTTTCTTCTATTCTGAAAGATGTGGTTCAATTGTTTCCGACTGGTGGCGCTGTGTCATATTTATATGTCATGGAGTTACTAGAAGAAATATGTATGACCGTTTGAAATGTTGGTTTGGTTATCACTCTCGGTGGATGGATGATACTGATGAGCCCCGATAAGGGCGAAACAGTCTGTCTATCAATTTCCATCGATTGTGATAAACAAATTAACATTTCGAACAATTACCGTCTGGGGTAGATGTTGATATTTCGATGCTTCGTGAACTCTTATAACCAGCTCCGCTAGGAGGTTTGTTTGATTAGTTTCAAATAAATGTCCTAGTTCACTTCATTATATATATATATATATATATATATATATATATATATATATATATATATATATATATATATATATATATATATATATATATGTCTACCGTAGCTTGCCGAGACACATTTTCAGGTCTACCGGTATTTAGCGCGACATTTGGGATTAAGCGCGACGTCGCGCTAATATTTCGCGATCTACCGTAGTTTAACGCGCCAATGCGGTGTTGCCAATGTTTTCAAGCTATCTCTGAAAAAGGATTATTGCTTTTTAAATGAAGTCGCGGCAAGTACTATATGTACGTCGCGCTAACTACTATTTATACGTCGCGGTATTTAATGTCTCTCCGTCGCGCTAACTACTATCTAGGTCGCGCTAACTACTATGTGAACGTCGTGCTATTTACTGTGAAGTGTGAAACTTAGCGTCACATTCTTCAAAGATATATGATTTCATTTCATTTAGATCGCAAGCACAAAATCTACCATTTAATAGCTTTGAACAAACATAGGCAATAAAAATATACGTATAGTTTGTTGAATACTTGATTATTAATTGGGCCTGTCGAATAGTCATTGCTATAAGGGACTCTGAAAAAGTTTTCGATATCTTATGGAAATTCATAGGTACCAAGTTATAAATTCGGACAGATATATGAATACAACACAAACTTGTGCATATTTTTGGAACTTATACTTATAATGAACTTTAATTTTAAGTTCTTGTTTTGTTATCTTTGTAGAATCATATATGTGTTTATCGTTAGATTTTGTTGCATTATCCAGTGAAAATGAACTCCAGAGTGTGAGGCCCCTATTGGCGAACGTAGATAAGCGATGCTCAACCTACCGGTGTCGAATATTACTAACGTATGGGCCATAGATTGCTTTGTTTACATCTGTTTACGTGTAATTTATATGAGAAGTTGTTGAGTTTTAATTGTGTTTAATTTTGTTTGGGATCGTTAACAAAAATCTTCTACTTTTACCGTAATCCGAATCTGGGCCATCATCCAGAGATTCTAGATAATTGTATTTTCTTTCATGTAACGGCAAGAGATACTATTAAAATAATAATAATAATGTTTATTTGCACAACCAAAATTACAGTTTATCATAAAATCAAGAATATGAAATAAAACTTGACTCTATAGCTAGGTAACAACTAAAATATTCAGTTATATAACCAGGAAAACAGAGATTATATAAAAAAAACAAGACTCTCAGAAGTCCACCGTACATTTAGTAGAGCTGTTATACGTCAGGAAAATTCAAAAAATATAATAACTCATTACGTTCAAACCATTCAAGCAGAGTATTCATGTTAATTCTTCTTTTATTTTATGTTGTTTCTTTCATTTTTGCTGGTAAGTACTTAGTTTTGTCCATTATACTCAAAACCTCTTCAGTTGGTAATAAAAGTAGACATGTCAGAGATGTTTTCTTGAAACATTTGAAAGTTTTTTTACTTTTTAAATAAATAGGTATTTCATGATGTATACGTAGTTCCTCTAACCAATTAATTTATTCGTCCTCTCCTTTATTTTATTATTGAGTTTTCAACTCAGTGTAAATTTCAACTTGATGTAGGTAGGTTATCTACTGTTGAACAGAGATAGTATTGTCCTCAATCGAAACACAATGAACCACTGGAAAATACGAAGTCCAAAAAAATACAAATTACGGAAATATCATTACCAAACAATAGGTTTGTTCCAACCTTGAATCACAAACAGATTTACAACAGTTTGCAAATCGTTCTCACCGCGCATGTCTGTAAAATATTGGTTTCCTGATCTATGGTTGGAACACCTGATAATTTACTGGATCGAAGTAGTGAGTCATCCTCGTAACATCATAATCTGTGATTATCTTATTTTGGGTGTATTCGCGTTGGGCGCTAAAGCTTGGTTCATACAGACGCGAATCGCGAATTGCGAATAGCAAATTCGCAGGAAAATAATTCGCCAGTTTGGACTATTTCATATACTTGCGATATTTTTGGGGATATTTACTTTTTTCCAGATTGCTAATGTTGGCGATAAGTGACTTATGACATCATAGTCTGCCATTTGACAAAGTTGGCCGATTCAGCCAGCTGATTGTTTGTTTATTTTGAGAATTAATAATTATTGTTGATTTCGAGACATACAGAGAAATAAAGAGTTTGTATTCAATAACAATGGATGCGTATTCCTTATGTTTATTTCAGTGGCAACGAAGACGTAAAATCGCTGCTTATTTATTATTAAAAAAAAAAACAGAATAAAATATATGGAACTTGCGAAATTTTTAAATTAAGGATGCAGCAAGGGGCGTATCATAATTTAGTTCAAGAAATGCGTTCCAAAGATGAAAAAAAATTTAGAAATTTTCATAGGATGTCAATACATGATTTTGATAAAAAATCCAAAAAAAACAAGAGCAAAACAATTTCTAAAACGAAAACAAACAAAACACGTGTCAATTCAGCTCTCAACTCACGCTCAACGTTGAACACAATAAGATGAGCTAAAATGCGCATGTGCTAACCATAAAACGGTCGGTCCTAACAACAATTCGCGCGAATATATTGAACTCAATCCAATTTTCCCGCCCCCCAAAATTTAAATTTTGCGAATTCGCCAAATATTAAAAATTTTGACAGGTCGCCATATTGATTTCAAATTGGCCAATCAGAACATTTTTCGCTATTCGCGTCTGTATGAACCAAGCTTTACACGCTTTAAGCGCTCACGCTTAAGCGGGCTACACACTCGCGGCGCGAAAGCCCGCGAAAACGCGAGTGTAGATGGGTTCGCGCGTTCGCGTTCGAGCTTCGCGTTCGCGCTGTTCCCCGATCGGTGTCGGTTTTTTGTCCCGCGACAAAGGGTCGCGCTTGATTCACGGTGCATAAACGTGAACGCATCCACACTATCTGCTTTTCGCAGTTGTGTGCAAAACGTCGTTGAGAGAGGTCGTGTGTTGCTTTTGCGTAGGTTTTTGAAGAAAAAATGAGTGTTACATGGAACAATGAAATAGAGCTGACACTGATTGAATGTTTTCAATCAGAGCCAATACTTTGGCAGCCCAAGCACAAGGGCCATAAAAATAAAAACATGGTCCATGATGCCTGGACGCGAATAAGCGAAATTTTGAATATTCCTGTGGCTGACTTAAAGAAAAAAAAAACAGCCACTTCGTCGTCCATTCTATTTGAGGTCGCGAACAAGACTGCGAACGAGACTGCGAAGCTTTGCGAGTGTGGAGGGACACGCTTTTAACGCGAAATTCACGGCGTGGATCGCGGCGTGAATTCACAGCAAGATTCGCAGGCGAGTGTGTAGCCCGCTTTAGAAGCACAGATTATTGGCGATCGTGTTGGCCTACTAGCGCTTAGAGACGCTCACGCTTTGGCTTTGAGCATTAAAGGTGAATGTCAGATCTTCTTTTTACGCTTAGGTAGGCAAAAGCCCGATAGTTCACGCAAATACACTGTGCTTTAACATTTCCCTACAAATTTATTAATTATCGACAACAAAAGTTAGGTTAGCTTACGCTTAGTGTTAAGCTTTTGTGAGCGCGAGTCGACCACAGAGAACGAAGCTTATAAGCGCTTAAAGCGTGTAAGCGCCCAACGCGAATGTACCCTTTCATAGTGCTAGTAACGGTTTTTCGTGAAGTCTTTTGAAATTAGAAATTTTAAAAAATTGTGGGAGGTTATAGTCACAAACATTAATGAAATTCTAAAAACCAACTACACTTCAGACCATTTGGAAAATAAGTGGAGGGTGGTTGAACGATCATACCACAAACAAAAATGTTACAATAGAGCAAAAAAGAATACAATAGAGTTAGAATAGTACTAGAAAAAGAGAAGTTGGAGATGCATAAACAAAAACTTATCTTAATGAAGGAAAGAAATTAACTTCTGAGAAAAAGAAATGAACTTTTAAGAAATAGAACCTGTTCTACTTGTTCGAAAGACTTTATGCAACGTTTTACTAAGCAAGTTTCAGATTTTTTACTTACATTAATGTTTTAATTTTTGTTTAATTTAATTTTAGGGTTCTTTTTTAATTAATATTTTGGTGCAATGTAAAAAGTAAATGTAGTAAAATAAAATTTAAGTTTGTTGTTTATAAAATATATGCCATTTTTTAGTTTTACCGAACAAGAATACATAACATAAATATGCAGAGAGTATAATGCGAGTTTTTATGTGACAATAGGTTAGGTGAATAAAAATAAGCAAGAGGTCTTAAAGAAATTGTCACCATCTAATAAATAATAGCTCTACGCATGCGCCAGATGAACGGTAAGAAGAAAATCCGCAAACCGTTCTGATAGTTTTCAAACAGTTTGCAACCTTGGATGGAACCAAAGAAATCTTAATATATCTGTACTGAGTAAGTATATATACTAAACAGACTGTTTCCTAATTGAATGCCAATATTTATGGGGGTGATTTTTGAACCCATTTTAAGAAAAAAATTTCATATGAACATAAAATATGTCCTAAACGTCTTACCTTTTGAGATACAGGGTGGTAAAGTTTTCAAAAAATCATTTATCATATATTTATCATTAATATCTACAATACCACTTCAGATATTTCAATGAAGTTTGTCATACATGTACTATGAATCAAGAGGCATTTTTTTATGTATCACTTTTTGTTAAATTTCCACCAGTGACGTTCGTACGTAATTCGACCTGCCTATTTTGACAGACATTGATGGTACGCCACAGATTTTTCCTCAAATAAAAATTATTTTTGAAATTTCCAATCATTTCTTACCAAAGTTGATTACTTGACTTTTTTCAATCCGATGCACGGTTTTCGCTTAAAAAAATAAAAACCGTTTCTCTGCATGATCATAACAATATCGTTACATACATATGACAATATCACTTTGCAGAGACATACGTAAATTTTATTTTTTTAAATGAAACCCGTGCGTCGGGCTAAAAAAATTCAAGAGATCAAATTTGCTCATAATTGAATACAGATTTCATTTATTTTTCATTTTAAGAGAAGTCAGTGGCGTGCCATTGACTGTAGATATTAATAATAAATGATTTATTTTTGAAAACTTTACCACCCTGTATCTCAAAAGGTAAGACGTTTAGGACATATGTTCATATTAAGTTTTTTTCTTAAAATGGGCCCAAAAATCACCCCCATAAATATTGACATTCAATTAGGAAACATCCCCTGTATATCTATGAATGGAACGCCATTATTTCAAGTAATCATATTCACCGCGTTTTACTCTATTCTATGGTACATATATATTCTTCTCTATGGTTAGTAATATGACAAGTGACAAGTGTGATGATGTAGCTTTGATCCTTTGAAGTACGATAATTTTTTTGACAGAATTATTTAAACCTATTAAAACTGTATCTTTAGTTACGTTTTCAAAAGTAGCCAACAAGAAATCAATTATACTGATTACTGAATATTTCCCTCCTGTCAAAAATCCCATGTACGTAAATTGAATGCAGTTATCGCAAAATTACAGGGAATATTTCCCTCCTGTCAAAAATCCCTTGTAAATGGAATACAATTATCGAAAATTACACCGAATATTTCCCTCCTGTCAAAAATCCCTTGTAAATAGAAAGCAATTATCCAAAATTACAGCGAATATTTCCCTCCTGTCAAAAATCCCTTGTAAATGGAATGCAATTATCGAAAATTACAGCGATAATTGCATTGTAGAAAGCGAAAGAGCCTTGCGATAATTGCATTGTAGACCGATAATTGCATAGTAGCATAGTTCATATCACGGTTATTGATGACAAGACGAGAATTTATGAATTACTAAAGTCAGCTTGACAAGTTGAAAGTTTATTCGGGAAATATTCCCCAAAATTACACTCGTGCATCAAAATAACCGGATAATTTCGCATTCCGTCGTGTTGTCTTTAAAAAACTGCATTCGGTCATTTTCATATTTTGGAGAAAGAGCCCTCCACCTTCGGTGTCGGGCTCTTTCTCCAAAAATGAAAATGAACTCATGCAGTTTTTTGACAACACGCTGTCATGCAAAATTATCGGTAATTTTGATGCACTTGTGCAATTACTTACGATAATTGCATTGTAGAAAGCGAAAGAGCCCTGCGATAATTGCATTGTAGACCGATAATTGTCATATTACGTTTTTTTATGACAAGCTGAGAAATTATGAATTACTAACGTCAGCTTGACAAGTCAAGTTGAAAGTTTATTCGGGAAATATTCCCCCAAATTACACTCGTGCATCGAAATAACCGGATAATTTTGCATTCCAGCAACGTGTTGTCTTTAAAAAACTGCATTCGGTCATTTTCATATTTTGGAGAAAGAGCCCGACACCGAAGGTGGAGGGATCCAAAAATGAACTCATGCAGTTTTTTGACAACACGCTGTCATGCAAAATTATCGGTTATTTTGATGCACTTGTGCAATTACTTACGATAATTCCATTGTAGGAAGCGAAAGAGCCCTGCGATAATTGCATTGTAGACCGATACTTAATTCCATAGTAGCATAGTTCATATTACGGTTGATGACAAGCTGAGAATTTATGAATTACTAACGTCAGTTTGACAAGTTGAAAGTTTATTCGGGAAACATTCCCCCAAATTACACTCGTGTATCAAAATAACCGGATAATTTCACATTCCAGCGTGTTGTAGTTGAAAAACTGCATTAGGTCATTTTCATATTTTGGAGAAAGGGCCCGACACCGAAGGTGGAGTGCTCATGCAGTTTTTTGACAACACGCTGTCTTGCAAAATTATTGGTAATTTTGATGCACTTGTGCAATTACTTACGATAACAACCCTTGGGTAATTATTTTTTATGTCTAAGCGTTTTCAAGGTAATTTAAAAATATTTTCTGTGATTAAATAAACTTGTCATTTTAACAATTTTCAATATTCGGTTTCAAGATTTGGTACCAAAAATAATAATTTTTAAAATTAATTTTCATAAAAAATTATCTTACCGAATATACCTCGAGCATAGATAAATTTTTATAATTTTGACATAACTTTCCTCAAGCATGTTGCTTGTTTAGGTAACAACAACCCTCCGGCGTCTGGTTGTTACTAGCAACACGATTTCGAAATTCTACGACAAAATTATTGCAAATGATCAATGTTCTTGGGATATTATAGCTAATAATTGTACTGTTAAATGTACTAGAATAAAGATCTATATCATAAAGAGAATAATATAGTGGCTCTATAAAGAAACCTGGAATTACCCCAATAATTCTCAACTACAACCGAAGAAACTCTTCTTCAAACGAAATAATGAAAAAGTATGACGGAAAACTGTTTGCTGAATAAAGACATGTCAATTGATCTTAATGAATTAATTGTTTTGAAAACATTCTTAAATCTGAAATTTTGAAACTTTATTCCATTTAGGAACTGGTGGAATTATTGCTGACAAAATTCAATAGCATTGCATCCAGTTTTCCGGAGCATACTTTCTATTCTTGATGCTTCTGGTTACAATTATTGCAAAAGTTTTTCGAAATTAAAACAGAATTCAATAAAAAAAATTTATTCCAAATAATTGAACTTGTTCAATTTGAATTTTTCCTCAGCAAAACATAAAAACTTCATTTTTTTCCCTATATTTAATCAATTCTCATTCTATGATACTTTCTTTGAAGAGATTCGGCGCTCCGACGATTTTTTTTAAAAATTTCATGACTGTCGGCCATCCCTTCAAAATATTCCAAAGATGGTTCAATCCCTTCTAGAGAGTTCTGCTCCAAACTTGATTGAAGAAGTTCTTTTTCGGGGGTTGAATATCTCGGTCTTTTTCCTGAAATTCCAATTTTTTTAATTCATATTATTAATGAATATCAAATCAAAATCTTTTACCTTGAATGTCATTCTTCTGCTCGTGAAATTTAATTTTTTCCCTTTCCACCCACTGTTTTATCATGTTAATGGATCTATGCTTAAAATGGTGTTTGAATTTTTTTTTAAACATTGTTAATTTCTCAAGTTTAATGTGTTTTCGTCGATTTATTTCTTCACGAAAAAAATGTCCTGCAATTTTCTTCTCTTCAGAAGACCATAGTTTTCTTTTACGAAATTTTCCTGAAAAAAAATTCAAAAAATTCAGCTATCAAGTAGTATTTCTTCCTTACTATGTGAGAAATTCAAAATAACATTCTATTAGGATGGTTTGCCAATAAGCAAATGAAAATTGTAATAAAAAAATACAGATCTTACACTATACAGCAATCAGAACAACTATATGTGTAATTTCTCCAGTTAAACTTGGAAAATAAAAATTTCTAAATATTTCCTAATTTGTGCAAAAAACTGATAATCCTAAAAAAACTTAATTTCTTACGAAACAGTACATAATTCTAATTCTGTGATAGCTTACCAAGACATTTTTCAACATCATCTAAACTTGGTTCTTCAGTTGTATCTGAATCGCTGCAGTTTATATTTTCAAAATATTTGGGCTCCCTTCTATGATGGTCTTCATTTACAGACATTTGTTTTGTTCTATTTTTCAAAATTTTGTAATTGCTCTTTTCTCTATCCATATGATTATCTAGAGTAGATATTCAAATTAACTTAATCTTAATCAGCAAACAATGTTTTCATCAATGTAAATTACTAATACTAGATACACTAACATCATTGCTTATATAACAGAGCAAATAGAAAGAAGGAAAATGTTAACCTACAATTTTTTTTTACGGAAAGAATACAAGTAAAAATATCTGATGGAACGATAAAGTATAATGTATGACTTTCGAATATATTACTCAGGAGTTGATCAGAAATTCTTAGCTCTACTACTTCATGAAAAACTATCTGAAAATTTTACTTACTGAAATTTTCCTCTTTGTTCTGCTCAAATGATTTATCGTTAACTCTATTCCGTCTATACTGTTTACATTCCATAGTTTGTTCCAAATGTTTGGACACCTTTGTAATATCTATTAAAGTAGCACTGTGATCATATACCTTCTTGTGTATATCAAAATCGTGCGACATGTAAGTTGACACTCTTCTTTCTTCTTCTTGAGATGTTCCTGCCTTTGCAACTTCTGTTGCAAAATGTTTTCTCAATTTAGTGAATGTTAAATTCTCACATGATATTCCTGCCATTTTGCAATACCTTCGATGACTTTTATAAGCATCAAATGTTAGGTTTTGTTCTGTTTTTGATGGTTTACCAAAGAGAAATCTGTTTTTTGGGTGTATTCCTGCAGATTCCCTATATTTCAATATCAACTCAATTCCCGGAAGGATATTTTTTTTATCAATCAATAGGGCAGTGGAATTACCTAACTTTCCCCTGAAACTGATTCTTGTATATTTTTTTGCTTGAATTTTATCAGAATCATCAAGATCCATCAAATCATTTCCATAAAGACCCTCCCGATTGTAAAAATCTGCAATTTCGATTCTTTGGGTTTCTCCTGGACGCTTTCTATTGAAAACTGCTAAATAAACCATCAACGTCTGAACTAAGTCCGTCCAAGATGAAAGTGAAAAATGATGCTCTAATTCTCTTTTACATGATGCTATCTTCTGCAGTAAAATTTTCAAATATTGTTTAATTTCTATGTTTTGCGGTAACTTTCTATTCTTCTGTTGTTTCAGTCTTCTTAGCCTATTTTCACTATTTTTACAAATACGATTTATGTATGGAGCTAACTCTTGCTGAATTCTACGAGAGAGTCCTGCAGCCCTTCTCATTAACATATCATCTTCTGTTCTGTCGCTTTCAGATTCTATTATACCAATTATTTTTTTCAGTTCATTGAGTAAGGTTCTTGCATTAGTTGGATGTTTATATATACTGCAGGTTTCATCAAATTTGGCTATGTCATTTATAGCTTTCGAAATGGTGTCAATATTACGGGAATGAATCAAATCCTTGCAAGTTCTTATATTGTTATCATGCATTTTAATACGTAACATGAATCTTCCTAGAAGACGTAATTGAGCTCTGATATGATCTTTATTGTGGAATTCCCCAACTCTAATGCACATATAGTTGCCATAAGTAATTAAAATTTGATCGGAGAAAACTTCCTTGGTAACATTGTCATCATACATGTCAGATGCAATAAAGTTTCTCAATGTGCTGGAAGCTTTATCATGGATAAAAGGAGTAAGTTTTCTACAGTTCCCTTGCAAATGCCTAGACCCATTATTTGGGGAACATTTGATTTTGTGTTTTCGAATATTTTTTTTATTAAAGTAACCTAAACACGAAGAGCAAGGTACATATACTGCATCACTCTGATCAGAAACTCTAGACACAATATGGTTACTACTGCTCCCTTGAACAGACACATTGTATTCATAATCACCTTTCTTCCTTAAAAGATCAATTTGTTGTCTTCTTAAGGGATTTGAAGGATGTAAACTATTAATTTCTTTTATTTCAGTTTCTTGATTATGAACACTGTTCCAATGTCTTACAATTTGAAATAACTGTTTCTTGCAATAAAAACACTGATGTTTCTTATGTGAATTATTAGCCTTTTCTGAAACAAATTTCTTCAGATATATAATTTGAATAAAATTGAATATTTGGGGAACAGTAGGAATAATAAATTACTGAAATTCTTCAAAAATTGAATAACTGAAAGAAATTTGATATACAATTTATAATAGGATGAAATTGAAATTTTTTGTAGTATGTACTACAAAAGTGATGAAAAACAATTCAGCAAAATTTCCACTGAAAAGTAATTTTGTAGGTACTTCTATATAAATGACATAAAAACTGGATATCACCAATTGGTATTAATAAAATCAAAACTTGAAATAGGAAAACGAACAATTGCACTCCGTATGATTATATGCTATAAATTTATTTCCAATTGTAGTAGATATTATGGAAGCTTAATTGGTTTCTTATGTCTGCACTATTAAAAAAAATATGAACTATATTTTTCATTATTGAGAATTTCATAATAAACTTACTGTTAGGTATATTGTAATTTGTCTCCTGTTTTTCGGAAGAACCCTCAGTACTTTCATTGATCCTGTTCTGTCTTACTTTCTTCGTACAGTGATCATAAAGTTCTTCATCATCAGATACTGAAATATCAATTTGTTCAATACATTTACTTTCATATCTGCTTAATTAATCTTTCATAAGATAAAAAATTATTACTGAGATAACTAACCATATGTTGTTGATTGAAAAATTACTCCTTGCTCTTTAGAAAAACCCTCAATACTATTATTATTATCATCATCATCAATAGCACTATCCTCCCAAGACGGACTATCTATTTCTTCACTAGGGAAAGAATCATCTGAAAAATTTAGTTTTATAAATAAATTGAATTTCATTAAATATTCAACTTCAATTCAAGATTCAACATAAATTGAACAGCATCAAAATTGATGCTTTTACTATACACATAAAACTGCTCTGGCAGCAATAGGCTGTAAGTTATCAATGTAAATACAATTATGCAGAATACTCATCACAAATTAGTAATGCTAATTTAAGATCAATTTACTATTTGTAGATTCCCAATACGTACCTTGTTTTTCAGCAGAATCCTCAACACTTTGACGAACATAATCTGCTGCACTATAATTAGTGTTAATTGTATTTACTTCCTGGGTAAATTGATTATACACAACTTCTTCATTAGAAACTGAAACATAAATTTTCTCAATACATTTACTTTATTACCTGCTGAATAGCAATCCTTACTTAAATTTTTTTTTATTATTTAATGAACACACCATGAGAAAAAATTATAATTGAAAAAACTCACCAGGAGTTGTTGCTGGCAAAATTGCTTCTTGTTTCTTAGATGTACTATTCGCACTTCCATTTTGAGAAAGATTATCTATATCGTCAACATTCAAAATTACATCTGCAAAAAATTAAGTTTTAAGTTTTTCAATATATTCAAATTCATGGAATATTCAACTTCACCCAAGATGTGAAGTAAAGTTGTAAAGTAAATTTTATCAAAATTGGGAGTTTTTGGACAACACTCCATAATTACCAAAAATGAATAATTCTATTGATCAAACTTTTCATTTCTGTTATTTAGAAGCGGTTAAGAACATTATATTATCTGAACTACCTGACTCATTAACTGACAAAGGCTGCTCATCATTACCATCAACATAGTTCGCACTATGATCAGTTATTTTTGTAGAATCAGAGGTTTCTTCGGGTTTTTTCATCAGTGTTCGCTTGATTTCTGATAGAAAATTTTTATCATTACTTTCAGCTATTACGTTAGCCTCATAAAAACCCATACGTTTGTAAGGGGCCCATATTAGTTTTCCCTCAATAGGTGTGATACCTCTGGAAGGTGTCACATAGAATATGTTGTCCTCAACAAACTTTACCAAAGTATACATCCTTAAAAAATTTGCAATAATTACTGATTTTCAATATTTTACGAATGTAATCTTGTGTTAACTTACCTCTAAGTTACAATGAACAATGATAGAATGATACAACTATTCACAATTCACATTTACATATAAATCAACCACGCTTTACTACATTCGATTTCGATTGATTCGATTCGAAATTCGAATAACTGCCACTCTTCATTCAAAAACACTATAACGGTTTTTCATATAAGGTGATTTTCATTTATTGCTTATACCAAAATCAAAAATATTCTAGTTTATGTGTGATGTTTAAGTTAAAAATATTTTGAGTGCACGCAAATAAATTTTATAATTATTTCATATTTGCATTTTCAAAATTTAAAGCGACTTCAAATAAGCCACTCAAACATGAAAAGATGACGTCATTATAGCTAACATTGATGTGGAAGTTTGTTTCGTGTAACTATATAATAATTGAAATATTTCTAATAGTAGGGGAGCCCGAGATGCTAAATGGGGATTTACGCGAGCGTCGTGGGGACCTTTTGAATTGTGAAGATTAGATGCTTAAACGAAAAAAAGGTTATATGATGTACGCCATTTCACTGGGGGGAAAAAGTGTGCAGATCTTCATGAATGTAATATATATTAAACAATTTTCCTTGTTTGGATGGTCTTATGGGCTAACCTGTCAATAACTAAGTACATGTAGAGGTGTGAGATTTGTAATGATATCAAGTGCCACGCGAGCTTTTGCACTTTGTCGAGCGTTTACCTCGTGCTTGTCTGACCTGATTTGAGGTGCCAGACTAATGTCCCATGAGTATTTATTATTTTCACAATCATGAAGTACATCCATCGCAATATTTTTGTGGTTACAGCCTCAAGTCTTACGAGGGTGTGCTGTGAGTCTTACCAAATAGACTTCTGCACGCCATCACAGCCCTTCTTGCTTTACTAGCAGTGATATCAACATGCTTATTATACGGAAGCTGGATAGGCTGGGTTATTACCAGATCATTCTATGAGATCTAGATTTAATGAAAAAAATTTCATGTATGGAAGATTTCTTTACCGGGTAAAAGGAATTACTGTGCCCCACTGAAAAGTAATACTGCTCAATAATTCTGAGACTCTCCTGTAATAAATCACATAGGGTGCCTCGAATTTAGCTCTACCTATTAAGGCTATGTCATCAGCATAGCCTACGCGTACGCTGGAATTACTGTGCCCCACTGAAAAGTAATACTGCTCAATAATTCTGAGACTCTTCTGTAATAAATCACATAGGGTGCCTCGAATTTACCTCTACCTATTAAGGCTATGTCATCAGCATAGCCTACGCATACGCTTTCGAATCCAAGCTCCGCTAGCCTATGTAATAGTTCATCCACTGCTAAGCTCGATAGGAGGGGAGATATTACGCCCTGTTAAGGTGAGCTTGGCCCCGTGAGTGACTTTGACAAAAAACAAATATATAGTGTTAACACCAACAAATACTTAAGGAAATATTGTGATGTGGATGGAATAATTTCACACATTTCTTTTTTGAAGGACTAGTTTACGTAAATTGATATCAGTTGCTAATATCACAAAACTACCTTTTTTAATACTTCTATTTAAACTACGGTTACATGATTATGATGTGATTTATTAGTCTATATAACTGTGCATATCACTAAATGAAAGAGGCGGAATATTTATCAGCAAAATTTAATTTTATCTATAAAAAGCCAATGCAAAAAATATTTCACTTGGTTTTCAATTCAAACATATATCTCCAAAAATTTGATATTTTGAGAAGTCAATTCGCAATCCCTTCAAAATCAGCATACTATGAATAAATAGATTAGGGCAGATTAAATGGTGTTTAGTGATAAGCATTGCGATTTTAGGGATGATTAAGAGTATGAATTATGGGGCATCACCTGATGAATATAAACTACTTCGTCTTGTAGATGATTTATAAATTTATAATTCGAATAGAAATAACTGAATTTTTGATGTAGTAACGAGAGTATTGATGTCAACGCATATTAGTATATACTTTCAATATAGTTGTTTTGTTATATCTATCCTTCTTGTGAATATTTAACGTCAGACATACGCACATTTGACTTTGTCGCGATTAATTTTAGAGGTTATGATAATACGATAATAATAGAATACATGTTCAATGAAAAATTACGCACAGGAAAATCGTAGAATGAAGTTTATGGAAAATTTGCAACATCGAATGTCTGTTGGTCTTGTCGCCCTTACTTACGACGAAAGTGATAGAAACATTCTGCAGCTAACTTATTTCGACGAGTTGAGATCGAAAATAGTTGGCCGTAACTTAAGGAAACGAAGGGTTGAGAAATTTTTTAGATGTCAGGTTAGGTTTAATTTTAGACTAGCGTATCTACCATGGAAATCATAATATTATATAGTATACATCTATGGTATTTCCTTGACTCATTTGTCATTTTCGAACGCACCATCGAAAACTTCTGGCGAACGTAGATAAGCGATACGCTCCCTACCGGTGTCGAATATAACTAACGTATGGGCCATAGATTGCTTTGTTTACATCTGTTTACGTGTATTTTATGAGAGGTTGTTGAGTTTTCATTTTGTTTGGGATCGTTTACAAACGTTCAGAAGAGATGAATCACTATTGTTGTGTATCCAATGCTATTCCAACGAAAAATCTTCCACTTTTATCGGAATCTGAACCTGGGCCATCAACTAGAGATAATTGTATTTTCTTTCGTGTAACAACCAGAGATACTATCAAAATAATAATAAATAGTGTTTATTTTCACAACCAAAATAACAGTTTATCATAATATCAAGAATATGAAATCAAAATTGACTCTATAGCTAGGTAACAACCAAAATATTCAATTATATAACCAGGAAAATTTTATAAAAAAAAACCAGGCCATTAGCTGTTTGTTTACATTGATTGGTAATGGTATTTCCGCTCATTTCATTTTGAGTTTTCGAACGTTTAGCTTCGTAATTTGTGTTTTTTTGGACTTCGTATTTTCTAGTGGTTCATTGTGTTTCGATTGAGGACAATATTATCTCTGTTCAACAGTAGATAACCTACCTACATCAAGTTGAAATTTACACAGAGTTTTTATCATTGAACATGAAAATCAATAATAAAATAAAGTAGAGGACGAATAAATTAATTGATTGAAGGAACTATGTAAACCTCATGAAAAGGCTGTATGATAGAACACCTATTTATTTAAAAAATAAAAAAACTTTCAAAAGTTTCAAGAAAACATCTCTGACATGTCTACTTTCATTACGAACTGAAGTTTTTGAGTATAATGGACAAAACTAAGTACTTACCAGCAAAACTGAAAGAAACAACATGAAAAAAGAAGAATTAATATGAATACTCCGCTTGAATGGTTTGAACGTAATGAGTTATTATATTTTTTGAATTTTCCTGACGTATAACAGCTCTCCTAAAAGTCCGGTGGACTTCTGAGAGTCTGATTTTTTTGATAGAATCTCTGTTTTCCTGATTATATAATTGAATATTTTAGTTTTTACCTAGCTATAGAGTCAAGATTTATTTCATATTCTTGATGTTATGATAAACTGTTATTTTGGTTGTGCAAATAAAAATCATTTGTTATTATTATTTTAATAGTATCTCTGGTTGTTACATGAAAGAAAATACAATTATCGAGACTCTCTGGATGATGGCCCAGTTTCAGATTCCGATAAAAGTGGAACATTTTTCGTTGGAATAGCGTTGGACTTCAAAAACTCTACGTTTTCGGTTAGCTAAAAATTGCACATCATTAGTTGGTATAATTCTATATGGGAAAATCCACAAACTAACTGCAGGGAAAAAAATTATTCTCAGTAAACTGTAAAGAACAACTCTCTTAAGTTCAGACATTTTTTTCAATCTTCAAGTTATGAATCCACACCTTTCTTCTGTCCATCATTTCCTTGTTTCCCAACTTTGTTTGGAATGCAACTTTGAATTGTCCAGCTTTCGGAAAGGTATGTAAGCTATATTCTGGTTTTTTTTGCCCATGATGAACAATAGGATACACAACAATAGTGATTCATCTCTTCTGAACGTTTGTAAAGATCCAAAATACAATTAAAACTCAACAACTTCTTATATAAAATATACGTAAACAGATGTAAACAAAGCAATCTATCGCCCATGCTCTGGTAATATTCGACACCGGTAGGGGGCGTATCGCTTATTATGTTTTATATTATATATATTATATATATATATACATATATACATATATATAATATATATATATATATATAATATAGTAATATATATATATATATATATATATTATATATATAATATATATATATATAGATAACTGAGATTGAATTCTCGCACATCACTTTGTTGAAAACATCATTAAAGAATAAAGATAAACTTTAAAAATTTTAAAAACACTTGGCTTTTATGTTTCCAATTTATAAAAAAATATTAGATACTGATTTGCAGTAATAAAAAGTCGACATGTTTCGAGCTATGAACTCATTATCAAGTCATTATCAGTCTTGATAATGAGTTCCATAGCTCGAACACATGTCGACTATTTTATTACTGCTAAATACAGTATCTAAATATTTTTATATATTGTGAAACATAAGCCAAGTGTTTTTTATTTTTAAAGTTTATACTTTATTACATATTTTATTTATATATATATATATATAATATTATTTAGTATATATATAAATGACAAGCACAGACATCAGCTTATATATATATATATATAATATATATATTTAATTATATATATATTGTATATTATAATATATATATATATATATTATATATATATATCTATATATATATATATATATATATATATAATATGAAGATATATTTGATATTTCTTTTACATGCGTCAAGAGCATATCAGAAATGTGGATGGACATGAGACAATATTTTTCTCATGAAACCAATTCTTTGGATGTATACTGAAATGACAACATGCTCCCCACTCGTGTGGAAATGAGGTCACTTTCCACACTAGTAAACCGTAATATACCTACTACTTATTTGTTGTTCAACTTTTCCTAACAATTCTCAAAAACTGTCGAATATCTTTTTGAGTTTTCAAATATGTTAGATTGATTTCCTTTTGGAGGTTTGATTTGAATATTCTCTCACATGAAAAAATTTTTTTTTCACTCATGTCACCTGTTCCCATCATAATCGAGAACTTTTAGATATTATACATTCGAAAAGTTGGTCGGTTTTATATAGTAGTATATCTAGAAATATCCAGAAATTTGACAAAATTATAATATGGTTAGGTATTGAGTGCAAAATAGTTTCTTCAAGCCAGAGAGATTGTGTGTTGAAGATAAGATTAGGTTGTTACATTATTCTGATAATTTCACATGTTTACTTGGACCTTCCGTCATACTTTTCTTGCTGATTGATGGTTAGTCCTTTATATTTATATACATTCAAATTCCAAATTGATAACATTATTAGCATACACAACTATGAGCGGTTTTACTGCAATTCGGAAAACAGGAAATACAAAAATAACATACCGTTCACACTATCATTTCCGGTTTTATAAATTACAGTTAGAAGATAACGATTTCATTCAAAATATGAGAAAAACAATGTTATCCACTTCAAAGGATATTTTTGGTATGCCAATATCGAATGTCGTTGTTCTACAATGAATCATTTCACGTTTAAATGTGTTTATTATTTGATAAGCTAAGAGCTCTAGAACTAATTTGTTAGGTGGAGTGAAATGAAAATCTGAAAATAAGATCTGGAAACTTAGATTACTCCTTGATATACCTATGCAGACGCACATATAGAGAATACAATCTATTCATGAAAAATTATACAAGTTGATCAGAGCCAATTTCATATATCACATAAAGGAGACAAGGAATTCTTCAATAATTAAAAAATTATCAAACATTTTTTTTGTTGATGAATGGAAAGATAATGTATACGTTTTATAACAAACAATTTTTCAGTTTTTTCTCAGCTCGAATTAAAAAAGTTTCATTAAATCAAAGAATAAATTTTTACTACTACTACTAATACTAATAGCTACTAAAAGTAACTATTATAAAAAAAAACTTTGCACTAAATTCCGGATCTTTTTAGTCAAATTTACAGGTAGAAACCGTTGACACTGTGCTATCGAGACAGTCTCTTCAACATTATGACATCAAAATATGGCCACCCATCGTGGTACAAACGCACCACGCGAATGAAATTTGATGAATTTTAAATTGTTTTATAAAAAATAAAAATGAAAATTTTGAAGAATTTTTCGTTTAGACTATTAGTATGAATTTATGATAAAGTTTCAAAATATATAAAAATTTTTTTTTGCCAAAACCGAATTCCTGCATTTTCGGTAAAAAAACAGTGAATATAATTATTTCATCTCAAGAAAATTTACCTAAAAGCTTTCAAAACTCCTAATTTTGGAAGTATAGGCCGTGTTCGTTTGTACTATATATTATTGAATAGTTGAATATTTAATAATATTCATTTTCATTAGGTTTTCCTTGAAAAGAAAAATGAAAAAATCGTTGTCATGTTTATGAAAAAATAATGTTTTATATTTATGTTGTCAGATTAATAATTTATTTTAAAAACTGTCATGTTTTTTTTCTTTCCCTGAATAAAAATATAAATCTGTTGATTTCAATTATTGAATTATCTGTTCAGTTGAATACTAAAAACAACCACAAAAGTAAATACATATCTCAATGATATTTGCTTTTGAAATTATTTATTGAATTATCTGTTCAGTTGAATACTGAAAACAACCACAAACGATAAAAATGCTGAAACTAGAATTAACGCCACAAGAAGTTCAAATATGGGGGAGAAGAAGGAACAATAAAATTAAGCGAAAATTATGAATGAGATTGCGTGAAAAAATTAAAGTACCACTTAAATGCAATTAAGGAACCATAAAACCTTTATTACAATTGATGCCATTAAAGAAAGTGCAGTAATGATAGAGAATTATATTGTCTATCGTACCAGGTAAGGTTCCAGAGAGAATTAATATGGAAAAATATTGAGAAATAAAGTTGAAACTACCTAGGAAGATTAACAGAGTGTGGATTTTAGTGTTGGATGCAGTACACAGAATCTAATTTTTCATATTAAAACAAGCTAGTGAGAATGCCATTAACAATGAAAATATATTCATGTCTGTTACTTAGTTATGGAAAATGGCTTAAGACAGAATATATTGAAAACCTTAGAAAATAATGGACATGAAACATAGTGAGGACAAAGAATGAGTAGTCAAAGAAATATGTAACAAAAAAAGGGAACAAGATAATTTAAGAAAGAAAGAAAAAGAAAGAAAGAAACAGCTTTATTGTCCTATAAAATTACAAAATTTTGTCGACAAAGCACATACCTATAAAAAATTAAAAATAAATTTAACAATGATAACTAATCAAACAAAACACACTTTCAATCGTTAAACAAAACAAGAATCTATTGAATCGAAAGAACAAAATAGAAAAACATTTATCAGTCAATTATGTATAAACAAATGTTAAGAATCAACATATCTGTCAACTAAACTTATCATACAGATATAAAATTTTGTATATTACATATTGTATTATAAAAAAAAAAACAAAACATTAATATATGTTGCTACTACAATGTGGATCTCAAGGGTCTATGTTACATTGTAAATTCAGTTACCAGAATAAAATTCTGCTACTGAGTAAAAATGGTCTCTCCAAAAGAAAAGCCTTAGTCGAACTTCGGAACTTTTTGTACGTACTCAAGGATTTTAGCTCCCATGGTAGATGATTGTATAACTTTCCGGCATTGTAGGTAAAGAGTTTTTTGCTAAGACGGAGGTGGGCGTTATTAAATTAAATATCTGTATCTGAATTCTTGTGGGATATCTATGATTTGGTCTTTCTTGAAAAGTTATGAATGTGTTTGCGAACCAAACAGACGGATTCGAATATGAATAGTGAAGGAAGAGTTAGAATTTTGAATTTTTCAAAGTAGAATTCGCAATGTGTCCTTCTGCTCAGATCAAACATATAACGAACTGCTCTCTTTTTGCCAATCTGAAAACAGACTCAAAGTGGAAGAGGCTTGCATGAACCCCAATATGGCAAACCATAACGAAGGTGTGATTCGAATAAAGAAAAGTATGTCGACAACGCAGCAGAAATTGAAAGCTCTCTAGAAACCGTTTTAATGCGAAACATGCAGAAGATAATTTTTTTGTTTAATATGTCTATAATGAGTACACCATTTGAGCGACTCATCAATATAAGACCTAAAAACTTCGCTGAGTTCACTGTTTGAATTGTTTTATTGTTTAGGGTAACAGGTTGTAGGGTTCCTCTGTAAGACATTACTACAGTTTTTATCTGTGTGTTGAAACAAAGTCCATTTGAATCAGGACCAGGTCTTAATAGCCATCAAATCATTACTTATTGATTGGACTGTAAGGCTTGTATATCAGAGTTACTCCAAGTTACACTGGTGTCATCAGCAAACAAAGTAATTCTACCACTTATTTTTCAAGTCCACAATATCGTTGATGAAAAGAAGAAAGAGAATTGGTCCTAAAACCGAGCCCTGAGGTACCCCACTGTCTATTTGGTAGATTTATTGAATTCTTACCATTTGCTCGTACTGTTTGTTGCCTGTTAGTTAGGTAAGATTTAAACCATTTTAAAGGAGACCCACGTATGCCATAAAACTGAAGTTTTCGTACTAAAATTGCATGGTTAACACAATCAAAAGGCCTTTGCGAAAGTCACAAAAAACTGAAGTTTGTGAACAGTTTGTCATTGAGTGATGTATATACTTCATTAAGAACCGAAAACATTGCGTCATTAGTGCAATTTTGTGGGTAAGAAGCCATACTGATGTGCTGTAAGAATATTATTTTTGAGAAGGAAGGGTAAAGAGACGGCATTTCATGAGCCTTTCAACTATCTTCCGGATAAGGCAGGCAATAAAGCAATAGGTCTATAGTTACAAGTTTTAGTTTTTTCTCCACCCTTATGGAGTGGGATAATAATGCTGTTTTCAGACAATTGGGAAGAGACCAACTTAAAAAGATTCATTAATCAACGAGACTAAAATGTTGGTGGCTGTATCAGGTATGTTTAAAAATAATTTGATGGATAAGCCATCATTTCCACATGAATCTTTTATTTTGTATATCGCTTATGGTTTGCATCAGTTCATGTGTGTCAACTGGTCTCAGGAAGAAACTGTCCATAATCTTTTTAGATGGTAGCAGGAGGAGAGAGCATCACAACTCGGAACTATATTTGAATTGATATTCTTACATACATTCACGAAGTAATTATTCAGTTCATCAGGGCTGGGATCAAACATAGCATGAGGAACGGGTTTTTATCTCTTAAGTCATTTATTATAGACCATGTTTCTCTGGAAGAGTTCGGAAGCTTGTGAGATGCGAACATTGTAGAAGTTGTGCTTAGCCGATTTAATGATTTTGCGGTATAATGCCCTATAGTTTGTTAATGTATAATTCAATATAGAGGGGTTATCTATTGAATTTTTTAATATAAATTAGCGATCTCATATTTTTAGATGAAATTCGAATTCCCTTAGTTGTCCAAGATTTGTGACGCTTAGTTTTTATTTTGCGAAGGGGAAATGCTGTATCAAAACACTTAATCATCTTATTAATGAAGTCTAAAATTTGGAGTCGGTATCTTCAAATAGACCACGCCAATCAGTAAACAGACATGCATTATTAAACATATTAAAGTTTTTTTTGAGAATAAATTCGACCCATTCGACAGTTTTTGTTTTGGAGCTGTCTGTGGGATCACAAAAACTGGCAAGAACCGCTTCATGGTCCGAGAGGTCCGTACTGATTTACCCTGTGTTCGACATTAAGGGGAATAAAATCAGAACAATGTAATCTATGATTGTAGAAGAAGTTTTGGTGATTCGAGTTGGCGAATCCACATGCATAGTGAGACAAAATGATTCTAAAATATTTACCAAAGATCTCCGAGAGGCACATGTAGCAGCAAATTCAATATTAAAATCGCCGCATACGATTTTCCTACTTTTTATAGGCAATGCGTCAAGCAAATTAAGAAGGTAGTCTAGGAAAAGTTGTACATTTGACGTGGGCGTTCTATAAATGCAAACAATGAACAAATCAATGTTTTTGTTATGTACTATTGAGAATTCAAATATAGTCTCCGCCAGTAAGAAATCATATTTGGATACAGATGAAAAGTTGTCGTCCAAGGACAAAATCAGAGTTCCACCATGCGCTGTATTATTGCGGTCATATCCGCTAATTGTTGAATATTTTTCAATAAAAACAGATTCACCAACTTGTAACCAGTGTTCTGTTATAGCGACTATTTGGGGAAACCCTAACTCCTCCAAAAACAAATACAATTCCTCCGTTTTTCTGCGTATTGATTGAATATTAATTAGAACCATACTGAATTTACCGTCTGCTTCGACAGTAGCACTAGTTGAGGAAGAAATGTCTCCCGAACGCGTCATATTTTCTAAAAATTCTTTTTAGGTGAGGTAGCAGAAAAATAGCGGCTATTGTACTCCCTTTGCATTTGTAGGTGAATTCTTCGCTCCCCGGACACAAATGATCTGAATGTAGAAAGATCATTATCTACTTCAACTGGATTAATACCATATAAAGCATGGTAATTATAGTAAATAGACCGCAAGGCAGCAAGATCAGTAGGCAGACCCTCCGACGCTAGAAACACTTTTACACTAGTCTTAGTGTATCCCATGTGGTATACAGATGCTGGTTGGTCGTGGAGATAAGCTAGGAATAACTTAAGGGATGACAAAACAGCTGGTTCTCTCAATCTCGCCATTAGATACCGACCATTGACATCAAGCGATTCTCTTGTTTGTCGGACCTTAGAAGGAGTCAACGGGTCTATCGAGTTGTTTGTAGCAACTTGTCGTTCCTTCAAAAACTGAAAGGACTTACTATCGGCTATTAAAGAACGAATAAACTATACGAAAAAACTCTAGAGCAAGTCGGAAGTTACAAATATTTATGCTTGATAATGAAGAAGAAGAAAAAGTTTTGTTAAAGAGGGTGCTGAAAAGTCATTATCACGACCGATATGTACAGCAGCAAGAAGAGAAGTAACTACTGATAGTCGTTGCAATAATAATTTATGAATTAAAAAGTGTTTTTTTAAAGATTGCAATTACAGTGACTTTAACTTAAACCAGTGTAAAAAGTGCCAAAGTTTCAACGCAGCATTCTCAAGTGCACACATATAAATTGTAAATACTGTGCTGGTAGATCATGCATCTGAAGATTGTCAAGACAAAAGCAAAATCGAGTGCATCAACTGTATCCATGCCAATAAATATTCAACAAAAAAAAGGAGGATTGATCATGAAACAACAGACACAAGCAATTGTGACACATACAGAGCAAAGTGGTCTATGATTGTAAACACCACAAATTATCCAATTAAACCAGTATTTAAAGCAAATGGTAAATCAGTTTCCATTAATGGATAAATTTTTTCCACACGAAGATAATACAAGGATATCTACTTCATCATCTATTTTTGACCAAAACATCGAAATACTGGAAACTCTTCAAAACCAGCTTATTGAACATGAATTTATATACAACAGCATCAACAAGCTAAATTCTTATTTCAGTAAATCAAATAAGGAATAAATTCCATGCGTCAACATAAGAAGTTTAAATGCCAATTTCATAAGTCTGCAACTTTTCGTCGAGACTATGGACGTCAAGCCCAGCATAATAGTATGTACAGAAACATAGAACATTGAATTTTTACCGTACTTTAGGTTGTCGGGATACAAAATGTACAATAATGAAAGTAGAATTAATCAAAATGATTGTGTTGTAATCTATTTTAAGGATTTAATTTCAGAAGAAACTAAAATAATTGAGATGGGAAGACTTAAAATTTTACATTCTACTGTAACTTTAGACAAAAATGTTAAGCTTAAAATTTCATCATTTTACAGATGCCATGATTTTCCTAATAATAGATTTATTTTTGATATTAAGGAATTTTTAGCAACAAAAATTAACACAAAAAATCACATATAGCTTGGTGATTTTAATATAGATATTATAGAGCTTGATAACTTGAGTAATGAATTTTTAAATAATTTCCTAGAAAAAGGCTACTCGGCATGCTTCTAATCGATTACAAGACCATCTATTTCAAATCCAAACGAAGGATCATGCATTGATTTTAAAAAAAAATTGTGTAATTTCAAACTAAATAGATTAAACTTGATGATCTCTTCAATGATCATCATCCTATTTTTTTGGAATACAAGAAAACTATAAAAGCTACAACTAAAAAAGAGAGTACACCTACTATTAACTATACTACCTTGATCAAAGAAGCCAAAAAAATAAATTGGTTTTCAAACTTATCTGTGCTTCTGAAGCCATAAAAGAGCTTTTGAAGTTAATTGATAAATGTGTTCAAAAATCTAAGCAGCCAAAAAATCGAGGCGTTCATGGGAGATCATTAACGACAAAATTGGTGAACACAAAACTAAAAAAGAAGCGATTAAATATATTATTGACGAAAAAACTAACTTGAAAATAGAAGATACTTAACAAGTGTCTAACGTTATGAACAATTATTTTTGTAATGGAAAGAATTTAGCTAATAAAATTAAAGAACCTATGCATAAAAAACTCACTCTACCACCAATAAACCAAAAAACTATTTGTTTACATTTGACCAACCATAATGAAGTACTAGAAATAATTAAGAAAATGAAGCATAAAAAAAGGTGGTATTGCTGGGATAAGTACTAAAATTATCAAAACTTTAGCTGACTTTTTTGCTGAGCCTCTCTCTCATATAGTTAACCTTTGCTTTATTAATGATGAATGTGCAGAAATAGTACCAATACACAAATCTAAAGAAAAATATAAACCCTCCAATTACAGACCTATTTCACTGATCTCAAATTTTGCAAAAATTCTTGAAACAATTTTTCACAACAGATTATTAAATTTTATACATAAATCTAACATTATTTATAATAAACAATATGGCTTTTTTAAAAATAAAAGTACGAAAGACGCATTAAATTTCATAATCGATAAAATTTTGCTTAAACTTGATAAAAGTAGTCCAATAGCTATCACTTTTTTAGACCTTGCCAAAGCTGTTGATACCGTAAATCACGAAATCTTGCTAAAAATTATATAACTACGGAATCAGAGGAAATGCTTATACTTCGATTTCTAGTTACTTGAGAGGAAGGCTACAGAAGGTCAGAATAAATGGAAATTACAGTGACTTTGTAGTGTTCCCCAGGGAACAATCCTGGGACCACTCTTATTCATACTCTATGTTAATGATCTGCTTATAAATACGCCTGAAGGCAAGATTGTCTCATATGCTGATGATACAGCAGTGATAACTGAGGAACCAGATTGGAAAAAAGTAGAGGAAAAAATGAACTTTCAACTACAAGAAATATAAGATTGGCTTGCTTTAAATGAATTGTCGTTGAATATTGATAAAACTGTATTTGTAACTTTTGGAATTTATTTTGATAGTGTACCTGAAAGATTGCACGTTAAAATAAGTAATCAAGAAGTTAAGAGAGTTGAAAGTTGTAAATATCTGGGTCTAATAGTAGACTATAGGTTGAGTTGGAATTTGCATTTTAACTATATATTAAACAAAACAAAATATTTGGTTTTTATAGTCTATTACGCTTTATTTAATAGTGTGCTCAACTATGGTATAATAGCTTGAAATGGAGCTTATTCCACGCAAATCTCTTTGCTGCAAGGAAGGCAGAATAAAATTTTAAAAATAATCAACAAAAATAACTTCATATATGAAAATCAACCTTGCACAATAGAACAACAATTTTCACTTGAATCTCTACTATATCATTACGTAACTGTATCAGAATTATGTTCAAAATCAACAAGTGCAACAAGAAATAAATTTATACAATTGCCAAAAAGAACATTAACAATAAGTAAAAAAAGATCTTATATCAAAGCAATCCTAGTCTTCAATGCTTTACCTGATGAACTAAAAAATATTGAAAGAAAAAAGGAGCTAAAGGAATATATTAGACGTAATAATATTTAATTGCGCATCAGGCGACGACTGTGATAAAAACTAAAAAAGGTTTTTAGAAAATAATTAAAACAATTAAAACCTAGTTTTTAAAGTTACTTATATTGTTAATTATATTATTTTTTAGATTAGATTTAATTACCGGCCTCACGCACAGGTAACTTTGATTACCTTTGTGAGGATATACTATTCATACTAGTATTTATGCTATGTATTTTGTATATTTTTAAAAAAACTGGTAATAAATACAATACAATAGATATGCCATGATAAATACGTTTTTTATATACACTAATAAAAGTATAAGTGTTTTATTTTCAGTTGGCTTTTGGGATAAAGTCATCTTGAATCGATTGTATTAAGAGCTATGAGCTATTGATTATGGCAGTGGCAGAGGGAATGAGAACTGGAAATGATGATACTAGGGATAAAATTTCTAATGAACTGCGGAAATATAAAAAAAAAATTTTTAACTGAGAAATCATTTTGTATCTAGTAGGTACACAATTATTGAAACTTCTGATATTAGATATCATACATGAGAGCTAATTACGCGTTTTTTGAACAGTTATTTGTGTATCAATTCAAATCCTTTAATTTTGAACATGTTCATTGCTTTCCATTATTTTTGTTTTTCTGTGTAGTAGTGTGGGTCGTTTCGCACTTTCCTCAGAATGGAAAATCTATTGAAGGTACAAATGCGTGTGAGGAAAACTTTTTCTCTTTCTGTCTTAACTTGTGGAATGAAATTCCTAATCCCACCTTATACTTCAGATACTTGGGGGGAATAAAAGCTAGGCATGGAAATGAGTACAGTATTGTGATAGTAACAGTTACTATCTCAATTTACACTTCAGATACTTGACGAAGGGATGCTGGGCCTACAAATGTGGAACAAACAGTAACAGTAACAAATTCAAGGTTAGCTCTATTGGTATATATATATATATATATATATATATATATATATATATATATATATATATATATATATATATATATATAGATATATATATATAACGTTTTGATAATTATTAGCACTACCAATCTGTGTAAATCTCAAAAAACTCGATTTTATTAAAAAGTCGACGTTTTTTTTCTTCAATATTTCAAAAGTTTTGGAAAAGCCACGAATGTCGTGGCGAAACGTCAACTTTTTAATAAAATCGAATTTTTTGAGATTCACCAAACCTGTTATTGCTACTAATTATCAAAAAGTTAAAAACAGTTCACAGGCAATAACAATTCAAATGAATGAATATATATATATATTATATATATATATATATATATATATATATATATATATATATATATATATATATATATATATATATATATTTATATATATATATATATTAATATATATATATATATATAAATAAATATATATATATATATATATATATATATATATATATATATATATATATATATATATATATGCTAATCTATACTGACGATACTAATCTGATCGTGAAATCCTCCGATCTGCGTACCGCCCTGGCAGAGTCTGCGGCTGTAGTCGATATCTTTGCGGACTGGTGCTCGAAAAATCACTTAAAAATAAATTTTGATAAGTGTGAGTGTTTACATTTTCAAATTCAGACAAACTCCCCATTAGGATCTAGTCATGTTCACCTTACATACGGTGACATCGCTTTTAAGCCGTCCACTAAATTTTTTGGATTAATACTATCCTCTGACCTAAAATGGGGAGAACACATTGATCACCTTAGTAGTAGACTTATGTCGGTAATATATACTTTTAATGCCTTGAAGTGTCATCTTAGCATTGATGTCTTGCTCATGCTATATTTTTCGAACTTCCAGTCCCTTCTGGCCTACGGGATCTTGTTTTGGGGGAATAGTCCTCACTCTGCAAGGAATTTTGATGCCCAGAGGATGGCACTGAGAAGCTTGTGTCGTATGAGGCATCGATCTTCCTGTAGGGGCATTTTCAGGGAAAATAACATTCTCACAGTTCCGCGCTTTTACTTGTTCAGGTGCCTTATGTTCATTCGCGGCCAAAGTGAACTATTCACTGATTTTGAAAATCATAATAACACTAGGCGCACTCATTCCTATCTCCTGCCTCGGCTCGCTTTAACTACCTCACAACACTGTGCATCATACATGTGCATGAAAATTCACAATGCACTACCGCGCGAGTTCCTCTCGATCTATTGGCTGCGACCTTTTGAAGAGGCGATCCGCAGATTTTTGATTAAAATGGAGCCCTACTGTCTTCAGGATTACTTTGATGCCTGTAGAACTTAAATTTGATATGTTCGATTATTTCTGAGCTGTTTTCTTTTATTATAAGTTATTGTAATACTATGAGAATAAAATCCTATTATTATTATTATATATATATATATATATATATATATATATATATATATATATATATATATATATATATATATATATATATATATATATATAAATATGCGTTAAAAGGCGATTCTTTTGAAGAGGGCGGTGTTGGATAAATTCCAATTCAAAACAATGTAATATTTCTTCTTTCAAGTAAGTATAGAAATATTGGTGGGAATTTCATATTGGAGTAAGGACCGGTTATTTATGATAGATTACTTATTATTTTGAAGTAAAGAATCGATTACTATTTTAACAAAAAATCTACTCTAATTATTATCATGCAATGATCATAAGATGTCGAAATTAAATATTTTCCTATGTTCATCGCCATTTCTGATGTGCTCTTGACCATGTTGAAGAAATATCAAATATATTTTTATAATTTGTCATCAAATGAGCTGCAATTTGGTACAATTTGGTTTGCTGCAGAACGATAGTATCAAATTTGGGTAAATTTCTGCAACCATCAC
This sequence comes from Cynegetis impunctata, assembly GCA_030704885.1. NCBI lineage: Eukaryota > Metazoa > Arthropoda > Insecta > Coleoptera > Coccinellidae > Cynegetis > Cynegetis impunctata. Next base: position 387,646 of record JARQZK010001466.1, on the reverse strand, counting down.
CATTTTCACGTAAATATTTCTTATTTTCATATAAATATGCTTCCCGGTACATATTGACATCTCCAGCGGTAAGTATCACACCAAATGAGCTGAAATTTTGTATGTGAAGTGGTTTCCGAGGCATCATGAAACGTCAAAATTCTGTCGAATTTTCCCACCATTTTTACGTAGATATTTCCTGTTTTTTTGTGGTGTTTGAAAATTTGCCAAACTCCACAGCTTCTGAAGATTGAGTACGTACATAAAGTCAATGTTGAGGAAGTGCTTTTGGGTGGTTTCAACCATTTTCCTCAGTCGCGCTGCCCCGCGCGGGGACTATTCCGTTCAAATCGCATCTCGACCTGCTTCGCAATCAGTACACGATGCACTTCGCGAAAATCTTTTCACAATTGAGGTTTCACATTTCGTTTGTAGATTGACTTGATATTGAGGTATGTTCCTTTATTGGTGTCACCTTTTTTCCTTACCTACGATGCACTTCACGAATTTTTTTCAATGAAATCAATTATTTTCTACTTTTTAATTTGCTTTGCTATTTGCGCAGGATTTTTCAAAATATAATTGAATCTGTTAGAATCGCACCTCGACGCGATGCATTTCGCACAAAAAATACGACCTTAGTGATGGAGCTCTGCTGCTCACTCGGTTCTATTCTTGAAATTTTTTTAAGACTAAATTATAAGCTGTGCAGAAAAGGTTGAGTGAACAGCTGAGCTCCGTTACTAAGCTCGTATTATCTCCTCATTTTTCTTTTTTCTTCACATATAAATTTTTATTTCAATTTGAAGGAGCTGAAGAGATGCGCGAACTTGACTTGAAAACCTGCAAAAACGAATGAAATATATATAATAATAATAATAATAATAATAATATTTATTGATCTCAACAATTATTCACATTACATATATAACAATATTGCACTGAACAAAATAGAGACAAGTCAAAATGAAAAGAACTTACTTTTTACAAAATGTAATAAATTCATTTATTGAATAAAGTTCGCCGTCCAAAATGAAACTATAAATGCGATTTCTGAATAACTTAAAATCTTCAACAACTTGTAAATGCTTAGGAAGCAAATTAAACAAACGCATGGCCATATACAGAGGTCCTCTTTCAAATCTTGTTGTACCATGGATTGGAAAGAAGAAGGGATGAACTTGCCTAGTATTATTTTTATTGATATATGGTAAAAAGTAACTTTTCTGCAACTTGAGGAAGACAAAAAGACGATAAATGAATAGACCAAACACTGTTTGTATTCTGTTGGATCTAAAAACTCCGCGGCAGGATTCTCGAAAGCCCAAACCACACATTATCCTCAATACCCTTTTTCGAATGAGAAAAATTTCGTTAGCACTAGACGAACTGCCCCAAAAGATAATTTCATACGCTAGTACAGATTGGAAACTGGCGAAGTACAGAGTTCTGATAACTGCAGCCTCTACCTTGCTTCTGATCATGATAAGCATATAAGCAGCAGAGTTCAGAGTCTTTCTCAACTTAGCCGCATGATGATCCCACCGTAGATGTTTGTCTATGGCAACACCCAAGAAATTAACTGAGTCCTCCAAGGTTACAGTATTGCTACCAAGGCACAGAGAGGTAGGATAGCCTTCCACAGACTTTCCGCCGCGAAAGAAGATACCCTGAGTCTTGCTATGATTTAGAATTAGACCATTGTTGTTACACCACTTATCTACAGCCAAAACCGCATCCCTACCCGCCTGGATACAGGATGCGATATCCCTTCAGCATAAAGAATTGACCTACAATTATCTGATGGCTTTATGTAGCAAAGAGAGTTTACAAAGACAATAAAAAGCAAAGGGCCCAGCACACTTCCCTGAGGAACGCCTCTAGTAAGATGTCGCTCCTCAGAGGAGTGAACTGTACCATTTAAAGTGAGAACAACTCTCTGACGACGATTGCTCAGGTAGCTCTCGACAAACTTCAAGAAGATATCTCTAACGCCATACAGCTCAATCCTAGATAGTAAAGCCTTATGCCCCATAGAGTCAAAAGCCTTAGTCAAGTCGAACAGCAAAGCCAATGGAACCTCGCCATCCTCAAGCGCCACAAGAACATCATTTACCAACTCGAATATAGCCGTCTCAGTGCCCCTATTCCTTGTAAAACCATGCTGACTATCAGCAAGAACATTGAACTTTCGAAAAAAATTGAGGAGTCTGAGAGCCAGAACTTTCTCAAATATTTTGGAAAAACTTGATAGAATGCTAATGGGCCTATAACTACTCAAATCACATGCATTTCCCTTTTTAAATAGTGGCTTAACCAAAGCAACCTTGAGGTCATCAGGAAAGCAACCTTCTCTGAATGCACAATTGATAAGATGTGCAAGATGGCCACATATAATATGGATACTTTTTTTTATGATGGACATGGGAATTCCATCATGACCAGAGGAATTAGACGGTTTTAGCATCTTTACAGCTGCTTCAACATCACTCTCTGTGACATCAAAAAAATAAAATGACTTACTTATACCGTGCGAGGTCAGCGGGAACGAAGCTGCAATAGAAGGATTACCAGTTTTTAGACCGGCAATGGCTCCAACGAACATGTCATTGAACCTGTTACAGAGTTCAATGGGATCTTCTGATTGTAAGGGCAAGTCTTTCTCACAGTTTTTACCTGATAGAGAGTTTATTACCCTCCAGACTGCCTTTGACTTGTTTGGGGAGTTTGCTATGAAGTTGCTATAATGAGATTTAAGAGCCTGGGTAATTGAATAGTCATAATGCTTCTTATAGGTTCGATAAAGAGTTCTGAACTCTGGTCGAGCTTCAGAAACAACAAGAAGATTATCTAGTATTTTCTTCCTTCGCTTGATAGCAGGATTATATATATATATATATATATATATATATATATATATATATCAGTGGCGGCTCGTGAGGTTTTGGTTTGAGGAGGCTACAAGAGGTGTTAAAAAATACACCATAGGCGAAAATTTTCAGGATTTCAAGGTCAACCGCCTTATAATTTAAAATCAAAGTAAAACAAGCACCCTAAGCTATTAATTTGTTTGGAAAAAAATTGTTTTCACTTTCGAGTGTATACCTTTAGACCTACAACTCCTATTTATAATATTCACAAAAACTCTTCTCAGCCAATTAATCAATTCATCTATTCATCATATTTTTTTTTCTATCACAAAATAGGTAGGTACCTACCTACCTACTTAACGAATTTGTTACTTATTCGAGGAATTAATCAATTGTTGCCCAGCAAGAACCAACGGGGAGGTGAGAGTTTTTTCTTGCCAAAAATAAAATAGGACCCTCCCAAAAATAGATTAAAATAAAATTCTTGTCATAAAAGAAAAACAAAATAAAAATGAAATAAAATAATAAAAAAAAAATTTAAATAAATTCTTTGGCATAGACATCTATTTTTTTATAATTCCTGCATAGATGCCAATGCCAAGACAGAAGCCTTAAATAAAAAATAATGTTTGCATAAAATCAAACAAAAAATAAATTCTTTTAAGTTACAAGGAACAACGAATTATTTGGTATAATACTAAGTAATAAAGTATCTAGTACCACAAACAAAACCTGTGAAAAATAAAATGTGCAAAATATGTGTGGGACAGCAAATAAAAAGTTATATATTTTTGAAGATTAGCGGGATTCTGCGATCTTTAACGTTAGCAAAATGATCTATAATATCCTCATAAAATTTTTTGTCTTTCGCCATAAGTTTTACCAATTCCTTTTCAATAGACAACAAACTAATATTTTTCAAACGATCCTGGCTCATTGAATTTCGTAAATAAGTTTTAATTCTCTTAAGAGTGGAAAAGAAAACGAGCGCTCTACGGAAGCCGATGTCACCGGGATAGAAACAATTAGACATAAGAGTTTATAAACTTGGGGTAAATCTTGATTCAAATCATTATCAAAAAGGTATTTAATAGTCATGACATGATTTTCATTTTGCCCCAAAATTTCATTGTCATTATAAACAACACACAGTTCACTCTTTAGGGCCACCTTATCAAAAAAAGTGTATTTTTGACATAAATTTTTCAAAAGGTTATCTGGAAAATTAGCCGAAAATCCGGTAAACAAATTTTTATTGAGTAATTCGAAGAAATGCAGTTCTTTCAAATCAGAGAACCTTATTTCTATTTGACCCCTAATAGTATCCAAAATTTCATAAAATATTTGCTTATAGTGAAGCTCCATATCTGCCAGCTGAATTTCTTTCGTTTTGGGCTAAATTGAGTCGTATCATCAGTCGTTTGAAATACAGAAAATAGTTTTTTTGAAATAAACTTCTGCACGAAATTCTGAAATTTTCTCCAAAAGAAACTTGAGCCGATTTCGTGAGTAAATCACATCTGAAAACTTGTGCTGTAAGATTTGAAAAAACTATTTCTGTTTGTTCAAAAATTTTAAATTTGATACGCGACACGACATGTTCCTGGGATTTTTCGTGTCTTTCCAAAGAACGTGATAAATTTTTTAAATCGTCAAATCCTAAGCGGCCTCAAACAGAGACATTTTCCCTAGTAAAAAGTAAACACTGCCAATAAAATAATTTATTTTTTACCTGTGATCTGGTTAGGCAAGGATTCCTCTCGTAATTCTTTGTATTGAAACCGCGGTTTTGTTTAAGTTATGGGATAACAAATATTCCACTAAGTCACCATTGAAATTTTTGAAATTAACTTCAGTAATGAAAACTCATGTTTACACAATACGCGAACGCTTTCTGCGCGGCCATTACCGAATTACGAATTACGACACATTACGATTTCCAACGAAATTGACTCGATCTCACGCGAATTTTATAGTTGTGATTGGTCGAAACTGGGTTCCATCCGTGTTGCCATTTACATGTGTTTTGCTTTATTACTGCAATAAAGTATTCTGTTTTTGAGTGGTGTGAGTTTGGTTTTGTGTGGCAGGCGTAATGAACGTTGAGAATATACCTTTCGTCCTTTCTAAGCTTACCGCAGCGTTGCCACAAATCTTGAAATGAATGAAATGCAGTAAATGTAAATACCTTCTATCTTAATTAATAAATTATATTATATAATGTAGGTTGAAAGGAAGGTAGGTGCATAAAATAATATGATTTTGATTAATATGAATATGCTGAATGCTGACTATTCAATATAATATATATGTTAGTGATACACGGAATATTTTTGAGGAGGCTTAGCCTCCTTAGCCTCCTTTGACTAGCCGCCCCTGATATATATATATATATATATATATATATATATATATATATATATATATATATATATATATATATGTAAAAATTGCTGCGTTGAGAGAAAACCTCCGAATCAAATATTTACTACTTTTTAATTCGATTTGATATTCAAGCATTTTTAGTAATGCAGCTCTACTTTTTTTTCCTCGACTACGATGCATTTCACGAATTTTTTAAAATAAAATGTATTAATTTCTACTTTATAATTTGGTTTGCTATTCAAGCGTGATTTTTCTGAACATAATTCAATCGATTATAATCGCATCTCGACGCGATGTATTTCACGCGAAAAATACGGCCATAGTGATAGAGTTCTGCTGCTCAAGAGTTTTTTTAAATGTTGCAACGATGATAGATTTATATCCAATATATTTCCATTTCCTTCAAAACTTGATCCAACTCTGAAATTGAATCTATACTACTTACCTAGAATTGTAGTTGTAGTGCAGTAATTGAAGCTTTTTAGCTCAGAAATATTTTACTATTAACCGATTTACATGAAATTTTGAAATTAGGCTTATCTTTACCCTTAACTTTAAAAATGATACTGACTCGAACTCCGTTTTCACCCTGGGGGTGGATGCCACCCCTTTTCGGTGATGGATTTTTTTTTCCAAAATAACCTCGGATATCGATAGAAGACCTAATTCTAAGCAAAAAATGTTCCATAAAGTTTTATCAGAAACCAAATACTTTTCAAGTTATTGGCAATTGAAAACTCGGAATTTTTCCACGATTTTCAGCGGTTTTTTGCAAATATCTCCAAAAACTTGCATTTTAACGATAACATTATGATGAACAAAATTGTAGCAGGTAAAAAAATGAACAAATTGGTTCTTTAAAGAGTGTTCTAAGTGCAATATTAAGCGAGATATTGAAGATCAAAGCCGTTTCTTATTTTGTCTGAAATTTAATCGATGTATTCAATGCCATCTAGCGGAGAGCGAATGAATTTTATGCATGCTGATGAAAAAGGATTTTATAGTGCTTGAAGTAAGCTTTAAAATGAGCTTTGTTAAAATTCTTTTGCACGTGAAATGAGTGAGCTGTAATGAAAAAAAGAGGAACATCTAATGGTTTTTTTTTCAATCAATGGGTTTCATAAGTGCCATTTCCACCAAAATTAAAATTAATCGTATTTCGTCAAGAATTAACTTTAATATGAAGAGTTTGATGGATTCTAGCAATTGGCTGCTTTGGAATACATATTTTTTGAAAAATCACGATTTTAAGAAAAAAAAAATGTTCGAATTTTTAAAAAACCACGTTCTTTTCATAATATCTCAAAAATAATGAAAGATACGTAAAAAAGTGTAATAATAAAAAATGTAGGTTTTTTTTTGACAAAAATTTTGGGTTTTTTTCCCGTCGCACGAAAATTGACGGAGATGTGATTGTTTAAAGAGCGCGTGGTAGCGCAATCACAGTCTCTCTCGAGCCCTTTGACCCTTTACCGTTTCAAAATAAAAGGTTTTTCACTACATGTCGTAAAAAGTTGTAGCTCTTTCAATAACCTTTAAAATAGCTGTTCATAAGTTATGATAGCATCAAAATTGAAGCGGTTATGGCCCAAAAACTAATCTTATTTTTTCTACTTAGTAAACTAAACATTGGTAAACTGAAAATTCCGAATTTTCAATTGACAATAACTTGAAAAGAATTGGGTTTCTGAAAGAACTTTATAAAACATTTTTTGCCTCAAATAGGTTATCTATTGATATCCGAGGTTATTTTGAAAAAAAAATTTCCACCACCGAAAAGGGGTGGCAACCACTCCCAGGATGAAAACGGAGTTCGGGTCGATATCACTTTTGAAGTTAAGGGTAAAATGAGCCAAATTCCAAAATTTCATGTAAATCGGTTCATAGTAAAAACCTATTTTACGCTTCAATGACTTCACTATTGTTAGCAAATAACAAATAGGGATTACTACGCCACTGGGGATTTCACTAATCTACAAGATATGAATCATTTATACGTCAAATTAATACATATATAAAGTAAAGCTCTTATAATAATGCACTAATTCGTTTACTACGTCAGTGAATTGAAATGAATCATTAGTTTATCAGAGCTCAGTCCTCTATTTTGTGACAACACTGCCTTCAAGTTGGAATGCAGTCAGTAGCTCGATATAGGTACTTCAAGATGATAGTAGGCGGTAATATTGACTGGTTAACAATTATTTTAATTGTTGCAAATGTACCAGGATTTATTTCGGTGGAAAAACAAAGTTTGAATGGAATATGGACTTTGAATGAAGCTAACGGAGGTGAGATTATTGTAATTGAACGTTGTTTAAATTTTTATGTTTATTTGTTTCTCAGAGTTCTTCAAGAAGCTCATCTTCTTAGAAATTGATTAATTAGTTATAAATAATATCGATTCTTCATGTTCAAATAGAAAATCATTTATTTCACAGTCTACTGAATTTATGTACCATGAATCATTCAAAAAATATCACTGAAAATAAAAAACTTTGATTAATCACAAAGTAAAAAAAAATCTGTTAAAATCGGAAGTTATATGAATAATATATGGAATTAAAATTCATGATTTTAACATTGTTCGAGCTATAAAATGATCACAAAAATAAATCAACTTATTTGAATCTGTTGCTTTTAGTATTTCTAAGGGAAATAAATCGTGAAAAACTATAGAAAATGTCAAAAAGAGTCTATGTCAAATAAAATATTTTATCTACAACCGTGCGTAAATTATGTTTTTACACTCCCATATTAGTGCGGTAACTATTACTTTAACGCACTAGTGCGGTAAAATCATTTCTGTGCTAGCAAGTTCGCCGTAGCAGCTTCAACTAGCCGTGAAAACTCCATATTTTCGACTGACATTTTGACTGACAACTTCAAAGTGGCGTTGCTTTTTTTTGTCGCTATGACATCCTAATTTTCATAACAATAAAAAAAGTTAAAACATTGCTGGTGACCAAGTTGGGAATTTTTAGACCATAATTAATTTGTATTTAATCAAAACGAACGGTTGTAGATAAAATAGTATACATAACTCGCGTGGTAAAGGTCTTTAGTACACTTAAGTGAATAAAAAGACTCGCCTGCGGCTCGTTTTTCAAACTTCACTTAGCGTGTGCTAAAAACCTAGTTACCACACTTATTATGTAATATACTATTGATTCTACCCACTATTCCATATAAATGAAAAAGTTTTATTAATTCAAACATAAATAATTTCAAAGACTAGATACAGAATATTTATATTTCACTTCATCAGTTAGTGATGTTGATGTTTCAAGTATTCCTTTTCATGAATTTGTGAAGTTTGAACTTCATATAACTGAGTTATATGGAAAACTGGAGGAAGTATTTGCTATGTTTGCCACTAATTTCGGTTCAGTTGATCATTGTTTTTTAATATAAATTATAATAATAAAAATTTTGAATTTGAAAATTAGTATGTACCTGAATAGTATCGTGAGTAGTTGAATCCGTTGTACTATTTCTGACCTTGTGACCGCTTCTTAGGAAACAGTGCAAAAAAATTTCCTCCTGTAGTCACTCTGTTAACCCTCAGAATTTCTCACTAGTGTTGCCAGGTCTGATTTGTTTTGAATCGGGGTTGATGGTAAAACAAATCAGGATTCAGGGTTGTAGATCGGGACAAACAAAGAACAATATTCTTTCAAATTAAGGTTTGATTTTTTGTGTTTCGCAACTAATATTTTAGTGAATTTGAATTTAATCCTACATAATAATAGTCAGACTTGCTGGAGTATTAGAAGTTACAAAATATCACAATAAAATCGTAGGTTGAGAATTAATAATTGACACGAGTTTTAAGTGTAAATAATTAATCTTTCATTGAAATTATATTTGCGTTAGTTTTTGCTGCCTTTAGGATTGCCTTGTTTTTTATACCGTAGTTATGAAATTCACTGCAAGTCATGTTTAAGTTGGTTTTGATTTGAATTTGTGCTTTGAAATTGTCGAGTGTTAAAGGTTTGGCCTTTCATACCAAATTAAGTTAGCCTGGGAAAATACCCTTTCCGTTGCCTCGTTTGATACCGGTATTGAAGCCATAAAACAAAATGGCTTCTGAAGAATAGTTGATGGAATCCGTCGTTACTACGTGATAATTTAACATGATGAACAAAAACTAAACTTGAATTTACTATACGTTTATTATGACAAAAATACTTTGAAAAATATAACACTGCGATTGCAATTTCGGTCACTAGACCATCATCGGGTAGATTGAGTTATGTATTCAGTTCTTAACTCAATCTGCCCGATGATGGTCTAGTGACCGAAATTGCAACCGCAGTGTTATATTTTTCGAAATATTTTGTGATAAACGTAGTAAATTCAAATTTAGCTTTTGAAGATTTGCAAAGTCTTGATTGTCTTTAAAAATGTTGTGCCATTTTTGTAAATGTGCCAAGGCTTTGATTTGCACTGCTACCTTTACTACTTCTTTGACTTCACTCACGCCTTCATGAAGTTAATCGATGTGAAAGAAGGTATCAATTTTTAGATTTTCAATAATGTTTTGGAAAGTATATGTAAATGAATGAGTCGCCCTGTAGTTTTTGTAACACGCACAACAGGCTTTTTGATTTTCATAACTTTATCATCAGACCATTTTCTAAATAAGTTGCTGCACGTGAATTCCACGAATTCACCTTCTTACCTAATTTTTCACTATGTTCAACCACTATTTTGTGATCTTCGAAACAGCAATTTTTTGTTTTCAAGACAAACAACTGCATCCTGTAAGAATTTCAGTGCATTTTCGTAAAAGGCCAGCAACAGTTCCGTTTCGTCAGGATTAAAGAACTGCCACAGCGCAGTTAGACATTCGTCTTCTTCCAATGATATAAAATGATCTTTCAGTATATCGAAATATTTGGTAGCACGTTCCACTGCAGGGAGAAATGACAGGCAACTTGGTTTCATTTTTCCAAGCAGCTATTACTGTGTTATTTTGAAAAAAAAAAAAATCACTATTGTGATGTGATGAGTAATTCATTTATTTTTTCTAATAATATTGGTTTTTAATAAATTCATTGATTTATCGGGACATTAGGTGTCCCAATCCGGTGCAAATGAAGACGCGTCACCAGACTCCTAAAAATCTGGATACCTGGCAACAGTAGTTTTCAACCACCTTGAGAATGTCCCCAAACTATACGCTAAAGAGTGCTAATTTAATAGCAGAACTACCCAGCAGGGTACACAAAAAAAAGTAGATAAGGAATTAACATCGTATTAAAAAAAATTAAATCAAAAAGTGTTAATTTAAATAACTTAGCAGAAATTGTAAATTGCTTCTAACATTAGCTTTTCTGCTGGGAAAAGTTTGCAAAATCCTAGCTATTACCCTTAAGCTAGAAAACATGCACCCTTTTCTCAAAAAACAGAATCAATATAAGTATTTTTACTTTACTCTCTATTCCAGATTTGTTAACATTTATAGCCGTATTTTCAAATAATAGACTATTGCACTGTATTGAAAGTCAACAGTGATCTGCGGGAGTAGTTTTTAAATCCATTTTAGACCTCCTGTGCCACGATTTTTGAGGTCTCTTGATGTCTGATATATAAACAATTTTTGTTCCAATACATACTGAAATCTTCAGCGGCCCTCATCAGACCAAATAAGCTGAGATTTAGTATATGGGGTTGTTTCTGAGAGTTTCTGAGTAGAAGATTCTGAGTAGAACAAACCTTGCAAAATTTGGAAAAATTCAGTAAATATTTTGGTATTTCCAAACTTGTGCAGTGGCTCCGTATCTCAGTGGTCAGTGCGTTGGATTACTGAACAGAAAGAAGGTCGGTGGATCGAATCCCGGCCGAATCAAGGAATTAATGCGGAGCCACCTCTCAGAAGGCAATGGCAAACCACCGAGAAGTATTCTGCCTAGTAAATCCTCTCTATAAAGACGTTCGGAACCGTCGTAAAACTGTAGGTCCCCTCTATTTGTGTATCACTGTATCACGCACAACACGAATAGTTGAAGAGAGGTCGCCTACGCCCGAAACCGGGTACGGCACCGGAAGAAATAGGCAGGGTATAGCAAAGATGTGTATAAGCGGAAAAGTTCTAGGGCTTTCAGGAGGGTACATGGAGCTACATTTTTTCAGCCCCAGACCCGCTCAAAATTGAGTTAGAGGATTGAAAATAATTTGTACGTGGATTGAGTTGATGCTAAGAAAGTACGATTTGGTGTTCGACCTTGTTTCCCCAGCCGCCGCCGTTTTCTAAGAGTTTATTTTTTCGTGGTTTTTGAAGATTTTAAGATTGAATTAGAGGGTTGATATTTTGTTCGAAGATTAAGTTGATATAAGTTAAGTTGATTTTGGTGGTTTTTGCTCATCGACGAAGTTTCCCGTTTTTTAAAGTTTTTGTAATTTTGCGCACCTTAGCTCCTACTTTTTAAGCTAGCGGGCCGAATTTTAATAAATGGATCGCCTTGATGTTAGGAGAGAGCCCATTGAAAGCTATCATTTTTTATTTTACGGCCGCAAATTTCTAGGTTTAGATTTCAAGCGTTGTTGAGGATTTTCGAGCATTGCGCATATTTAAAGCCATTGCTAGTTTCATTTAGGGTAAATTTGTACGTGAATTCGGTTGATGCTAGCGGGTTTTCTCTCAACGCAGGAATGTTTACATATATATATATATATATATATATATATATATATATATATATATATATATATATATATATATATATATATATATATATATATATATATATATATATATATATATATATATATATATATATATATATATATATATATATATATATATATATATATATATATATATATATATATATATATATATATATATATATATATATATATATATATATATATATATATATATATATATATATATATATATATATATATATATACAGGGTGTCCCACCAGGAACTGCATCGATGGATATATGGAAAACTAAACATAGGAAATATCTGAAAATTTGGCTGTGTACTAATGTCGATGGGGGACATCCGGCTAAAATATTTTCAAGGTGATGGCACTTCCGGTTATACCGGAAGTAGGTATCAGCTTGCTTATTTCAAATAGGACACCCTGTATATTATTACATTTTTGGATTCTTCACAAAATTCTAGATAGATTTTATATCTATCTAGAATTTCCTATACCTATCTTGAACTGTTTCGGAAATATTTGAGTTTATTTGTCAAAAATTACGTATGCAGATCGAGTAATAATCATATTTTTCTTCAAAAAAAAACGGTATTACTGCCCAATAAAGATAAATTTCCTCATAGAGGTGGTTTTGTTTTAGCGTAAGATGAATATTATTTTGACATTTAATATACAGGGTGCTCTGGAAAGTATTACAAAAATGGATGTTGAAAAACTACAAAAAGTCCATTTTTTCAAATGAATACCTACAACTTTTATCATTTTATTCGATTCAGTATCAAAAATAAGGCTACTTTGTATAAGGTCGCCTATTCCTAAATCTTATAGTTTTCGAAATATTTGCAAATTAATGGTTTTAGGTAAAAAAAATGATTTCCTGAAATTTTGTAATAGTAGGCGTGTGATGCCATATTTGTTCTCGGCCAGGTTACCATGGAAATAAATTCCAAAGAGATGTCATTATTCGAAAAATTATTATATATAGTAACACAATCATGCCAAGTCGTTTGAATTATTCAAACGAAGATTATCTAAATTTGTTTATTATTTATGGAGAGTGTAATAAAGTGATAACAAGAACATGTGATATTTTTGCTGCTCGGCATCCTCAAAAAACCAAGCCATCGCCAAATAGGTATGGTTTAATTTTCTGCGTATTGCTTTTGACAGATCCAACATTTATAAAATTTTGTATTATATTTTTAACGGTACCTATTTAGTGATGGCTTGGTTTCTTGTTATCACTTTATTACACTCTCCATAAATAATAAACAAATTCAGGTAATCAGTATCAGTATCAGTATAAGTATCAGTATTATTCAAACAACTTGCCATGATTGTGTTACTATATATAATAATTTTTCGAATAATGACATCTCTTTGAATTTGTTTCCATGGTAACTTGGCCGAGAACAAATATGGCATCACACGACTACTATTACAAAATTTCAGGAAATCATTTTTTTTAACCAGAAACCATTAATTTGCAAATATTTCGAAAACTATAACATTTAGAAATAGGCGACCTTATACAAAGTAGCCCTTATTTTTGATACTGAATCGAATAAAATAATAAAAGTTGTAGGAATTCATTTGAAAAAATGGACTTTTTGTAGTTTTTCAACATCCATTTTTGTAATACTTTCCTGAGCACCCTGTATATTAAATGTCAAAATACTATTTATCTTACGCTAAAACAGAACCACCTCTATTAGGAAATTTATCTTTATTGGGCATTAATACCGTTTTTTTTTGCAGAAAAATATGATTATTACTCGATCTGCATACGTGATTTTTGACAAATAAATTCAAATATTTCCGAAACAATTGAAGATAGGTATAGGACATTATATATAAAATCTATCTAGAAATTTGTGAAGAATCCAAAAATGTAATAATATACAGGGCGTCCTATTTGAAATAAGCAAGCTGATACCTACTTCCGGTATAACCGGAAGTGCCATAACCTTGAAAATATTTTAGCCGGATGTCCCCCATCGACCTTAGTATACAGCCAAATTTTCAGATATTTCCTATGTTTAGTTTTCCATATATCCATCGATGCAGTTCCTGGAGGGACACCCTGTATATATATATATATATATATATATATATATATATATATATATATATATATATATATATATATATATATATATATATATATATATATATATATATATATATATATATATATATATATATATATATATATATAATCAAGTAAACTAGGACATTTATTTGAAACTAATCAAACAAACCTCCTAGCGGAGCTGGTTATACGAGTTCACGAAACATCGAAATACCTCCATATACCTTGGACGGTGTATGTTAGAAACATTAAGTTGTCTATCACAATCAATGGAAATGATACACAGTCTGTTTCGCCCTTATTTGGGGCTCATCAGTATCATCCATCCATTGAAAGTGATAACCAACCAAATATTTCTAACGGCCTTATATTTTCCTTCAAGTGACTATATGGCATATAAATATGAAACAGCGCCACCAGTCGGAAACAAATGAACCACATCTTACAGATAGATGAAAACATTTCGGCAACGTGAACTCGTACGTCCTGACACCCGAAGGTGGTTACTATATTCGCTAAGCAAGAGTAAAGTTGACACATCAAATCGATGTAATGCAACATTTACACATCGCCAGTGTGTAAATGCGATTTGATGTGGCAACTTTACTCTTGCTTAGCACACAACTTTACTTTACTTTTACTTGAAGGAAAATATAAGGCCGTTAGAAATATTTGGTTGGTTATCACTTTCAATGGATGGATGATACTGATGAGCCCCAAATAAGGGCGAAACAGACTGTCTATCATTTCCATTGATTGTAATAGACAACTTAATGTTTCTAACATACACCGTCCAAGGTATATCGAGGCATTTCGATGCTTCGTGAACTCGTATAACCAGCTCCGCTAGGAGGTTTGTTTGATTAGTTTCAAATAAATGTCCTAGTTTACTTGATTTTATTGCCACGAAGGTGTTTCGATAACACGAAAAATTCTGCTCTATATATATATATATATATTTTTTGTGTTGCAGGTTTTCAAGTCAAGCTTTGCGCATATCTTCAGCTCTTTCGAATTGACTTGAAATTTTATATGCTAAAAATAGAAAAATGTGGAGATGATACGAGCTTAGTAACGGAGCTCAGCTGCTAACTCACCTCTTTTTGTACAGCCTAAAATTTAATAATAAAGAAATTTCAAGAATAAAACCTTGTGATCATCAGAGCTCCATCACTGAGGTCGTACTTAATGTGCGAAATGCATCGCGTTGAACTGCGATTCTAACAGATTTAATTGTATTTTGAAAATTCAACAATGAACGTACCTCAACAACTCTGTTGTAAAAAAAAAACGTGAAGTGCATCGTGTAATGATGGCAAATCGAGAATGCAATTCGAATGGAATAGTTACCACGAAATTCAGCTCGGTTTAGAAAAAGAGTTGAAAGCATAAGGATCGTATTACAACCTACGTACAATGTACGTACCAAACTTCAATCCTCTAACTGAATCTGCAAAAGATGTGGAGTTTGAAATTTAATAGTAAAAATGGCGGCGGTTGCAGGAATGTACCCCAATTTTGATATACGTAAAACGGCGAAATTAATTCATGATTTGATTAATTTTTGCAAGAATATCTGAAGAATCGCAATAGTATGTATGTAAAATACGACTAAGGCTGCGGTTATAGTGGATGCGTTTTCTGACGACCAACTAGTCGGACGTACACGTCAGAACTGATCGTCAGACAACGGTGGTTATAGTCAATGCGTATTTTGTTCTGTGTTTGCACCTAGACTGTCATTCTAACTTACATAAATTATGGATATCAACAATAATAATTTTGAAGAATATTATCAGTATGTAGAAAGTCCGCTATTAAAAGTTTTATTACTGTCGGGAAAAAGTGAATATGTCAACAAACTATTTATATCCAGACAAATTCACGGAGAGTATCATTCGTTATTTCCAGAGTTATTGGAGCAACCTAATAAGTTTGTAGAATATTTTAGAATGTCTTCAAAAACCTTTAATTATATCCTTAATGGAATTGAAGGAACTATATCTAAGCAGTCAAATTTTCGTGAATGTATATCAGCAAAAGAAAGACTAGCAGTAACTTTAAGGTATGAAAGTATTTTATTTTAGTTTGTAAGTTCGCTAAACATGATATAAGTAATACAAAGAACTATTCATTAGGATTATGAGAAGAAAAAAAATTTAGATATATTTCCAAAGAAGTTTTGATTTGTGTCCTGAACTGACTCTCCACTACATGATCCAGATGATGTATGACTGTCTGTAACAACAGAAGCAGATTGTGCTTCATCACAAAATACTTGTTGTAAATTCATTCGCACAATCATTTTTCTGTTTTCAGGAACTTTTCGTAGAGAAGGCAGCAAACTCATTAGAGAATGATAATCAGCATCTTCTCTGCAGCATTCCTGTTTTTTAGATAGTTCAACTTTTCGTCTAAACTCTTCTAACTTTCTTTCCTCAATGTCTAAAAATTTTGTGAGGGCAACCGATTTTGTATATTTCGGAATACTTGAACCCCTAGAAGTAGTTCTAGCATGTTTTGCCTGAGGTGGCAAGAAGTCTGAACGTATGTTGTTTTCTGCTGTAGATTCACGAGTTTCAGAAGATTCGTCTGAAAAAGTTGCTTCGGGTTCATTATTACCTTCATTGAAAATTTCATAGTCGTTCTCGTCATTTATTTTCAAAAATTAATGATATCAGTTTTTCAGTATCCATTTTGACGTTCGCACAAAGTCGCATGAAATATCAAAGCGTTTGAACGACTTCTAACGTCATCGGACGACCGATTCGCAAGCACTATAACCATAGCGATACATTATTATGTATTTGATTCATTCCTGCGAGATCTGACGTCAGATAACGCATCCACTATAACCGCAGCCTTATAAAAGAGTGATGGTAAAATCACCTTCGCTTACATTAATTTCCAATTGTCGGGGGTAATACCACTAGAGCTCAGATTTAGCCGGATATTTTTTCTCTCGATCTGTCCAGACAAAATCTGTCAGAACAGCTCTCGTTAAATTGCCAATGAAAGTAAGTATTCGAAAACAACGACGAAAAAATATCCGGCTAAATCTGAGCTCGCGTGGTATTTGGTAAGACAATTCCATGAATTATTGTTATTATTAGACATTGAAAAGGCTGAGGACCGAGGTCCCTTTAAGCCTAATAACCTCCTTAACATAATGAACATACTGAAAATAAGGAAACAAAATAGAGAACTCAATTCTATTAAACTTTATTCAACAAACTAAAATAACAATAACTAGAAGAATAATGTTTAGAAAGAACAATTGTTAAAAATACAATTATTATATACAATTGGTTCAGCGGACAATTTCTCCTTTACTGATGCAGATATTGTTTTTGACATTGACATGGATGTTGTTGACACTGTGGCTAGTTCATTATCCAAAGTTTTATCTCTGAGATTTGTTACAAGATGCGAATGATGCTCATTATCAAGTTGTAAATAGGGCTTTATAGACTTGGAAGAGGAATGTCCAGTTATTTTAATTAATTCTTGTTCATTAATACCTGCTTTAGCTAAAGTTGACACGGCGCTTGAGCGATGAGAATGATTAGAAATTTTTTTATTCTGTGTATCCAGTCCAATTTTTCCAGCTGAAATTTTCGTCCACTTAAGAATTTCGTTGACTCCTATAGGAATATTTTTGTACCAGCTTCTTGATGAATTATTTTTCCAAAACGGATTGGGAGTTATAAATAATCTATCAGTTGTAATATGGTTCGGTATATGTGATAATATTTTATAAAACAATGTTACTGGGCATATGCTAGGGTTTTCTATATTTTTTATTAGCCATTTACTATCGCAGCACTTGTTTGAGCCACCCTGACATGTTTTGGAAAAAACTGTATTATATTCAATGCGACCAGTTAAATCACCTATATTTGATTTTTCTTCTTTAAAATAGTGTACTTTACAAATTGCAGCTTCGCCTCCTCACCAAGCTAACTCATATGCAGCTATATGAAAAAATCTTTTTAAAAGACCTATGGGACTATTTTCATCCCATATTAATGCCATTTTAACAATTTCACTTTTAGTTAATGCTACTGAACTATTTTTACGTTTTTCTAAATTACCTTGTAAGTTTTTTCGTTTAGAGTTACGTGCATCACGGGATTTCTTAAATGCCAAATCAGTGAAAGGGTTGAAAGTAACATCAAACTTTTCGAAATACATGGTTTGCAACATTTTCGCGGTTGTGTTCCACATTGTTTTCACCACGTATTCTTTATAATCTTTCCCATTCTGTTTCTTCATATTAAAGCCCCAGTCCATCAATATTCCTGCCACATTTTCCACTGACTGTTCGGTTTCCAAATTGAAATTTCGTTGTTTACAAAATTCACTAAATTGATTCCAAATGGAAGAATGACTTTTTTTTGTATTTTCAGGAGTTGATTTTTTGATCTCCCTTATTATTTCTGCCTCGCAAATATTTCCAAATCTCAACATATTTATTGGAATATTAGGTATTTGTTGTAAAATTCTGTTTATTTTTCACTTGTATATTATACGTTTATTTCACCTTGGATACGGTTGCTATAAACAGACTCATTATGCCCTAGGCCATTGCGGGCATAATGGATTAAAAACGCCCGCTTATTGTACTAGAAGAAATGAAGCAAATTTCATCGATTAAATACTTGATAATCCTTGTCGTATAAGACACTGGATTTCTCCGGCAATGAATTATTCGCAGCTTTGACTGCATTTTCTATGATATTCTTGGGTAAATTCATTTTCATTTCCATTATTTCTAAAAGACTACACAAAGAAAGCAGGAATGACATTCACTAAATTTGATGACACAAATATTCACAAAGGTCAAACTATCAACAAATGACATGCCTACTATGAGAAGGAAAATGGATAGGAGCAATGAAACGATTTTAAAATCGCTTTTTCATCATAATATAATAATTTTTTCGTGAAAAATAAAATCTTGTATGCACCGCGTGCGTTACTAGATCCTTATGCCCATCGGGCAACATTCATCCCTCGGGCCAGAGACCCTCGGGCCGAATGTTTCCCTCAGGGCATAATGATCTATATAACGCACTTGGTACATAAATAACTATTTCGACATTTACAATTGTCAAACTGATGCAACGCTTGCTAAACGAATAGTTGCTAGCGTTGCTAAGGTAACGTAATTTATCCGATATTTTTATCCACTTGCATTTCTGTTCCTTCCTATTTATCCGATAGCAAACTACGATTTTCGTTCTCTCAAATGGGAATTATTATACATGAGTGGAATTGTCGTTTTAATCTGTTTTGAAAGCCTGATTATGATTATTCATATTCTGAATTGATAGAATATTTATTTGATAAAATCTCATTACAAATATTTCATGAAAACACGAGTTTCAATATAAAAATCAACTTTTCACTATACAATAACTTCATCAATAGAATAACTTGCTGATTGGATTATAATAGTTGAAAAAAATATATAAATGTAATAGAAAGCATTCAAATACTCCTTACAGTGGCTATACGTAGATTACATTAGATTTTCAAGTTTTTTGTGCTTTAATTTTAATTCTATATACTTTATATGCAAAATATTTAAGTAGGTAGATATCCTAGGAATGATTTCCAACTAATCTGAAATATCTAATAAGAATATCTCATGACTAGCACTCTAATTCCTCATAACATTTTTTCTGCGAGTTCGATGCTCTGAAAACACAAAGAGTTAGAAAGTTATACATTTTTAAATTCTTTTTCATAATATTTTATTGACCCTATCATTCAAATTTGTGTGACAATTTAAATAATTGAGATAAAGAAATATGATAGAAATTATAATTGGATGTATTATTGACTCATGTAGTTATAATTTTTCAGCATATAACAAGCTGAAAGCATCAGTACCTGGAGGAATTTTCACAGACCTTATGTTGAATAATATAATTGACGATCCAGTTTATGAAGATAATGCTCAAAAATATAAATGGATTGGAAGAACAAATTGGACTTATTCGAGACACTTCACTGGTATATAAATTCTTATGAATTTCTAAATGAAATATATAATTTTTTTGAAATACTTTAGTTGATGCGGAGTTTCTTGCCTATTCGAACATAAATATTGTCTTCGAGGGACTTGACACAATATCAAGTATATTTTTAAATGGAAAACATATTGGAAGTGGAAGTAACATGTTTGTGAGATACATTTTTAACATCAAGGAGGAACTCCAGGTACAGCAAATTGTGACTTTAATTTTATGTTTATAAATTATTCCAAAATTTATTCAGTCATAGCATATTCACTCATATTCATTCACACTTCGCATTAGACTAGAATATATATATATCAGGAGGTACGTTTTCGAGCGACGAATTTCTGCATTTTCAGTCTAAGCGGTTAATTGTTGTTTCCCAATATCTTTGGTGGGATGGCGCTCTGGATTGTTATCCGACCAGTGTTACTGACCACGATTTGTATTGGGGAACAATTAGAGATTTGTTAATTCACTCCGAGTCAAATAAGCTGCACTGATGAGATCTAATAAGATCGAAACAGCTGTATGCAGATTTTGAGTCGGGGTGACTTGACAATTTCTATAATTCACCGTTCGATTGTGAATGCAGATTTTGCGTTGCTGAATACGTATAACCAGCTTCCTTGGAAAGTTGTTTGATAATTTTTTAAATTATTAAAGAATTTTCCTTGTTCACTTTATGTAATGTATGAAATTGACCATGGTCGACTAGTATGTTTTTCATGATTTAATTTTTTCATTACATAATTTATGAGGATAATAACTCTATAACCCCACATTAATAAACCTGTTTCAATATAGATTTCATTTTTACGACAAAAAAAGGCTCTAATTCCGACACATCACTCTTTTCCGGACATCCATTTTGAACATATAAAAATATTCTACTTAATTCTTTATCCTTTCTTAATTCACATCTCTTTCGTTTTCACCGGCAATCTTGAAATACCGTCAGCAGCATCATTATTTGTTCCACTAATATACTTGAAATTATAATCAAAGCCTCTGAGAAAAAGGGCCCATCGTTGTAAACGTTGAGCAGCCATTTGCGGAATACCTTTATTTTCTCCAAATATTGCTA
Source organism: Cynegetis impunctata (assembly GCA_030704885.1). Lineage (NCBI taxonomy): Eukaryota > Metazoa > Arthropoda > Insecta > Coleoptera > Coccinellidae > Cynegetis > Cynegetis impunctata. The sequence goes on along the minus strand of JARQZK010001466.1, from coordinate 366,526 downwards.
ATAATGGCTTATGATCTGAACATAAAATGAATTTACGACCCATTAGATACTGATAAAAATTCTTAACCCCCCAATATATGGATAAAGATTCTTTGTGAATTACAGAACAATTTATTTCAGCTTTATTAAGAATTCTAGTAGCAAAACTAATTGGTCTCTCAGAACCATCTAGATATACATGCATTAACACAGCTCCTCTTCCAACATTGGAAGCATCACATACTAATTTAATATTCAAATTCTGATTAAAATGAACCAAATTCTGATCAGAAGTCATAATATTCTTCGATTCATTAAAAACTTTTTCATATTCTCTAGACCAAATGAAAGACTTTCTCTTCCTCAATAAATAATAAAGATGCTGTAATAAGTTAGACAAACTAGGAACGAATTTAGCATGATAATTAATCAAACCTAAAAATGATTTTACTTGTGATACATTTTCAGGTCGAGGAACATCCTGTATTGCCTTCATCTTCTCTGGATCTTTATGTAACCCTTCTTTATTGATAATATGTCCAAGATATTTAATTTCAGATTGAAAAAATTTACATTTCTTCAAATTTAATCTGAATCCAGCCGTACTAAGCCTCTCTAACACAATTTCTGAATTTCGTAAATGTTCCTCATCTGTTTTTCCCGTCACTACCAAATCATCTAAAAAATTTATGACTCCTTCACATCCTTCCGCATGCTGGTTTGGTACCAAATGGCAAACGATTTACTAAATAAATTCCTTTATGTGTACTCCACGCTAATAACTTTTGGGTGTCATCTTTCAGTTCTAATTGATTATATGCATTCAAAAAATCTAATTTTGTGAAATGTACACCAACCTGTAGAGCAGCAAATAGTTCATCTACTCTTGGAAGTGGGTATTTAACATCTTCAATATATTTATTAACTATTAGTCTATAATCAGCACGTAACCTGATTTTATTATTATCTTTTAGAACAGGAACAAGAGGAGTACCCCATTGGAAATTGTCTGTAAGTTCGATAACTCCTTCATTTGTGAGTTTATCTAATTCTGCCTCAACTAATTCTTTAAATGCGAAAGGAATTGACCTACGTTCAATGAATATCGGTTTAATATTATTGGAAACTTTCAATTCAATTTTTTCGTTTCTATATAACCCTATCTGTTCCTTGAACAAATCTAAATATTTTTTCAATAGCATTTCCAGTTTGGCATTCTTTACTTCAACATATTAACATATATTAACAGTTACATGTGATATGTGCTATATTTCGCTCCGATATATTTTCACGCTTTTACGTAAAATCTTCATCGATTCTATTCGAAAGTTTTGTGAGGTTGACTGTCAGTGATTTCTCCATCGGAAGGTTCAAAATCGTGAGCATTTTCATTTTGTTTTAAGATTATATTCGCAAATGTAATTACGCGATTTATTCTAACTGAGCATTATTTACGCCATTGAAATCTACATCTGGTCAACAGAGATTCCCTCCACCGCAACATTCGGATATCACGTTGCCACTTCCACAAACTCTCGACCGCTTTGACTGTGTTCACCTGATGTGACAGTCGGTCATCAATTATATTCGAGAGCGTAATACGACTGTTGCTGTTGGCGTTCTGATGTATTAGATGCGCGAATTCACCGATTCTTCCGTTCCTCTGTTAACCTTTATTCTCTTTATTCGTGGCCTACCATATCTGTGTATAAGTCTCTCGTACCGGCCCGCGAGAGTGAAACGTCAGATCCCTTGCCTTTTCCTCCTCTAAAGCATTTAAATATATTTTTGGTTTACTCTTGTGCTCTCAATTTTCAAATATGCCTCATATTTGCCCTATTTGTTCATCTTCAGCTGATGAAATCAATCCAACAGATACAGTGCCTAACCTGTAAAAAATTCATCCATGCTGCCTGCACCAATCTTTCACCTAAGGATGTTGAGTCTATCAAAGAAGCACATTCAAAGTGGACTTGCCCACCGTGTGATTCTGCTAAACGTAGGCTACGCAGCAACTCATCCACAGCCTCTGATCAACCTACAACAGTTGAACACTTTGCAAAGTTAATGAATAAAATGAATTCAATTGCTGACGATATGAAATCTATCAAAAGAGACCAGTCTGCTATAGTGACTGAACTTTCTAAATTTAGGGAAACACTTGAAAGTCACGCGAGTCTGTTGGAACAACACCGTGGGGCTATAGAAGCATGCAACAATAATATTAAACAAATCTCACAAGACCAGGGCACTCTTTCTGATAGAATTACATCGGTAACCATTGCGGTTGATGAACTCAAGGCTGATTTGCCTGTCAGTTTGGGTAACGTTGATTCATCCGAAATGTTAGAGCGTATGAAGCGTACATTCAATCTTATACTCAAAAATGTACCAGAGTCTGAAACTATAAACGACACGACTGTGGTTATCGATATAGTAAAGAGCATTGATAAAAATGTGAGCGGTTCGGTTATTAAGACTTATCGTCTTGGTAACGCTAATACAAAATACCCCCGCATGTTGAAAGTATGTTTTTCTAGCCCCGAGGTGGCTGCATTGATCTTGCGGAATAAGATGAAATTGAAGTCTCACCAGAATTTCAAGGATGTTATGATTAGTGACGACAAATCACCTAACCAATTAACCTATTTGAAAAACTTACGAGAACGTCTGAGAGAGAGGGAATTGGCGGGTGAACCAAACTTAACCATTAAATATATTAAAGGTCTACCCACTATTGTTTCCACATCAAGTACCAACGCAACTTCAAAAAACTAGTTAGCTCGACCAATGAATGGTTTTTTATATACACAATTGTTCAATCAATTGTGTCAAAGTATGCGGAAATTTTAAGTTTTGTTCAATTACACAAGCCTGTATTCATTTTGTTTTCCGAAACCTGGCCCCACCCTCAAATCCCAGACTCTGTAGTTCATATCCCTAACTACACTTTGTTCAGACGAGATAGTACCACTACAGTTGGGCACGGTGGTGTGGCCGTTTTCGTGAGGCAGGATATAGTTAACGGATCCACCATATCTTCTGAAAATATTGATACCCCGGGAATTGATAATATCTTCCTCAACATAGCATTCCAGAGTTTTGAGCTTACAGTTGGTTGTATCTACCGCCCCCGGGCCTCTACGCACGATAACAAAGTTTTCGATCATCTTTCGACCCTCGCAGAAACAAATAAAAATCTTATGGTAGCTGGTGATTTCAACATGCCACAACTGCCATCCGTTCAAATCAACTTATCGTCTGCTACATCCGCGACTGCGGAGTTTGCAAGGATGATCGAAACATCAAATTTGATTCAGCTGATTGATAAACCGACCCGATATCGCGATGGTCAAGTTCCATCACTGCTTGATTTACGATAAGTCAACGATAAGGAGCTTATTTCTGATACCTAGTATTTGGCTCCCTTCGGAAAGTCTGACCACGTTACATTGAAATTCTGCGCTCAATTTTTTCTTACGCCACCAGCGAGACTGACTAAAAGGAAGATCGAAAGAATAGATTACCTACAGCTGAATCAGCAACTATTAGATGTCGACTGGGATAACCATCTTGCCAACCTAGATGTACAGCAGTCTTGGAATGCATTCACAAAAATACTTCATGACCTTACTGAGGTGAATACTAGTGTCAAGGAAATATCTACCCACGCCACCAAACCATGAATAACTGGAAACATACTCGACATGATCCGGCACAAGCGCGCCCTTGGGCAGAGGTATAGTCGGACAAGGCAATGCATGGACTACACTACTCATCGCAACTATTCCAATCAATTAACAGCTTCCATTTTCCAGGCAAAAAAAGCATACGAATCTAAAATTGCAACATCCGAAGATAAGAAGAAATTCTATAAATATGTTAGATCATTTTTAACTACCAAGGTAGCTCTACCCCAAGTTAGATCAGCATCAGGGAACATTTGTAGCACGGTGCTTGAGTCGGCTGAGGTTTTGGCTGATGCCTTTTCTTCTTTTTATTCAAGTGAACCAGCTGGGCCACTGCCTTCGATGAACTTTCCACGGTGCGATCAAAGTCTATGCCACATCTCTTTCACTCCAGAATTAGTAAATAAACATCTCTCTAATTTGAACATTTCTTCAGCCCCTGGTCCGGCTGGAATTCAGCCGAGGACTCTCAAAAACTGCTCCGAATCACTGGCTCTACCGCTATCCATAATTTTTACGCGTTCTTTCATGTCTCATAGTATTCCTGCTCCATGGTCAATCACCTCAGTAACACCTATTTTCAAAAAGGGTGATAAGCTGTCCCCTAATAACTATAGACCAGTCAGTCTTACATCAGTTGCTTCGAAGGTCTGTGAAAGAATCATACTCGAACAAGTTCTCGCGTTCTCTCTCGCCAATAATATAATACCGGATAACCAACATGGCTTTCTACCAGGCAGATCAGTTATGACGAATTTACTTGAGTGTATTCATGACTGGACTATCTCATTAGACTCTGGCCAACCAATCGATGTAGTATATCTAGATTTCGCTAAAGCCTTCGACAGAGTACCTTACAGACGTATACTTCATAAGATCGAGCACCTCGGAATCAGAGGCGACTTATTGCTGTGGATAGAGGCATTTCTAAGAAACAAGCAATTCAGAGTAAAGATTTCTAACATACTTTCTTCAGCACAGCCGGTCACCAGTAGCATGCCTCAGGGATCTGTTCTTGGACCCCTATTGTTTTTACTATATATATCTGACTTGCCTAGTCAGCTCAGTAGTAGTTGTTCGCAATTCGCTGACGATACCAAAATATACGGCAACCCTTGCCATGTGCATTGCAATATTCAGGATGACTTGAATAGGATAGGAGATTGGTGCAGCGAATGGTTACTGCCCTTGAATTTGGAAAAATGTGTGGTTTTGCATCTAGGCAAAAATAACCCCAACCTGTCATATAAGCTTGCTGGTCGGCAATTAAATGTCACTAACAGTCACAACGACCTGGGCGTAACGGTAAGCCATGACTTGAGCTCGAGTAATCATGTTCAAAGTGTAACTCGTAAAGCCAAAGCCGTTACATACCTGATCTCAAAAGCCTTTCCGGGATGTGATACAAGAGTGGGTAGTAGGTTATATACCTCCTATGTCCGTCCTATTCTTGAGTTTGCCGGCCAAGCCTGGCACCCTTCACTCAAGCGCGACGTCGATTCTTTGGAGAATGTGCAAAGATGGGCAACAAGAATCCCCTTCGGTTATGTTCGACCCGATTATGCCACCCGCCTAAGACTCTTCGGACTTTCCTCATTTGGGGATAGACGTGAGAGAGGTGATCTTATCACATCGTATTCTGCGTTACACCACCTGTTGCCCCCACATATTTGCAACATGTTCAAGCTAAATAAAAACCACCTGCGGGGGCATCAACTGAAACTGCAGAAAAAACATTTCGAAACAACCCCCCGCCAGTTCTTCCTATCGAATAGAGTTTTTGAAAAATGGAACAAGCTCCCGAATGAAGTTGTCACTGCACCGAGTATAAATGCGTTCAAAAACAGACTGGATGCTTGGAATGGAGGCCTAGTGAATTGAACTATTGTTTGCCTTTTTGGTATTTTTGAGATTGTTGCTCTCTGTTTCTTACCATTGATTTTGTTATCATTGATTTTGTTGTTCTATTTTTATTGAATTGGATACTATGTATTTTTTTTATATTTGAGTTGTTTTTTTTTTCACGAATGTACTGTTAATTTTTACTCTTATTTCTGAGCCATAACAGGCTTTGGCCTTGGCTCTTTTTGTAATATAATAATAATAATAATAATGATTAGTCTGATATTGAACAGTTTCATTAAATCTCGTCCTAGCAATGATCTTGAACCTTCTTTGACAACTATCAATCTACTTATCAAACTGACATTATTATAAGTCGAACTAACATTAACTTCGCCTTTAGGTATTATAATGTTTCCATCATAAGTTTTCAATCGAATATTCGTTGGTTTGATCATTATTCTCTTTAAAAGTGACAAATATACTGTCTCAGGAATGATTGACACCCCTGCTCCAGAATCGAGTTCCATTAACAAAGGTTTGTTCTCGACCAAAACTGTTATTTGAAAATGTTCAGCATAATTGTTTGTTATGATATCTGTTACATACATTAAAATATCGAAATATTCTGAATCAGAATCTTTATTCAATTCAATATAATTATTTTCTTCTTGATAACAAATCTTAGCAATATGATCCTTTCTCTTACAAATTTTACAAGTAAATTCTTTAAATTTACATAACGAAAAGTTGTGAAAACCCTCACCACAATACCTACACTTTTTTATTTCTTCCAATGCCTTCTTATCAAAGCTTAATTTCTTCTTCTCTACTTTGTCGAGCATCTGGTATTTTCTTGCCTCCACTTTATGAACAGTTTGTGCTGTTGATGAAAATACCACCGCTGCTTCTTTCTTCACAGCTATTTCAAAAATATCTTTCATTGTTCTTGAGTGCTCTCCTTCACATAAACGATCCAAAACAGATCCTTATTTATAGCTACAAGCTTTATTCTTCAATCTGACATGCCATTGTCTGATTGTTTCTCCTTCAAACTGCTTCATATCATAAAAATTAGTTCGCTCTTTAAAAATTGCTACCTTCGGTGAAAATTGACCCCTGAGAATACCAAATAAGTCTTCTAACTTCTTGTTTTTAGGTAGAACAGGATTGCATAAATCTCTCAATATTTTATAAGTTTCTTGTCCTATCGCAACCAACAAAAGTGAAACCTTTCTCTTCTCCATCACACCATAAGCTTCAAAATACTGCTCCAATCTTTCTTCATAAATATCGCAATCTTCTCCAAATCTATATTCTGGAACTGTGCCTATAATGACATTATTATCTTCTGATCTTTCAGTCATGATGATAGTTTTCCTCGTCGCCAATTATAATATATTCGTAATGAAATGAAATAGTTTTCTGAAATTACTTTTTATTATATAAAATGACAATTAGAATTGTTTTATCGAAAACAATACACGTCTGCCTACAACATATAATGAAATCCATAAACAAAGGACATTACAGTAACTGTACCAAATTTTATCTAATTACCTTAACAGGTTTCGAAAATATTTACAAAAAACCACCATTGGGTCTTCATATTTATCACCCTGTATCTTAAAAACGAAGAAGTTGTGAACCCTAGTTTATATGAACTTTTATCTCTATTTTTGGAAGTAGAATATTTGTTCGAAATATTGACGTCTTATTTCGGGACACCTGTATATATATGTCCATAATGGAGGCATTCATTTTTTGGCTCATTCCAGGATGATTTCATATGAAGGTACACAAACGCATTGCCGGCGATCTACAAGATGCTGAAGTTTCAATAGCTGCTGCAGTTTTAGAGATTATTAGCTCTAAGTTGAAATATAGGCTGCGCTGTCAGGCTTACATCATCAGACATGCCGAATAATTGTACGAATTTGTAGGGAGATATTGTTTGTTTTCTTCAGCAGTTTTGCCCATTCTACTACCCCATAATATTTTTTAAGTTTTTCGCCTTGCTGAAAGTATAAAATCCAAAAATATATATTATAACCGACAAACGGAGCCATATATGAAAATGAAATAGCAGTTGACTATACAATCATGTAGCGATTACGGATTTGAACATTGGAAGTAACTTGGCGATTGAAAATTATCCCCAAAATTCGTATGAACTTTTTTGGAATTAAATTTATTAGTTCAAGTTTCTGAAAAAGATTTTCAATTTTTTAAGGAAGGAAATAACTATTTGGAAGTCAGATTCACATCGCCTGTAACAGCTGCAGAAACATTATCTCTTATACAAAATTCATCATACTCAGTACCACCAGAATGTCCAGATGAAGCTTATGAAGGAGAATGTCATGTTAATCAATTGAGAAAAATGCAGGCGTCATTTTCCTGGGACTGGGGACCAACATTGGCTTCTGTAGGCATCTGGTAAGTGACCTGAATATTTTTGAGAATCAAATCAACAGGTACTTTGCGAACCCGTGAATTATTCAGAGATTGTAGAAAATATTACGTTGTAATGATAGTAAAAGAATATATATATATATATATATATATATATATATATATATATATATATCTATATATATATATATATATATATAAATATATATATATATATATAAATATATATATATATATATATATAAAATAATATATAAATATATATATATATATATAAATATATATATATAAATAAATATATATATATATATATATATATATATATATATATATATATATATATATATATATATATATATATATATATATATATATCAAAATTTCTTTCTGATGTAAACCTGATATATACAGGGTGTCGCACCGGGAACTGAATCGATCGATATAGAACAAAGTACAGGTCAGACAATTTTGAAAATTTAGAACCGAAATAATTACAAACAGCTGGCACTTCCGCTTATTCCGGAAGTCGATACCAACTTGCTTATTTCAAATGGAACATCCTATATATTTTAAGGTTTTCAAAAAGAGCATGAAATTCTGAGTCGGAAATGTGAATAATACTCTATGCCTAAACCTAGCCGTTTCAGAGATATTTGACATTTTATAGAAAATTTGACAGGTGCAACGGTTTACAAGAACCGGTATAACTTTCTTCCTGTGGAAGATACTCATTCGTTTCTTGTCACATGAAAAAAACACAACAAAAATTACGTTCTTCAACTGAAATTAATTCAATAGTATCATACCAAGTGTTGCGTTTTTCGCGTTACATTTCGTCAACTTCAAACCGCGAAAACTTGTTTAGGTCAAATGGAACACCCTGTATTTTTTCAGATATTAGCATTGTGGGGGTTAAGGTTACAACTTTTTGAAATATTTGTGATTTTATTAGAAATTCATAAATTTTTGTAATCAATTCATCAAAATAGCCATGATTAGAAACAATCAGTCATTATCTTATGTCAAAAAATGCCAGCACGTTTAAATTATACCAACGAAAACTTTTTAATTTTTTTATTGTGATAAAGTAATAACAAGAACTTGCAGCCGATTTGTACTCGATATTCAGAAAAACGGAAAATAACACTAACACTGTATTATCAGTATTAATCGATTGAAGATTTGGCATGAACTGAAATAGCAAAGATTAATTTAAAATATCATTTAATTTTAATTAAATAAATGCTCAAAATTCCGCCCCCGAACCTCTACACATTTTTCGCACCTTCGGATTAGTTCCTCATGGGTAGCTCTTCTTATTGAATCCTGTGATATGTTTTGAATGACATTTCTTACTCTCTGCATACAATCTTCAATGGTTCTTAATGGGCTCTCATAAACTTTATTTTTAATAGTTTCCCAAATAATATAATCCAGAACTGATAAATCGGGAGAGCGAGGAGGCGATAAGAAAGGTCCATTATTGGCAATCGATTGATCATGAAAAATGTCTCGTAAATAATTATTAATTAAATATGCATTATGTGGGGGAGCGCCGTCGTGCTGATAAAAAATGTTTCTATATTCGGCGAGAGGCAAATATTCTAAATAGTTATTATTCAAATTTTGTAAGATGTTCAGATATCTTTCACCACAAAAATTCATCTATACATATTAGCAGAAGAGAAAATTTAATTTATCGTTTAAATTTTCCTGATAAAATTATAATGCCACCACTCCATCATTTCTTATAGCACAGTAAACATTGAACTGCCAATTTTTCTGAAAGTTTCGCTCTCTGAACATATGGGGATTTGAGTCACTCCAATACGGCAAATTGTGTCTATTAAAAAGTCCATTTTAGGTAAATTTTGCTTTATCTGTCCATATAATATTTCCTAAAAAAGAATCGTCACCTCAGAGCTTATTAGAATAAACTCACAAAAATTCTGTCTTCTTAGGAAATCTTTTTCCTTTAATCCTTGAACCATATGGAATAAAAACGAATGAAACTTATGTTTTAATAAGATTCTGTGAATTCAATCCTTGCATAGTCCCGATTCTAGAGCAGCTTGTCTTAATGACATCCTTGGAAATGCATGAAAATATCCCAGAATGACTATTTCTATGTTTTCGTCATCAACAATAGGCTTTCTTCTTTGAATTTTTGCCTTGACACAGCCATAATTTTCAAAATTTTCCAGTATGCGTTCTACATTGTTTGGTGACGGTTTCTGTTTTTCTGGATATCGAGTAGCAAATGTGCTGCAAGTTCTTGATATAATTTATTACTTACATTCTCCATAAATATTAAACAAATTCAAAAAGTCTTCGTGGGATTAATTCAAATGTGCTAGCATTTTTTAACATAAGATAATGTGATTATGATTAAACTGTGTACACGTACTACTCAATGAAGAATAAAAATGTAAATTAAAAAAAAAAATGGAAAAAAGTAAAAATTTAAAAAAATAAAATAAAAAAAATTTCACACGATTTACACGAAGTACAACTTTATTCCTCATTACATAAGATGTAATGTAACTGATTGTTTCTAATCATGGCTATTTTGATGGAATGATTACAACAATTCATGAATTTCTAATAAAATCACAAATATTTCAAAAAGTTGTAACCTTAACCCCCACAATGCTAATATCTGAAAAAATACAGGGTGTTCCATTTGACCTAAACAAGTTTTCGCGGTTTGAAGTTGACGAAATGTAACGCGAAAAACGCAACACTTGGTATGATACTATTGAATTAATTTCAGTTGAAGAACGTAATTTTTGTTGTGTTGTTTTCATGTGACAAGAAACGAATGAGTATCTTCCACAGGAAGAAAGTTATACCGGTTCTTGTAAACCGTTGAACCTGTCAAATTTTCTATAAAATGTCAAATATCTCTGAAACGGCTAGGTTTAGGCATAGAGTATTATTCACATTTTCGACTCAGAATATTATGCTCTTTTCGAAAACCCTAAATATATAGGATGTTTTATTTGAAATAAGCAAGTTGGTATCGACTTCCGGTATAAGCGGAAGTGCCAGCTGCTTGTAATTATTTTGGTTGGATTATCCACACCGACATTAGTAATCATCTAAATTTTCAAAATTTTCTGATCTGTACTTTGTTCTATATCGATCGATTCAGTTCCCGGTGCGACACCCTGTACATATATATATATATATATATATATATATATATATATATATATATATATATATATATATATATATATACATACATGTATATATATATATATATATATATATATATATATTCATTTATATATATATATATATATATATATATATATAGTATTCATTTATATATATATATATATATATATATATATATATATATATATATATATCAGGTTTACATCAGAAAGAAATTTTGATGAATCTAGACTACATTACTGCAGGAAGTAATGCGCCATCAAGGATAATCTTTTACTCAATTTCATGCATATTTATATATATATATATATATATATATATATATATATATATATATATATATATATATATATATATATATATATATATTGTTGAATAATGGCAGTACCTATCATTTATGGTTTTATTATTATTTTGTAATATATAAGTTACCCTGTTTAATAATCAATAAATTCATCAGATTTTGATAGAATATAAATAATTATTCAAACACTAATATTTTATTAATCTCGTAATTATAAAATATATAAGTATATATATATATATATATATATATATGATAGTAATAATAATAATATTGATTCATTTTCAAGTCAAAAAAAAGTACATATTCACTATGAGAGATTATCACACAAAATGTAGAATTCGCATAGATCATATGGTTCATATTTGTCAATAATCTTGAGAAGATCCCTTTTAAATTTCAAATAATTTCGTTTCTTCTTCAAAATTGAATTTCAGAAATTTGGTCGCCATGTAGTACTCATGTTTTTCCGTCATTGCTAGTGTATGCTATGGGTAGAAATACAGAACCATTCGTCTTGTCCTGTTAATATTCAATAGCTTTTTGCAATAATATTTGTGTTGGTGGAAAATCGAAAAAGTGCGGTAAATGTAAAGACCCGCAAAAGTCAATAAATTGTATCTTTCAAATATCCCTGGATAGGACTTTCTGTAACCAACTTCAAGCATGAATCTCAAAAACCAATTTTTGCGTTATAAATATTCTGTTTGCATGTGTGTTCCACCTGGATCAACCTGGATCTTCATGATATCCATCTAATAAATGTCCGAACTCAACTGAATCTTCAAACTCTCAAAATGAAAATTCTAGTTTGGGTGTTTATCTAAATATAAACCTAAGAATATAATATGATTTTGAAACTCAAAAGCTTTGTCATTGTACAACGGCTTCGAAGCAGTCCATTGAAAAACTGGAGTAAGTAAATCAGGCGGTTTGAAATACACAAGGTTTCCATAGATCTAATTGCTCCTCTAAGATCGTCAGGTATCGACCCCAGAAAATAAGAAGGCACCATCAAACTGCTGCCATCGGCATTTATGAGAGGCTTTATTGAAGCATCTGAGAAAATGTAAGGAAGGTCATTTATAAAAATGAGAAATAGGAGGGGTCCAAGTATGCTTCCTTGTAGAACCCCCATATATATTGTTGATGTACCTACTTGAAAAGAAGAATTGGAAATTTCTGTTGTCGAAACTAAAATAGCCAGCTATATCTGGAGAATGTTGAACTAATTTCGAATATTCGAACAGTTTTCTAGTATTTTCAGAATGAAGATTCTGCAACAGTGAGAAAAAACTTTTTATTTTATGAAATAGTTGCATCTAGTACGTGATATCATTTTTGAGTTAGTTTACGAATTGATGAATGGAATGTTCATTGAGTGCTCTCTCCTTTAGTGCTTAAATTAATATACTGATCTCTACTATGTTTTTTCCAGGAAAAATGTTTTTCTTGAAGGATTCAATTCCAGTTTAATACGATATTGTGTGGTAGAAACAGAGGAAATTTCCACTAGTAGCAGTTGGAATATTTCTGTTGTCACTTATCTTTCCGATAATACACTGATCTCCGTTGATGGAAAATTGATATTGAGTTTATCCACCGATTATGAAACTAACCTAACCATTGTTACAGATGTTCATGCTTATACTGATGAGTTTCACGAAATCAAAGTTTGGCAGTCGTTGCAAATTCCACAGGTAAGCAGTTGTGTGGAAGAGCGTTAAACTTGATCATAAACAAACTTGGGATTTTGAGTTGAAATGTTTTAATATATCAATTTACAACTCAATGATCACATATCGTATGTCAAGTGTGAATAATTAAAGTTTGTTTGTTTCAACGATGTAATTGTATTATAATGCACAGAATGAATTGAATTAAATAATTCATCTAGTACATCAAATAGTCAGGAATAAACGGAAAAAGGTCGACCATTTTATTATTTATTGTGCCCCGATTTGTATGTAGATTATATCTAAAACAACGTGAATATTCGTACACCTATCCTATGTTTAACTGCAGAAGGGTTGGCCTCAATCATGATTTTAAGTAAACTGATGGTACAACTAGGTACTCTTCAAAATATTTTACCTTGTTCTGTATCACTTCTGTTATAAAATACTATAAAATTTTGAATATTTACTCAAAACGTTTTTTTTTGGTTTGGTTGGCCCTAAGCATTGGATGCCCGGAGCAAAGTGTCACAATATTAGGCCAAGCTACAGAGATTTGTAGGGAGCATTTTGTGTAAAAAGTGTTAGAAGAAAACCAGCTGCGCCATTATTTGTAAAATAGTTTCATATGATATAGTGATATGTTTTTCACTCGACTTTATTATTTATAACTTTGTTATTAACAATTTGATGAAAAAAATCGCATTTTTTTGCTTATAAAAATGAAACTATCAAAGTAATCGTGATGGTGTCAATAGACTTAAATGCAGTTTTTTCAAAAATTTTTAACTCGGTTATTTTTTGAGTTGTATCATAGATCCATCCGGCCAGTATTAGTTATTGATATAATCTTCATTTGTGTGAAGATCAGGAACTGTCCGATGCATAGTTTTTGATCTGTGGCCATTTGATTATGTTACTATGCAATTTTCCAGCAGACCTGAATGCGACAGGTATGGTCCGATTTCAATTTACTAAAAAGATTTTGAAAGTAGAATTCTCATAGTTCAAAACGTTCATCTTGGTTTTTCATAAAAACGCTGAGAAAGATGTCAAAAATAAAGCTGAACATGACGACAAACGGCCGAGCGCGTGAGAGTAGTTGAAGAGTGGGGGTAGAGCAGCAGGCAAGGAGAAGTATGACATTCGAAAGCGTCGGCATTTTGCACATGACAGTAATTTCTAAACGTTGTCAGGTGATAATTGTAAACCCCCACTCTTCAACTACTCTCACGCGCTCGGTCGTTTTTTGTCATGTTCAGCTTTATTTTTAACATATTTCTCAGCGTTTTTATGAAAAACCAAGATGAACGTTTTGAACTATGAGAATTCTACTTTCAAAATCTTTTTAGTAAATTGAAATTGTACCATACGTGTCGCATTCAGGTCTGCTGGAAAATTGCATAGTAACATAATCAAATGGTCACAGATCAAAAACTATGCATCGGACAGTTTCTGATCTTCGCACAAATGAAGTTTATATCAATAGCTAATACTGGCCGGAGGATCTACGCTACAAATAAGCGAGTTAAGAATTTTTGAAAAAACTGCATTTTGGCCGGTTTTTTCCGTTTTCCTCTCAAACTAAGGGTCTGATCGAGTCGTCCCACTTCTCATTTTCTTCGTCTTTTCATTTTCTACAATAAATATATTAACACCATCACGTTTACTCTGATAGTTTCATTTTTATAAGCAAACAACTAAAAAAAATGCATTTTTTGCATAAAATTGTTAATAACAAAGTTATAAATAATAAAGTCGAGTGAAAAACATATCACTATATCATATGGTACTATTTTACAAACAATGGCGCAGCTGGTTTTCTTCTAACACTTTTTACATGAAAAAATCTCTGTAGCTTGGCCTATATAGGCAGTTTTTATTTTTATAATAGTGATTTGTATATATATATATATATATATATATATATATATATATATATATATATATATATATATATATAATGAATATTGATGCATAGCATGTATGATCGTTGAAAAATTTAGTGAAAAAATTGATGAAAAATCAAATCAACTCTCCTACGGAATTAATTTCATGAGACTCGACGACATGGAATTCCCATTCAATCTTCAAGGGACAATTACAGAAAATTAGACACCCGTGCCACACACGATGAAAACACTAGACTAGTTTTATGTATGGAACGGCTCAACTATTATGGACATGACTTGGACTATTTTTATGAAATTTGGATGGTAAGGGTGCTGTGATATGGCCTATCCTACAGTGGTATTCACATTGTTGTCAGATTTTTCGTTTTTCTGTAAGTTATGAAAATTGTTATTTCGAATGGATTACTATTTATATTTTTCTATTTTTAAAATCCTTGAAAAATACTGAATATCTTTCATGAAATGTTTCCTATACCTAAATGCTACAATTTCGAAGTTATAGGTGAAAATACGTTATTGCCGCCGAATTTGAAATAATATATCAAGTTTACTAGGAACAAACTGGTTTAATTGGCATAATCCTTAGTATTTTACATCCCCACATAAAACCAACTTTAGGGTAAACAAAAATTGCCAAAAATGATAAAAATCTTTGAATATTTGTGTTATGTGAGAAAAAGGTCCATACTTGGCTAGTAGAAAAATGTCTAGGAAATTTTAGAGAAAAAATTGAAAACGGTTACAGTAGATGCTCAAAATATTGTCCGTTTAGATCAATGCAATAAAGTCATGCGATCTTTAAAATTTCGCAAAACATTGATTAAAATGTCAAGGTTGACATTGTTGCAAGGCACCTTAATGCAGCTAATATTTTAACTTAGGCGGCAATAACGCATTTTCACCTAAAATTCCGAAATTGTGACATTTAGGTAAAGAAAACATTGTATGAAAGATATTCAGTATTTTTCAAGGATTTCAAAAATAGAAAGAATTTATATAGTAATTCATTCGAAATAACAAATTCCATAACTTTTACAGAAAAACAAGAAATCTGACAACAATGTAAATACCACTGTAAGGGTACGAACAGAAGTCGCGGTGGAGGTGTAGGTCGCGGTGGATGCCACTAGTTAAGTCGCGGTCGATTCTACCGCACATAGCAAGGAGGTTACCAACGATGCTCAGTCGAGCCAGTGTTGCCAATTTACACGAAATGTCGTCACACGTCTTCTATGCGAGCTGCTGTTGAGAGTGTTGACAACACTGCATTGAACGCACCAATCACAGCGAAGCATCCTTGTAGACCGCGCGGTAAGCATCCATGTAAAACAAACTGATTTGATTCTCAAAAGCATCGATGTAAACCTCCTGGATGGCATCGCGCTTAACCTCCAACGCGACTTACCTACTTGTTATGTTCATACCCTAAGATTGGTTATTTTATAGAACACTCATAATCCAAAATTTATAAAAATTGTGCGATTGAGGCGTTTCACACTTAAATTAAAACTCATATATATATATATATATATATATATATATATATATATATATATATATATATATATATATATATATATATATACATATTTTTTTTTTTTAAATTGCGTTCTCTTTCTAGAACTCTGTTAAAAGATGGTGGCCTAATGGTTACGGTGCACAACCTCTATACCACCTTTCTGTGACTTTCATTTCAGCTAATGAGCGGGATACATTCACTCAAAGAATTGGTTTCAGGACTGTTGAATTGGTTCAGGAAGAAGTTAAAACATCTCAAGGTTATTTTTGTAATTCAAAATAAAACAACATCTTTTATTAATACATTACTTCCTTTCTCTATTCACAGCTATCTATGGAAATTCTTTCTACTTTAAAGTCAATGGTATTCCTATCTTCGCCAAAGGTTCGAACGCTATTCCAATAAATATTCTCCCTGAAAAAGGTCAAGATAAAGATGCAGTGGACAAACTGTTGAAATCTGCTCGTGATTGTCACATGAATATGCTACGTGTTTGGGGTGGAGGAGTGTATGAATCTGATTACTATTATCAGAAGGCAGATGAGTTGGGCATACTAATATGGCAAGACTTTATGTTTGCATGTGCTTTGTATCCAACTAAGGAAGATTTCCTTAGGTAAGCTTCCCGATTGATTGTCCTTCTTTCAAAGAAATATATGATAATATAAAGTGAACAAGGAAAATTCTTCAATGATTTAAAAATTATCAAACAATATTCCAATGGAGCTGGTTGTATAATTATATTGGAGCCGCGAAATCTGCATTCACAATGAAATGGTGAAATATAGAAAATGTCAAGTCATCCCGAATCAAAATCTGCATAAAGCTGTTTCGATCTCATTAGATCTCTTCAGTGCAGCTTATTTGACTAGGAGTGAATTAACATATTTCTAATTGTTTCCCAATACAAATCGCGGGGGCGAACTACTATATTAGGCCAAGCTACAGAGATTTAGAGTGAGCATTTTGTGCAAAAAGTGTTAGAAGAAAACCAGCTCCGCCATTGTTTGTCAAATAGTTCCACATGATATAGTGATATGTTTTTTACTCGACTTTATTATTTATATCTTTGTTATTAACAATTTTATGCAAAAAATCTCATTTTTTTTTAGTTTTTTGCTTATAAAATTGAAACTATCAGAGTAATCGTGATGGTGTCAATAGACTTATTGTAGAAAATGAAAAGACGAAAAAAATGAGAGGTCGGAAAAAACCGGCCAAAATGCAGTTTTTTCAAAAATTCATAACTCGGTTATTTTTCGAGTTGTAGCGTAGATCGTCCGGCCGGTATTAGCTATTGATATGAACTTCATTTGTGCCCCCACTCTTCAACTACTCTCACGCGCTCGGCCGTTTTTCGTCATGTTCAGCTTTATTTTTAACATATTTCTCAACGTTTTTATGGAAAACCAAGATGAACGTTTTGAACTATGAGAATTCTACTTTAAAAATCTTTTTAGTAAATTGAAATCAGACCATATCTGTCGCATTCAGGTCTGCTGGAAAATTGCATAGTAACATAATCAAATGGCCACAGATCAAAAACTATGCATCGGACAGTTTCTGCTCTTCGCACAAATAAAGTTTATATTGATAAATAATACTAACCGGAGGATCTCCGCTACAACTCAAAAAATAACCGAGTTATGAACTTTTGAAAAAACTGCATTTTGGACGGTTTTTTCCAATTTTCCCTTAGACTAAGGGTCTGATCGAGTCCTCCGACCTCTCATTTTTTTCGTCTTTTCATTTTCTACAATAACTCTGTTGATATCATCGCGATTACTCTGATAGTTTCAATTTTATAACGAAAAAACTAAAAAAAAACGTGATTTTTTGCATAAAATTGTTAATAACAATGACATAAATAATAAAGTCGAGTGAAAAACATATCACTATATCATGTGGAACTATTTTACACACAACGGCGGAGCTGGTTTTCTTCTAACACTTTTCACTTGAAAAAATCCCTGTAGCTTGGCCTATATAGATAACAATCCATAGCGCCCTATGTCAAATATATTGGGAACCAATAATTCGCTTTTCAGATCGAAAATGCAGAATTCCGTCTAGGGAACATAAACACATGAAGATGTCCACTCTGCAACAAGTATCGTACGGATTTCAGAGTACATTTACATAGTGTTTAGAATCCCACGCGAGCAAGCTCACGTTCACTTTATGTGATATGTGAAATTGACTATGGTCAACCAGTATATTTTTCATGAATTGATTGAAATATAATTATGATCCATCGGTTTACAAATATTGTAAATACTCTTTACATATTGTATTAAGAATTTAACTTTTTTTCTCTTTAATATATTATTATCTTTTTGGATACAGGTAGTAACTTGTAGTTCGAAAAAACTAACAAAGTTTTTTGAAAGTAAATTTTATATAAGTTTCTCAAAATGATATAATCAAATATAATTTATATTCTCTACCTTTTCTGTAGATGTAATAAGTTAACGACCAACTGAAAAAAGTGTAATCAAAGAGACAAAATGATATACATACGTTCATTAATGTGACTTGAAAAACAGCAAAATGAGATATAGGTATCATTTTTTCATCTTACAAGAGATTAGGTTGATTACAGTTCTAAATAACTAATCGGCTTGAATCTATATCATTACTTTACACATTTATTAAAATTTTTTCTACTACACTTTATCGAACATATAAAACACCTCAGAGCAAGGTGGGTTTCGAACCCACGATACTCTGTATACAAACGATAAACTTTTCTGCTATGCTTTCGGAACCTCGATATTTTATTTATTGTATATAATTATATAATAGATACCTAAGCTTTAAATTCTTCTCTAAAATTCATCACTTCCAAGTAAAAATCACTTGAAAAAGAAAGAAGTCCATTCACCCTGATTTGATAATTCCAATGATGAGATCCAAAATTCAATAGTTTTGATATTAATTTTCAGCAATGTGAAAGCAGAAGTTCGTCATCAAGTGAAGAGATTAGGAAGTCATCCAAGTATTGTAATGTGGGCAGGCAATAATGAAAATGAGGCAGCTATCAATGATAATTGGTAATTGTACTTGTTCAAATATTCTATACATTCACACTATTAATATGGTCATATTCGTCTTAATATTAGGTATGGTAGTAACGGAAAACAAATTTATTTTGATGATTACAAGAAACTTTACTTCGGAACAATAGAACCTGAATTTAAACGACTTCTCAAACAAGTGCAGTTTACCGGGTCCAGCCCTAGTAATGGAATACAAACAGAAAAAGATGGAGGAATTTCGAAGAACCCGTATGATGAGCATTATGGTGATGGTAAGAGATCAAAAACATATATTGAAACAATCGGAATAACAGCAATTTACACGTTTCGGTGAAACTTCACCTTCTTCAGATGCTGATTGCAAAATAATTACATTCCTCGGATAAAAACAAGAAATAAATAAATAACAAATTGGGTGGAAAGGATAACAAAAAAGATGGTTACAAATAATTCGTAAGATAGGGAATTCCATTCAAAACTGAGAAAAAGAGGCTTGTGGTATGATCAATTTGGCTATTCAATAGTGGACCTGAATGTTTGTAACTTATTAATCTGTAATGATTCTGGGAAATTTAGTTTAGTTCCCCTACTTTAAGCATTTAATATGTTAAAGCCAAATTGAATGTGTGATTTTCTTGGATTAAATGGTTTGTATAATATAAATCCGACTTTTGATTAATAAAGCTACGTTTATGTATTGAAACTCTGGTCTGAAAGCTTCTGAAAGTTTTACCAATGTAAAACTTATCACAACTACCACATTTGATTTTATACACTGCTCATTTATTGCTTTTGAGAACTTTTGATTTATCATTCATCATTTGATTTCCTAAGTTATTTCCAGTAAGCAATGTCGATGTTGTGCATAGGTAGATGAAAGTGATTTGAGTTTTTTACTTGAATTTCCGATATAAGTTATGCTCTTATATTTCGTCTGTGAGAAGTGGATACATCTGGCTAATTAAAGTAAAGACTCAATTCACTTTCATCTAAGCACAGCATCAACATTGCTTACCCTACCGGAAATAACTTAATAAATCTTATAAACAATTATAAATGAAAAATACACAAAAACAATAAATCTGTATTGTATAAAATTAATCTGGTGATTGTAATAAGATTTATATTGGAAGCTTGAAGACCTAAATTTCTGAACACAAACGTAGTTTTGTTAATCAAAGGTCGGATTCACATTATGCAATCCATTCAATCCAAGAATAGTTATTTATGTACCAAGTGCGTTATATAGATCCTAACGCCCGATGGGCGTTAGTAACGCACGTGGTGCATACAAGATTTTATTTTTCACGAAAAAATTATTTTAAAATAATGAAAAAGCGATTTTAAAATCGGTTCATTACTCCTATCCATTTTCCTTCTCATAGTAGGCATGTCATTTGTTGATATTTTGACGTTTGTGAATATTTTTGTCATCATATTCAGTTAATGTCATTGCTGCTTTCTTTGTGTAGTCTTATAGAAATAATGGAAATGAAAATGAATTTACCCAAGAATATCATGGAAAATGCAGCCAAAGCTGCGAATAATTACTCGCCGGAGAAATCCAGAGTCGTATACGACAAGGATTATGAAATATTTAATCAATGGAAGTTGCTTCAGTTGTCCTCGTACAATGTGCGGGCGTTATGATCCATAATGCCCGCTCATAACGCCCTAGGGCATAACGAGTGTATTTATAGCAACCGAATCCAAGGTAAAATCAACAAATAATATACAAGTGGAAAATAAAAAATCACATATTCAATTTTGACTTATAATATTAAATGCTGAAAGTATGGAAATTAAACTACATTTCCTACAGTCATTACAGATTAATACATACAAATATTAAGTATTTTTAAAATTACGGAACTACTCGACTGGTAGTTTAGAATGGAATTCACTTTCTTACTAATTATTTTTATCCGTCTTTGTTGGTACCCTTTCTACTCAATTTATAATTTATTCAATTCTTGTATTGTATACATCCAAGAATAATAATTATTTTGAATTCAGCATCATAATAAACGTGTAAGTTGTTGTTATCAACCATTGTTGTAATATGTCTATTAATTTACATCAACTATCGGCCTTATGAATCCAAAATTATTAAATACTTAGTTTTGATATTTCATTACTCATAATATGATATAATGAGTCGATGCATTAAATTTGATCATGAATTTCGTATCTTTCAGAACATTGAATTTAATAAATCAGTTCAGAAATTTTGCATGCAATGCAGAATATTATCTTTTACCAAACGCATTATTTTTCGACAAAACGAAGAAAATGAAAATAATCCGATTGCTCACTTATTGAAATATGTACATACAAAAAATTAAGTTAAATAAGGTTAAGTTGAATAGAAAAAGATTCAAAAACCCCTACCCATGATAAATATATGGAGATGATGAGAAATTGAAATTAATTAGTTATGGCTATTTTTGCTCATATGGAATAATTTGTTGATGTATCCCATTTGGGGTTGAAATTATTTTTTTATTTATTTCATCAAGAAGTTGTCGAATAAAATCAATGATTTATCAGTTTATGAAATTTTTTTTATACATTTTGAGTGAACAAGAATCAATTAATTTTTTTTGTAAAGTAATGAACGGAACCCAAAACAAATATTTACAAATCAAAAAAATATCTTTGGATTTAACCTACACAAAGTGATTTTAAAATAATATAATTTCAATGTAATTTTTTAGAAAAACTAATCATGATTCAACCTTTTCATATCAACAATTTTAATTGCAATCTACTTGTCGTTTAAACTTAATGTAACAATTAATCTTTCATCTTCGGGAGCATTTCTATTAATTATGAAATCCAGCATTTCCCAATATTTTTCTTGAACATCTTCCACATAAAAATGTGCATAGAAATTCTTATTTTAGTGTAGATCTTTTAAAATGTCTGCATTGCTCTTTTAAAACATTTACTAAACGATATAAAAAGTTGAGAAGGAATTATATTGCTTACTCCTAGTAGAAGCAATAAGATGAATATTGTTAATATATTGGTAACGGATAGATATAGGTACATTTAAGAAATTATTGAACATTGGAAATATAATTTTGAAAGCATTACAAAGCATCACTATGAAAAAAGATAATTTGAAATATTGAGAAGGTATTCAGAACGTTGGTTTATATGAATACATTGCAAAAACGAAGTAGGGTATATATTCTCGGGTTTAGAAGTTCGAATATTTATCATGTACTTGAATATTACATAAAGTGAACAAGGAAAATTCTTTAACAATTCGAAATTATTAAACAATCTTCCAAGGGAGCGGTTTATATGTATTCCGCTACGCGAAATCTGCATTCACAATGCTACAATGAATTATAGAGAATGTGAAGTCACCCTGGTTCAAGATCTGCATACAGCTGTTTCGAACTTTTTAGATCTCTTGAGTACAGCTTCCTTTACTGGGAGTAAATTGACATATTTCTTATTCAAAGGTTGTTGGTCGGGATGATATTAAAAAAACCAATTCAATGATTTACCGATGTTTCTTTTATTTTTATACTTCCTCAGGGCTATCATCCAGTATTCGCCGATCATCGAAAGTATCGTTTGTTGCTATGTTCTCTATTTTATTCATGAGAAATTTACATTACATTCTGACGGAAAAAGCCAACTAATGACAGCCCTGAGGAAGTTTATAAAAATAAACGAAACGTCGGCAAATCATTGAATTGGTTTTTTTAATAATCATTCCGACCAACAACCTTTGAAACTCTTCATCTATACTACATTGGTCGTTATCTCCACATCTATATATGACGTAAGAAGGAACAAATCACTTACTCATATATTTCTTATTGTTGCCCAATATAAATTGCGGCTGAATTGCTATATGGATAAAAACCCATAGCGCCTTCCGCTAATAATATTAGGAATCAACAATTCACTGTTTAGACTTAAAATGCAGAATTTTGTCGCGGGAACAAATACTTCCTGACATGAAGATATATATTATACTACAATGACGTAATATGTTATTACAGAGCACATTAACTTAGTGCTTTAAAAATTCTGGCCATGATCACGTAAATACTTGTTGCGGCAAATACTTGTTTTTCTTGATAATTTTGAATTATTGAAGAATTTTCTTTGTTCACCTTATGTAGTATATGAAACAGACTATGGCCGTCTAGTATATTATACATGAATTGATAGTTACTTAAATATTATTTATTTTCTACTTGAAACTGCAGAAAAGTATATATTAAGTATTCATAACGATACACTGAATATACCATAAAATAACTATTTCAGCTCATACTTATATTTATGCGATGGATGGTTTCAACCCAAACATATATCCAATACCACGATTTTCATCTGAATATGGATTGCAGTCATATCCAACATTTTCCACACTCCTTAAAGCTACGAATAATGTGTCCAATCTAGTGATAGGTAGTGATTTTTTGAAACATAGGCAGCATCATCCTCTTGGCGATATACAGCTCCAACTATTAGTGTTCTACCAAATGGACTTACCTCCTAAAGACAGTTTAAATTACACGGATGTTTTCATCTTTTATTCGCAAATATATCAGGCTGTATCCATCAAAACAGAAACAGAACGATACAGAAAATACAGGTATTGAAATCAATTTTCTTCTTAAATTTGTAGATATATTGCCTCATTTGGTCAAACAATGGTTAATTTAGAAATAAATATTTGAAATATAGTGATACCGTTGACCAGAGAAAGTAGGTACTTATAGCAAAAAAAATCTTTTATACCTACTTTGTTCAACATGCTATACTATTTTTGTCTGTTTGATAAAATGGCACGTTAAGATGGAATCTTCGTGAAAAATTATTTTGAATTGATTTTTGGGAAATGCTATTATTGAAAGTAAATTATTAAAGGGAAAATGAAGAATCATCGAAATAATATTTATATTCAAATAAAACCGTTCCCTCGAAGAAGAAGAAGAAGAAAACCGTTCCCTCAGAATGAATATATTCAATTAAATTAGCGAGAAGTTCATTTTTTGCGCGGTTCGTAGGAGCACACATCGTTTGCTAGGTCTTGGAAAGACCTTCCTAATGAAACCTCATTTGTTGGTCTGACCCTTTCTGTGCAAGAGAGCCCTTCAAATAGTAAATTATTGAGTGCCACACGGTTTTTTTCTCTCTTGAACAAAATGGGGTTATGCCACTTTATCATGGTCAAATTTTTTTTCGTTCGACCAGCAGGTTACTTAGGTCGTCCCTAGGATTCAAAAAACTACTTTTAAAGATCTAAGTGGTTTCCTCGTTAAATGTATTAAAAAAAGGGAACGCGAGTGTCCTCAAGCTTGTATACATGACCAACATTGGTTCTCTGCTATCATATGGACTAATTTTCTGAGGTGTTTTTTCTACTGCTGATCGGGTGTCTTGGCAAGACCTCTCTAATGGAACCGCACTCATTGGTCTAACCTTTCCCTGTGCAATAGAGCATTTTGAAGGGCCAATTTTTCTGTCACACGAATTCTTCCTATCTTGGACATAATGCGCTAGGTTAATGACACTTTATCTTGGAGTTTTTGATATCGTTAGATCGGTCATGGTCTCTAGATTAACGAAAATGTTTTACGCTTGGCCCTAGAATCCAAAACCTACTTTTAACGATATTTGTCAGGAAACTAATTTGTATTTTGCCTTGACATAACCCAGAGACTTGGCAGTTGAGCATCTAGGTTCCTCATATGCTGCCTCAATTTCGCTGTTACCTATCTATGTGATGTAATTTTTGAAGGTATTGAAAATCATGTGGATGCGTGTGTCCCCAAGCTTGTATACATCAGGCGCGGATCCAGGGGGGACTGGCGAAATGCCCCCTTCCAAATGGCCCGGGCCCCACCTAACTGTTTTGATTTGCAGCTACTCGATTTACCATTGCCCAAAATACTAGCTTTGGAATATCTAAAAGTCCCCCCCCAAAAGTCGGGCCTGGATCCGCGCCTGGTATACATAGTCAAATTTTGGTCTCTTCTATCATATGTACCGATCTTCTGGGATGCTTTTTCTGCTGCTGATCTGGTTTTTTTAATCAGAAGTGCGTACTAACAATCCAATGCTAACTTAGGTTTGGACAATCATGTAGTACCCACTTTAAAGAGATGGATATTTTGACAGTTTTTGGGCTGTATTTCTATCGTTTGCTGTGTTTTTTTGTAGGACACAGGAAGAAAAAAAAGATACATGGCCATCAAGATTTATGATAGCTTACCGAAGAATTTGATGATCGCAGGAAGTGGTGATAAGAAAGACATTTTAAAGTTCAAAAGTTATATTCACAAATTTATTTGTTATTGAACCGAATAATATACAGTTTAAATTATTTTAAGGAAAATATTTGAGTTTCATGTTCATAAAATGCTATTTATTACTGTCCCACCCAAAGTGGTCGACTTCCTTCCATATATGGAGCGATTTCGGAGAGAGTAAAAGAGATTGGTGGTGAACCAATTTATCAATCATGGCAAGAGGCATGCAACTACACCATGCGGCATGTAATTATACCAAGCGGTGTGTAACTTGAACCATGGCTTCATGGATGTATATGGTACTTGTGATTGAATGGCGGGAACGATGAAACACATCCGGATCTTTTTTTGTCATCTATAACTAGAGCACCTTCAGTTTCAAGAGGAGAAAACAGCTAAGTCTAGAAAAAAGTCTGACTGAGAACCATTATAGAATAGAATAGAATACAATAGATTTATTGATTTCAAAAATTATCCACACAAATATAAAAAATCAGTAAAATTACTGAATGATGTTGGAATAGGCTCATCTAAGGCAAAAACACTTAAATTCCTCGAAAGTATAAGATTCACATTGCATTATTTACTTTTGAATTTCTCTCTTGAAAGTACTCTGAACCCCTCTCCCGAAGTGGAGGAATTAATAGAAACAAAGTATGAAAGCATCTGTTTGTTGTTGTTGGTATTTTTAAATTTTACCAAGTAGTATGCTGCCTAGTAAAGCCTCTCTATAAAGACGTTCGGAACCGTCGTAAAACTGTAGCTCCCTTCTATTCGTGTATTACTGTATCACGCACAGCACGAATAGTTGTAGAGAGGTCGCCTACACCCGAAACCGGGTATGGCACCGGAAGAAGAAGAATGTTTGTGAATGAATATGAGCAATTTATAAAATTAGAGACCATATACAATGAGAAAAGTGTGTCTACTGAAATGACCATGGCAGGAGTGTCTATAATCAATCGCAGTAAAGTTCTCAAAGTACATTTTTGGCCTAGAAATATACTTTCTGTGTGAATGAAATCATTCCAAAAAACATTCCCGACGATAAGGTAGACTGGTAAATAGCTTAGTAGAGAATCTTCGTAATATGTCAATCAACCTATTTCCTGAGTATAAAAAAAGTGTAAGACTTGAAGCCCTTTTTAAGTTTCTCTACATGTACGTTCCATTTCAAGTGTTTTTCCAACGTTATGCCAAGGAAACTTACAAAATCATTCACTGGTATTTAATTTTGAGGATAGCCAATATATTCAAGGGTATCAGTCTTTGACCTGTCAGAACGAAAAAATATACTTTCCGTTTTTGAGAAAGTCACCATTAGTGTATTATTGAGACATCAACTTGTTACCTCATTGATGACATACAGTGCTGAAATAAGGGCAGAATTGATATTTTATTTAATATGAAATTATGAGATAGTTGGTGTCGCCTGAACATAACAGATTTGCAGCCATTAGCACAGCAACCTCCAGGGAGAAAGTTAATGAAAACTACATACAAAACTGGCTCTAGGATACTTCTCTGGGGTACCCCTTTAGTGAGAATCTCATCTTTCAAACCATAAGAAATGCTATCTCCTAACAGAACCACTCTCTGTTTTCTATTTGTGAGGTAGCTGGAAATCACAACCAGTTGTCTGTCTCTTACCTCAGATGCTTCTAGGAACTTCAGGAGCAAATTGTGGTCAATGGAGTTGAAGGCCTTAGAAAGGTCAAAGGAAATTCCCCTTTCTCAAGGGCGAAGAGAACCTCGCAATTCATAGATTGTAGTTTCTATCCCCCTTTTTCGCACGAAGCCATGCTGGCAATGGACGATAACCTTAAATTCACCTTGAAGAATCTCAGCAATCCATCTGCAAGAAGCATCTCAAAGATTCTTGAGAAAGATGTTGATAGACTTAATTATATATAGGAGTAATTACTCATATCTTCGACATTCCCCCTCTTCTGAATTGGCTTAACTACAGCTATTTTAATATAATTATTTATATCACACTAACTATACTTTTATATCGTACATATAATATGTTTCGATTTAAATATTCCTTCGATCAGAAATTACTGATCTATGTTAATAGCTGGAAGTTTCCGCATCAGCATCTGCCTTATGCATATGTTTTGAAATGATTTTTCATAGGAATTTACGAAGAAGCTTAGGCGCTTATATATTTTTATTCTATTATTACTGAAATTGTTGGAACCACAATACTAAATTATTTCACGAATTTTTTTTTTGCATAAATTTGTCAGTTCTATACAGACCCTTATGAAAAAACAGGGGATACAAGGTAAGTTAAGAAGATTAATTGCAATGACTATAAACCAGTCAAAGGCGAGTATACGTACAAGTAAAGGGGAAACTTGATACTTTATAGTTAATTGGTGTAAGCCTCTCAACAACACTGTTAAATCTAGCCCTAGAGTATGTTACGAAAAACGTATAAGGGGAATTTGAGAACGAGCGGTGGCCAAATGGTCGGGTATGCAGAAGGCATAGTCATATTAACGAAGAGAAAAAAATTATGAAACAAATGCCACTAATTTGAAGAACAGTGTGAAAACAGTATTATAAAAAATGGGTGAATACGAATAAGAGGAGGTGAAAAAGTTCAAATATCTGGTGGCCACGATTAGCAGCAACGGAAAACGAATATCAGAAATAGACGAAAAATAATGGCAGTTAATATGGTGTACCATGCCAATAAGAATCTTTTCAAGACAAAATTTTTGACAAGGGCCACTAAACTTGAAATTTATAATATAATGATGATGTATGGAGCAGAAATGAACACAATGAGAAAAAGACAAGAGGAGAAATTAAGACTAGTAGGACAAAGAATAATGAGAATAATCCTAGTGCCATTAAAAGTTGACGACAATGAATACAATCAATGGATGAATTAGGAAATATTGATAGAAATGAACAGCGAAAATAGAGTGAAAAGAATAAAGAAGCAAAGGATAGAATGGCTTGGCCATGTATGGGGAAGAGGAGAGCATGCAATGACCTGCTCATTGCTGCAGTGGAAACCAGGAGGTAGGAGAAGGCATGGAAGACCCAGATATAAGTGGCTGAAGGAAGTGGGATGGATTCAAAAATAATAGGTATCGCTTGATGGAAAGAAAAAGCTAAGACAGGACCCTATGGAAATATGAGCGAAAAAATATTGAAATGATTGGGATTAATCCACCTTAGAGAGCGGATCTAGAAAGCATTTATGTGGAGCAAGCCCACAGGGGGCGTCTAGCCATTGTTATTAATTTATTATTATATGATAGTCTGGTTGTGAGCAGCAAAACATCATAATTTGATATATTTTATTATCTTCATTGCCTTATACAAATGAAATTCGTTTTCTTTTTACTCAGACGAAAAAATGATTAATTCATCGAAATGAATCAATCAAAGTAAGTAAATAACCTTGGATACTAATTTTAGTTTCTGACTTTTAGAAGTATTCTTACTGAGGATGGCAAAGGATTAACTATGGGTGCTTTATATTGGCAACTGAATGATGTATGGATTGCTCCAACCTGGTCTGGTATCGATGTCACCGGAAAATGGAAAATACTTCAGTATTATATCCGAGATGTCTTTGCACCCGTAGCTATAATTGGACACTTGAACAATGACAGAAGTCTAGAAATCACTGTTGTGTCTGACGAAACTATAACAATTGAAGATGTGGTGCTTACTATATCGGTTTATAACTGGGGATCATTCACTCCTATCAATGTGACCGAACAGAATATTTCTATCGTGAGTACATGAAGAATACGCTAATATAATAATATAGAATAATGGTTGATTTGGATCTAGTCGACTTTATCTGATGAGTGTTGAAATATCGTGACAGGTTAGTGTTGTAGTTCAGAGAACGATACAGGGAGCATATTAATCTAGTTTTGTTATGGTTAATGGTCTCAAGGCACACTACGTCAAGGTAGTCGACTTCAATAGATTCTTCACGCTAACATGCAACGTCCCACCGAAGGTAAACGGAAACGCCTCTCTTAAACATAACCCTAAAATGTAACTCATATCCATCAGACATAGGAAGTATCTGGTGCCACTATTTTCAGCGGTTTTCTTCCATAAACAGATTGTCTACAAGAGGAACGACTAAATCAATCGTACGGCTGTTTAACAAAAACTCAAAATTCATTGGTGAAAATTAAATGTGGTACCTCTTCTTTCAATTTGGTGAAACTCTATTATTTATTTCCACTATCTGCTATTTATTTCAACTATCTGTACCAACGACTATTAAATTTTCAAATCGTACATTTGCTATAGTAGAGACCATGACATCAGCATTACACTAATGAAGCTCAACAAAGAATAGATCTGTAGATCCATTAATATAGAGCAAGATCTCAGAGCCGCCAGACGTACCTTATTTTCTCAGTAATAAAATTTGTGGGATGAAGTAGTGCTGGTATGTACTTTCAATGTATGGATACTCGCTATCTCGTGATGAATCTTTATTTATTGAACACATATCATTTCATATTTATTAGTTAATGAATGAAAAAATTACTGATAAATTGGAATTTGGTAAACATATTACACTTCAATAACAGAATATTTGGGGCAATCAAGCATTTTTGAATACCTACAGGGTGATACACTTTTGGGGTCGTACCCAATTTAGGCCCAGTGAATAGAGGAGGATTACCTTACAAACGGTCCGGTAGTTCTGAATTTTTGATATGGTGTCAAGGATGATTAGTTATTAGCATCCATGCAGTTTTCGAAAAACATATAAGAGAGCAAAAAGTATCCAAATTACGGAGAGAATTAAAATTAATATTTCATTGGAAGCAGAGGCGGCACGCATAAAAGTTCGAGAGGGTTGAATTGGGTACGATCCCCAAAAGTGTATCACCCTGTAGGTATTTAAAAATGCTTGATCGCCCCAAATATTAAGCTATTGAAGTGAAATGGGTGTGTCAAATTTAATTCAATCATTTTGAAAATTATAGAAGGAAACTTAGAAAGAGACAGAAAAATATAAAACTTTGCCACCCTGTATGTCTGAAACGAAGCTCCTAAGCATATATGTTTATATGAGATTTTCATTATAAAAAAATGTCTTTCACAAGATGGTAAAGTCCTGCTACAAAAAACTGACTCACCTTGTATATATATATGCACACAAATAATAGATATGCTGTTGTCATTTCGTTTTATATTGGATTTCTAATGATGACATCTTCAGTCCAAGCGGTAAACACTATAATAGTCCAGGGGTAACACCAGTTAGGCGAGCGGCGTACCCCAAAAAAGAGCTCTCGTTAATGAAGAACCCATAACTTTTTGGTAACCGACAAAATTTGGTAACAAAATGTTCAGTGCGAAAATCTGCACAACTTTTTTTCATATAATTTTTCGATCGGAGTGGGGGAACATTGTGTTTTTCGAGAAAAAGTGTTTTTTTTTCAAAAGTAATACGCGCGCGGATTTTGTTTCAACTCGCTGTCAATTTTTTCCATTTTTTTATATTGAAATGAAAATTTTACGGTTTCATCGTGATATTAAGCACTTTCAAAAAATGTTTAGATTGATAATCAAAGTTGACCTATTTTGATGTTACGTAACTATTTATATATATTTAACGAATAATCGGGTTTTCATCTTCGTCGAATAAAAGAGTCGAGGAAATTTTCAAAATGATGTTTACAATTAATAAGGTTTTAATAAATATGGTTTTAAGAAGTTTTTGGCAAAATTGCAAGAACTTGTGTTGCAAAGAACGAAATCTATAGCACTTCGAATATACTGCGCGCGATTGTCGTTTGCGTACACCCGCTATTAATTATCCTCACACTATCTATCGCTATTAATAAATCAAATTTTTATGTAACTATCTTCTTTAAAAAGTGGATGAATGTTTCAAATAAATTTTACAAACCTTTATTATAATAAATTTTTATTATTTTTATACATTTTTCTAAATTTTTTGTATAATAAAGTTATAGAAAAGTAATAAATACAAAGGTAAAGAAAATTAATATCATTTATTTGTTATTATTCATTGTCCATGGAAAAAAATTCATTATTTAGCTCTTTATCATCACATGCATTTTCATCGCATTGGTTTTTACTCATATTGCAACATGATTCAGAACAAGAGCATATATCATAACAGTCTAATTCAGATGCAAAACATGGGCACACAATGTTTTTACAGGGTTTATTTCTGCTCTTGCATGAACAAAAATATTTCAGCAGATATTCCATCGCGGTATTTCCTTCGAAGTAATTTGGAAGTAACACTTCATCTTGTTGAATTCAACGATAGTTCGTTACTTGAAAAGATATAATTTCTGACAAAGTAGCTTGATTCCACTCATTAATTTGCCACATAAATCTTAGAATATGTTGTTTTAATGCTGATTCCGACGGGGGTAATTTATCTATAGGAGTATTTTTATTCAACGGCTAAACAATATCTAAGAGAATTTACACAATTCCTGTCAGCTTTTGATTTTTTTTCAAGGGTCATATGCTGAAGCTAGGAAATTACTAACAATCTTTATAGCTTGCTGTATCTGTAAATTTGTCAAATTTGAAAAAGTTCGTAAATCATTCTCACTCATTTTTTGCAGAGTAGCGTACGCTTTTTTCTTTCCAATGGAGAAGAAACTGAAAATAGTATCACATCCACTTATAGCGCGTTTTCTCTCAAATTTATCAACTCATGTGATAAAAGTGCTATAGATATATTTTTATAGCAAATGATATCAGACATACCTGGATGCGAGAAAAAGATAATGAAATCTGCAGCAACATCTTTCAAGATTTTTTTAACATAAGCAGAATTAATATTTTTAAGAGTATTATCGTTCGAATGTTGTTCACATACATTTTCACTCATTTACTAAAATATGGCTGTAAAAAAGCTGTCCTTTAATATTGGTCTTATACTTATCCAAAACTGATAAAACACTATTTGCGATTTTTAATTTTTCATCCTTAGGCTCCTTCAAACTATTAAGCACATTTTGACTTGTATAATTCAAGTAACACGCTTAATGGTAACACGCCTTCAATTCGTCTAGTTTATTGGGTATTTCTAAAAATTTTTGCATCTTTACGTCATTTCTTATTTTTGCGGCAATAAAAATCTTTTATTTTACATTACTGTTTGAAGCTACTTTGGATAATTTCTTTCCCTTTTTATCTTCCGTCTTTGAGCATATAAAGCAACGATGAGGCCAATCAAAATCTGCTTGCGGCGAATAAAGATTTTTTTTCCACACTTGCATCATTGGCATTGTCGCAACAGTTATCTGGTGTTTTTTCCTTTTCTGCTTTCTTTTTTTTATAACGACAATTAATAATATTCAATTCAAAATAAAAAATATATCCCAAGCAACTTACTTGAATGCTCAGAAAACTGTAAATGCGAAATAATAAATATGATAATAAAGGTTTTTAAAATTTGTTTGAAACATTCATCCACTTTTTAAAGGAGATAGTTACATAAAAATTTGATTTATTAATAGCGATAGATAGTGTGAGGATAATTAATAGCGAGTGTACGCAAACGACAATCGCGCGCAGTATATTCGAAGTGCTATAGATTTCGTTCTTTGCAACACAAGTTCTTGCAATTTTGCCAAAAATTTTTTAAAACTATATTAATTAAAACCTTGTTAATTATAAGCATCATTTTGAAAATTTCCTCAACTCTTTTATTCGAAGACGAAAACCCGATTATTCGTTAAATATATATAAATAGTTACGTAACATAAAAACAGGTTAACTTTGGTTATCAATCTAAACATTTTTTGAAAGTACTTAATATCACGATCAAACCGTAGAAGTTTCATTTCAATATATAAAAGTGGAAAAAAATGACAGCGAGTTGAAACGTAATCCGCGCGCGTATTACTTTTGAAAAAAAAAACAGTTTTTCAAAAAACACAATGTTCCCCCACTCTAATCGAAAAATTTTATTGAGAAATAATGTGCAGATTTTTGCAACCAATATTTTGGTACCAAAATTTGTCGGTTACCAAAAAGTTATGGGTAGGTGTCATAATTTTGGGTGTAGGCCGCTCGCTGAGTATGGGAAATGATGCCGGACGGAAATGTAGTGCAGTCAGGTGTGAGGCTAAATATAATATCAGCTGTTATCCACCTATTCATTTATATGTTTATATATTTACTAATAATCTCGAAATGTTTCAGGAGAAAATTTCATCGAAAAATATTGTGACAATTCAAACTGATGATTATCTGAATGCACACAATTGTGGAGGATTAGTTCAAGCTAAAAGAAATTGCTTCTTCCATTTGAAACTATCAAAAAGTAATACTCTTATCGCACCTGAAACGTTCGTTATTCCTGATAAACTGAAAAAACTCAATTTGAGGAAACCCCATATTGAAGTGAGTAAAAAAGAAAAATCCATTTGAATATTACATATGAGAATTTGAATGCTTTTAATAATTAAACTACTTACAGATTGTTTCTGTTGCATCCTTGAATTCAACAGATAAAAGGAACTTTCAAATTACTCTGAGGTCATCCAATATAGCACTTTTTGTATGGTTAGATTGTCGAGGAGTTGGTGGCAGATTTTCAGAAAATGGATTTCATCAGATAAAAGAAACAAAAGTAATATACTTCGAAACAGAAGAAGATACTGATGTCGACATACTGAAGAAAAATCTTTTTGTGTCGAATTTGTTATCTGTTACAAAATATTGATCAATAAAAGGTAATAAGCTTATAACTAAAGATCAGTAATTGTTAATTATAATCGTTTGAGTAACATACGAGTATATGAAATAAAGTGTTCCAATAGTTTCAGTCTCACGTTCAGAATTGTTTGTATCGAAGATTAATTTAATTACATTTTTTTATGAGCAATTTTCAGGAAACGCAAAAGCTTGTAATGTTTTTAATGATAATTTCAATAAATGAAGTTTTATGCTGGAGTCGAGCCGCTGCAACTTGATATGAATGCCCATAAAAAGCATAATTTCCTATATTTCTTATTTTTATTTCTTTATTTTTCACTTGTATATTATATGTTTATTTCACATTGGATACGGTTGCTATAAATACACTCATTATGCCCTAGGCCATAACGCCCGCGGTCGTTATGGATCATAACGCCCGCTAATTGTACGAGGAGAAATGAAGCAACTTTAATTGATTAAATACTTCATAATCCTTGTCGTATACGACTCTGGATTTCTCCGGCAATGGATTATTCGCAGCTTTGGCTGCAATTTCTCTGATATTCTTGGTTAAATTCAGTTTCATTTCCATTATTTCTATGAGACTACACAAAGAAAGCAGCAATGACATTCACTAAATATGATGACACAAACGTCAAAATATCAACAAATGACCTGCCTGATATGAGAAGGAAAATGGATAGGAGCAATGAACCGATTTGAAAATCGCTTTTTCATTATAATAAAATAATTTTTTCGTGAAAAATAAAATCTTGTATGCAACACGTGCGTTACTAGATCCTTACGCCCATCGGGCCAAAGGCCCTCGGGCCGAATGCTTCCCTCCGGGCGTAAGGATCTATATATAACGCCCTTGGTACATAAATAACTATTATGTCATATAGACATAAGCTAGCATTTGATCCTTTCAGTTTGTACATATTGCTTAATTTCGGGTGGTTTCTTGATATATTATATATATATATATATATATATATATATATATATATATATATATATATATATATATATATATATATATATATATATTCTCAAATTATCTTCATAAACGTTACAATTATTTTCTACATATTGAAAATTCAGTGTATTTATATTATCATCTCAGCAATATTTTGGGTGACTCATTTGTATCTGAATCTTTACTTTTGCTCAATACTTAATTACATAAATTCTTTTGAAATTGAAGTGATTTCTATTTCGATTGAAGTAATTTCGCATATTTTGAATGCAATTAAATTACAGTACCTAATTTGAAGAAATTGAATATCGTAAATCGAATGAATTGATCAGCGTTTCCCCCTTAATTTATTTTACACATTTCCGTCGCATTCACACAATTAGACCCCTCTAATGCCACATAACGAAACCTTAAATGTTTTTAAATACTACTTCTAACTGTATATGAGTTTCAATAGAATGTTTGGAGATGGAACGATGTATATCATTTCAAATAAATAATGAAAAACATAATTCTTCTGCAAATTGTATAACACTGCTAGGTCATAGCAATAGTATTTGAAATAAAATGATATGATATTATCAAGGATAAATTTAGCATGTAACATATTTTGCGATGTAGCAATGAATATATTTAGGTCTGGCAGGTCGACAACATCTGCACTGATTACTTTAGTGGAAGGTATAGTCCAGGCTCTGGATCAGCATCAACATCCTGAAATATTGGCTTGTGATCTGAGCAAAGCCTTCGACTGTGTTATAAGATCGATATTGTTGAACAAAATGGAGAAGTATGGAATAAGAGGAAATGCGTTGGCTGTTTTCAAATCTTACCTCACTGACAGAAAACAGATTGTTGTATGGAAAGACGAAAGATCTCAGGAGGAAGATATCTCCCTAGGTGTACCACAGGGTTCGATACTTGGGCCATTGCTTTTCGTTCTGTATATAAATGATCTACCCGGAAATGTTCCAAGTCACATAACATGTCTCTATGCGGACGACACTACTTTTTTAAATATGGCTTCCTCTTGTGATGAAATGGAGGAGCACTCAACTCGATCTATACGTTTCGCAGAGCGGTGGTTTTGTGTTAATGGCTTGAAAATGAATAGTACAAAAACTCAAAAAATTCAATTCAAATTAGTTGGTAGAGAGAAGCACAACATAAAACTACTAGGAATTACGTTAGATAGCGATATGAGTTGGAATACATATATTTCTTCCCTAACCCAGAGGCTTTCTACGGCAATTTTCACAATAAGACGTATGAAGTCCATCTCATCCGATGACGTCAGTAAATTAATATATTATGCGAACTTCCACTCTGTTGCCACGTACGGTATAATGTTGTGGGGATCAAGTCCGGGATTGAAAAAGGTACTATTAAAACAAAAAGAGGCAGTACGAGTATTATGCGGAGTATCCAGAACAACCAGCTGTAGAGCCTTATTCAAGTCACAAAACATCCTTACGGTGACGTCATCTTTCATACTTACATGTGTCGAATATGTTCATGACAATCAGTCAAAATTTGCAAAGAATTCTAGTTACCACAACTATGATACTAGAAGCAGGGATGACTTTGCCGTGGAATACCATCGTCTCAAAAAGACCCAAGCTGCAGTTAACCACACATGTATCAAACTGTATAATAAGATACCAAATATTTTGAAGATAGCTGTTCGACCTAAGTTTGCACACGATGTGAAGAAACTACTTCTAAAAAATACATACTACACCATAGAAGAGTTCCTTGCTGATTCAATATAGGTCAGACTTCATGTTGTATATTTGTTATCTGTGTGTATAATCTGTGCGTATAATCTGTACTTATGTATTAACGTACCTATCGTGTAATATGTTACTTGTGGTAGCTTATATTTGTAATATTTGTGATTTGTGTTTTATATTGACGAGCCATGTAAGTTTTGATGCCAATAAATAAATTATTATTATTATTATATATATATATATATATATATATATATATATATATATATATATATATATATATATATATATATATATATATATATATATATATATATATATATATATATATATATATATATATATTACTTATTTTTTTATCCTTTATTGCAAATGACAGGCTATTTGACTTTGAGAACCGGTAATATTAGAAAGTTGAAGTTTCGTCACGAAAGTCAAGACATTCTCAAGATTTTGGATTGATTGGGCCGATACTTGGTGTAAATTAATAAACATATTAAAACAATGGTTAATAATAACAATTTACACATTTATTAAAGAAATAACGCATGACGCACGTTTCGGTGGAACTTCACCTTCTTCAGATGCTAATGGCAAACTAACTATGATTCTCTGTTATATCGAAAACAAGAAATGACAAATTGTGTAGAAGGGGTAAATAGGAAGGTGGTTACAAATAATTATTAGAATAGGAAAAACTAATTCTGAACTGCTAGTAAGGTCAATATTAAATACTGAAAGTAAGGGAATTAAACTAAATTTTTAGAATCATTACAGATAAATAAATACAAGCATTCCGGTCTCCTATTGAATAGCCAAATCGATCATACTTCAAGACCCCTTCTTACTCTTTTCAAAATTACCGAACTACCTGACTAGCAGTTCAGAATTGGTTTTTCCTATTCTTATAATTATTTGTAACCATCTTTCTATTTACCCCTTCTACACAATTTGTCATTTCTTGTTTTCGATATAACAGAGAAACACAGTTAGTTTTCCATTAGCATCTGAAGAAGGTGAAGTTCCACCGAAACGTGCGTCATGCGTTATTTCTTTTAATAAATGTGTAAATTGTTATTATTAACCATTGTTTCAATAACTTTCTCAAGACTTATGTAATGTATTAAATTGCCCATGGTCAACTTGTATAATATTTTTGATGATTTG
Source organism: Cynegetis impunctata (assembly GCA_030704885.1). Taxonomy (NCBI): domain Eukaryota; kingdom Metazoa; phylum Arthropoda; class Insecta; order Coleoptera; family Coccinellidae; genus Cynegetis; species Cynegetis impunctata. Next base: position 328,102 of record JARQZK010001466.1, on the reverse strand, counting down.
ATTTTTATCTTCATTGCATTTTTTTATAGAACAACTTCATATAATCTCTCATAACATGTTTCTTACCTGTGAGAAAGTTTAAATTCACTCAACTTTTTATATGTTTATAAACGAAAATTAAATTTCTTGAACTTGAAGTTTATACTAACTAAGATTACTATCATTCTTACTTCAGCACTTAAAATGATTCACTATTAATTTCTATAATAATAGTAACCATATTGATTTCTGCAAGTACGTCAAAATCTCACCTACCTAAACACCTTGTTTACGATTTAGTGAAGCTTCAGAATCGACAAATCAATAATTTTGATTCGAAAGTTTCATTTATAACTTAATAAATTGTCATTGACATGAATATTTTCAATTATTTGAATCTTCAATGAATGAAAGAGAGTTTATTTCAATCTGAAACTAATGGAATGCGCATAAGTCTTCTCATACTTCCTTAGGAGTTCAGAATATTTCATTTGACTTTTATAGCAGACCTCATCTGAAAGAATGCGGTTAAAAGATTATTCGAATAAGAAATATCATATAAAACTTGTCCTCTTTCTTAAAAGTTCATCAATCAAATGGATGGCATGTCTTTGAATGAAAACATCAGTTTCACCCCAATTTACATCTCATATTTCCAATATTTACCAGTGCATTAGCCATCCCAATAAAATTTACGTCGAGATTGAAGAGATTATCTATTCTTTTAAGAAACATTCCAATAATCTCCTCGATATACCACAACAACTTCTCTACATAATTTCAGATTTTTTTCATTTATGATTACCAACTTCGTATTTTGTTAGATCAACTCTATTTCGCTGACTTTGTTCAGAACATACCATTACTATGCGTTATTTTTTCACCGTGCATAATACTTATTAACAATACTGATCATACATTTCGCAATTATCTTATGGCAGTTTATATTTTTGATAGTGTACTAATATAGTCAAACTTATATATTTCATTCTTTGAATCATTTCAACTTTCTTCTCGAATTCAATACCTACCTATATATATAACTTAGAGGAATACTGCGTTACGCAAACTACATAGGGAATATTCATATCGAAAATTCTTGAAATGAATATCCATCTATATTATATATATATATATATATATATATATATATATATATATATATATATATATATATATCTCTTGATAATTATTAGCAATAACAGGCTGGTTGAATCTTAAAAAACTCGATTTTATTAGAGTTGACGTTTCACTTCGATATTCGTAATTGAAATTTCTTTGACATTTATTGATGTGAAAAAATTGAAAAAATAAGGCTGCTTTGTCTTGCTAGTTATTTATTATATACTATTCAGTCTAATATTAACATTCAAAAATGTTATGATTAGATGGTAAGGGAAACCAAAGAAACCTTTACCTACGTAATGTTTGAAAATAAAAATAATATTTATTATCTAACAACAAAGAAATGAGTCATGGGAAAACATTAAAGATGTGGAGTAAAATTATCGGTATAGTACGTTTATATGGAAGCAGCCGTTGACACGTGTTTCGGACTCTTTGGTCCTCATCAGAACGGCGTAGCAAAGCATTGGATTGAAAATTTGAAGATGAAAATAGTACAACAAACAAAATCCTCTGATACGGAAGACAATCACCCTCATTGTGGTTTATTGTTTGAACTCTCCGGTATGGGAGATTTGGTCAAACTTTGCCACTTCCGTATCAGAGGATTTTGTTTGTTGTACTATTTTCATCTTCAAATTTTCAATCCAATGCTTTGCTACGCCGTTCTGATGAGGACCAAAGAGTCCGAAACACGTGTCAACGGCTGCTTCCATATAAACGTACTATACCGATAATTTTACTCCACATCTTTAATGTTTTCCCATGACTCATTTCTTTGTTGTTAGATAATACCCTATTATTTTTATTTTCAAACATTACGTAGGTAAAGGTTTCTTTGGTTTCCCTTACCATCTAATCATAACATTTTTGAATGTTAATATTAGACTGAATAGTATATAATAAATAACTAGCAAGACAAAGCAGCCTTATTTTTTCAATTTTTTCACATCAATAAATGTCAAAGAAATTTCAATTACGAATATCGAAGTGAAACGTCAACTCTTTAATAAAATCGAGTTTTTTAAGATTCAACCAGCCTGTTATTGCTAATAATTATCAAGAGATTAAAAATAGATCACAGGCAACAACAATTCGAATAAATATATATATATCTATATATATTTATATATATATATATATATATATATATATATATATATATATATATATATATATATATATATATATATATATATATATATATATATATATATATATATATTTATATATATATATATATATATATATATATATATATATATATATATATATATATATATATATACAGTGCTTTCATGATGAAAGGAACAAATTCATTAAAAAATTAGGTTTCTATTTCATGTTAAAATCCTCGGACAGGTCGATTAGTATTTTTATTTGGGCAATTTTCGCAATAAAAATTTTGTATACAGGGTGTCTCATTCAAGAGCTATGGCTTTGTCATTAGTTTTTTTAAAGGTAATACCCTGTATATCATTTCACTTTACAATTCTACGATAAATTCTTATCACTTTTTGTGAACATACCATATGCCTCAACTTGATGGATTCCCAGATTATAACGGAGATAGTGGAGCACCTGGAGATTTAAAATGTGGATTAAAAGTACAAAAAAAAATTTAGGTAAACATTGTCATTAAATCTGAAGAATGAAATTTCACATGTACCATCTGAATTCATTCACTGGTGCTGTATAGTCCGCAGTTTTCACGTTTTTAACGCTCCAGGCACTAGACTACTTCATTGTTTAAGAAAATGCAATTACTTGAGAGAGAACGTATTGAAGTACTTATGATGATTAGTTTTGGAGATAGGGTGCGTTCACAAGAAGAAGTCTGCAATCTATTAAATGAAAATCATCCTGATCGTCCGCCAATTACTAGATCGACAGTCAGCAAAATTGAATCAAAATTCAGGAGATACGGCCACGTTAGAGATTTACCTAAAGGAAGACCACCGAGAGTATCTGAAGAAACAGTGCTGAACGTTCTACTAGAAACCCAAGATAACCCTCATACATCCATTACTACAATTTCCAATAATTTCAATTTATCAGTAGGGTCCGTGCATAAAATACTTAAGGTAAATAAGTATCATCCCTATAAAATTAAGCTGGTACATGAATTATTAGAAGACGATTTTGACCGCAGAGTACAGTTTTGTGAGCAGATTCTTGAAATTCGTAATCAACATCTAAATTTCATTACAAACATAATTTTTTCTGATGAAGCCACCTTTACTTTAAATGGCCACGTCAACAGACAAAACTGTAGGTATTGGGCGACCGAGAATCCTCATTGGATGCAAGAATGCCACACACAGCGGCCTCAAAAAATTAATACATGGGCAGCGATTGTTCGAAATCGTATAGTTGGTCCCTATTTTTTTGAAGGAACACTAAACGGAGAGGACTACTTGAACTTTCTCCAGTTCGAACTCATTCCGGCTTTAGCTGTTTTGTTTCCTAACCCACAAGATCCTGACATACCTTATAACGAGATATGGTTTCAACAAGATGGGGCACCTCCTCACTATTCAATCGCTGTTCGACAATTTCTTGATGCAACTTTTCCCAACAGATGGATAGGACGGAGAGGTCCGATTGAGTGGCCGCCAAGATCACCGGACATAACCCCATTGGATTTTTTCTTATGGGGTTATTTGAAGTCTAAAGTTTATTTGAATAGACCAAATAATATTGATGATCTAAAAGAGAGAATCAGGCAGGAAATAAGACTTATCAGTCCAGAAGTAATTGAAAATGTGCAACGGGAAACATTGAATCGACTTCAAAAATGTCTCGAAGTAAACGGACAACAGATTGAACATATGTTAAAATTAAATTAGTAATTACATTTGTGTGTTTTCATATCGTACCTCTCATTACCCACTATCTCCGTTTCTGGCAATCCATCGAGTTGAGGCATATGGTATGTTCACAAAAAGTGATAAGAATTTATCGTAGAATTGTAAAGTGAAATAATATACAGGGTATTACCTTTAAAAAAACTAATGACAAAGCCATAGCTCTTGAATGAGACACCCTGTATACAAAATTTTTATTGCGAAAAATGCCCAAATAAAAATACTAATCGACCTGTCCGAGGATTTTAACATGAAATAGAAACCTAATTTTTTAATGAATTTGTTCCTTTCATCATGAGAGCACTGTATATATATATATATATATATATATATATATATATATATATATATATATATATATATATATATATATATATATATATATATTTATATATATATATATATATATATATAAATATATATATATATATATATTCAGCGTGTCCCACCTGAAATCAAATCGATCTGTATACAGAAAACTATCTGAAGGAGAATTTTGAAAATTTGGCGATACACGGGCATACGGGGGAAATTTGTGCTTCCGTGATATTCTGTGAATTGTAGATTTTGGTAAATCAGCCTCTACTGTACCTTTTCTTACATATGTTGGATATGCGGCGAAATAACCCAAAATAGCATTTCAATGCTCTCATTGTTAAAGAGAGGCTCATTTCTTTCTACTAACGGTTGAAGAGATCCAAATTTCTTAATATTTTCAATAATTTCCTTAACGGCATATTGTGATGGTTTCCATTTCTTAGGAAAGGCATAGGCAAATGTGTCACAGATTCTTGATAATACTTTATCATTGTCCATGAATAATAAATAAACTTGAATCATTTGTATAATTTAAGCTCCCCGGCATTGTTATTAATAATTTTTAACTGGTAAGTGATAGCATTATAATGACAGTTTTTGGTTTTCATTGCGGTCATAGCTGCCTGGATGTATTTAAACTTTAAATTTGCAATTAATTTACCGCATGCAAATTATCTATATGGCATTATGCCAAAACCTAAAAATATACTCATGAAATTTATGAGGTTCCATTTAAAAAAATTGACTTTTGACAGTTTCCTTATTTTCATTTTCGATATGAATTTTTTAACACTTTGTATTGATATTTTTCAAAATAGTTTGAAATTTTCATAAAATAACTATTTTTCAGAAAGAAAAAGTATTCGAACTAATAAATAAAGCTTTCCCTATATTTAAAATCGATGATCATTTCAGAGCTAGGAAATGACACAACGGTAAGACTCAGGTATAGGATCTGATAATATATATACTTATATATATATATATATATATATATATATATATATATATATATTTATATATATATATATATATATATATATATATATATATATATATATATATATATATATATATATATATATTATATATATATATATATATATATATATATATATATATATATAATATATATATATATATATATATATATATATATATATATATATATATATATATATATATATATATATAAAACTATCGCAGTAAGCATGCCTTAGAAAAGCAGGTTTTTCATAACGTATCCATTTTAAAAAATCTATTTATTCAATTATGATTTTTGTTCCAAATCCAAAGCGCCTTCTATCGTGTAAAAAAATTTTATTTCCTCCTCTGGAAGGTCAACTTATTCGCATCGAAACCATACCTAACAAATATATCATACGAAACTACCTACTCATAAACGTTCAATCCTATTGCTCCAAATTTACGCCCTTTGTAATGTAAACTAGATTTATTTCTTTCCTCAGGGGGTCAAGCCCCCAACTAATTTTTTTTCAAAAATACCTACTCACAAACTTTTAATCGTGTACACAAGATTTATTTCTTCGCCCGGGTGGACAACCCCCCAACTAGCGCAATTAATTCTATATACGCCGGATATTTTGTTTTTATGAATTTTGAATTCATTGTAATATATTTTTCAATATTATTACTGGTTCGGAACGCGACACTGATATTATTTCGTGAAAGGAGTGACTTAAGTTTTGTGGTTATCGTTGTTGATTGAATGGTGTGCAAAGGTAAATTCAGTGAGGTAATAAAACAGCAATATGGAAACATTTATATCGATTTTATTGCAAATATTACACATTAATTCATATGCCTTATAATTATTGTCATTTTGTATTGGTTTTGACGACTAACTAACTAGATGATATGAAGAAATATTACTAAACAATGAACGATAAAGAATTTTTTGCCTAGTTGAAAAATATACTGTTTTTTTCCTACATACAGCTCATGATAATCGACTATTTATCAATTAGAATGCCTTGAAAAATACAGTAAATTTTTCTGTTTCAAAATTAATATCAATATGTCTGGTATTGTGAGAATCTCGATAAATTCTTTTTTTTTGTGAAGTAAGGAATTCTAGAATATAATCAGCTATCTTAAAATTTTCCGGACAATAAGTTTTCAACAAGTTAAATTTGTACATCAACTAACGTTACTTCGAAGAAAAATAATAAAGAAGAAACATTTAGAAAAGCTCATAATTCTGAAATAAAATTTCATTAATTCTACATTTCTGCTATTCATCAGCTATTCCTTAACTACTTGGGAATGTTTATTACATTTTCTTCCAAAATCTCTATGATTCTTCACTTCCATAAAGGCTACAATATTTTCAAGTTATTTCAAGTTTTCTAATTATACTTCTAACATGTAGTTGTAGACTGGCCCACAGAGAGTTCAAAGTGATATGTTTGTTTTATCTAAAATTCCAAAATAAATTTGTTGCTTTTTCATTATTATTCACCTGAGTGAGTATCTGCCTTTTTTTATATTATTCGAACTGTGGTTGTAGTTTTCTGGTGTAAGTAATTTCAGTACTTGTTCAATGAAAAAGTTTTTAATGATTTTGGGTGAAAAGGAAAATTATTGTATTTTAAGATTTTGTAAAATACAGAAATAATTTCTTAAAATCTGTTTCACATCTGTTGATACAAATATTCAATGATGGCTTAAAAGTATTATATACGATGGATCTAGTATAATCGGGCAAATGTTTATTTTAAAAGTGTATACCGTAATATAGAAAGATGTTTATAAGAATTTGAATAGATTTAATTAACTGCTTGCTCAATAATAATAATAATAATAATAATAATAAAAATAATAATAATAATAATAATATGGACTTTATTGATTATGAGAGGCGAAGTCTAGCAAAGCTATTCTACTCAACCTCGAACTACAAAAATCAAAATATAATCAATGAAACAAAGTAACAAAATAAACAAAAAAAACAATATATATAAAAAAAAGAAAAAGAAGAAAAAAATTAAGAATCTATATGAAATGAAATGAAAATAAATAATTAATGGAATAAAACAACTCAATGTGAAATGAAATACAGACAAATAAATAATGAACCAGACACGAAATAAAAAACTGAAACAAATCGTAAATTATTAAGAGTAAATGAGAATGTAAACATTGAATATAAATTGACAATAACAAACTAAAGTTCATTCATTAGGTAGCCCTGAATAAAAATTAAACAGCTATTTGTGCAGATAGAAGTCTCGATCTGATCTTCTTCTTGAAACCATGAAAGTTTTTTAATATTCCTAGGTATCTTATTATATACAGCTATAGAATTATACGAGAAAGATCTTTCAAAGATAGTTAGGCGAAACCTAGGGAGGTGGAGAGTATCCCCATGTCTAATATTAACAGCATGAGAATTACCTCTGAAACTCAATCTACAATGAAGATAAGAAGGCATCCCAGATGATAGAATTCGGAGGACTAAAGAACTCATATGAAAAAAGAAAACCTGGTTCATTCTCAGCCACTGTAGTTGATCAATCTTAGCCGAAATCCTCTCATATTTGCGTACTCTGAATACAAATCGACAACATGAATTCTGAATGCGCTGTAGTCTATTCCTCGAAAATTGATCCAGACAAGGATAGATAAGGACCAGACCATAGTGCAGAATAGGCAAAATTAGCGTTTCTACAAGTTTTTTACGCATCTTAAAATTCAATATGCTAACATTCATATACAGAGTCCTAAGAGACATGTAGCATTTTCTTACCAAGAGCAAAATATGATCACGAAAACGTAATTGATCATCCATAATGATTCCTAAATTCTTAGCAGAATTACTTTGAGAAAGACCCACACCATCCAACATAATAGAAACATTCTCATGTACCATCGACCTTTTAGCACTCGAGCTGAATAGAAGTAAAGTGCACTTAGAGGGATTCAGCCTTAGATTGTGTTCCTTCGAGATACAAGTCATGCCTTTCAGATCCTGATTTATATATGTAGAAGCCTCTGCAGCCCTCTCCGAAACGAAAGGGAAGTACAACTGGGAATCATCCGCAAATGCATGATACTGACAATGGTTCAATCCCATGAATAGGTCCGCTGTGTTGGAACAGTGTTCAATAATTATAAATCAACTAGATTGAAACACTTTGCTTTATTCACTTTGGTATATTTACTCCAAATATATATTTCGGGCGATTAACAACCCATTATCAAGAGTTTTCTACCTGATTTGAAAATGCAACAATCTATCTATTTATAATACTGCTTTAGTGAAAATCGAATCATGAAAAAAATAGAAGTTGACAATTGAATAGACTACACGAAGTGAGCTAGGAAAATTTTTCAATAATTTGAAAAGTTATCAAACAACTTTCCAAGGGAGCTGGTTATATGTATTCCGCGACGAGAATTCAACATTCACCATTCAACATAGAAATCGTCACCCCGACTACAAAATTTGCATACAGCTGTTTCGATCTTATTAGATCTCATCAGTAGGGCTGCTTATTAACTCGGAGTGAATTAACAAATTTCTAATAGTTTCCCAATACAGATCGCGGTCTCGCGAATTCTCGTCGAGGAATACATATATCCAGCTCCCTTGGAAGGTTGTTTTAAATATTTTCAATTATTGAAGGCTATAACTTGTTCCCTGTAGTATATTAAATTGACCATGGTCAACTTGTATATTTTTCATGATTTGATGTTGAATATAGCCAATATCGCGACAAGTATTTATGGAGAGCACTCTCTTGAGTAGGTATGCCCAGAGATCACTCATTTCATGTCAGGAAATATGTATTCTCGCGACGGGATCCTGCATTTTAGATCTAAGCGGTGAATTGTTGGTTTACAATATTCTTGGTGGATGGCGCTCTGGGTTGTAATCCAGAAAGTGTTCCTGACCACGATATGTAGTAGGGAACAATGAGAAATTTGTTAATTCACTCCGTGTCAAATAACCTGCACTGATGAGATCTAATAAGATCGAAACAGCTGTATGCAGATTTTGAGTCGGGGTGACTTGACGATTTATTTAATTCATGTAGAATTCTCGTTGCGGAATACATATGACCAGCTCCCTTGAAAAGTTGTTTTATAAGTGGAGATATTCTAAGGTCTATTTGGTCATTATTTCGTAGATTCTTGAAGCTGATCGATATAATGTCTAGACCTAGAGCTTCTAAAAGGTCCTCTTTCTCAAAAACTGTAATATCTCTGGATTATTTAAATATATCAAATAGTTTTTGTTTATGCAATGTTCTGAAATTCTAGTGACGCTCTTACTTTGGTTGACTGTTATTTTAAGTTCATCCAATCTCGTGCCGCTGTTTCTACCAGTTCGAGCAATATAAAATGCATCATACTCAATTGATTTCAATTTATATACACCAGATTTTTCAAAGACTGTTTGTTCCTCCTTATTATTGAACAATGAGAAACACAAATTTGTTTTATTCGTACTTATAGTTCTTATATTGTATTTAGTTAACCTATTGCAAATTATGTGGCTTAATTTGGAAACAAAGTCAATTGAAAATAATTTTTGATCATCCACTTGCTTAATATTCGGTTACACATGCTTAAGAAGCAATTCTTGTTGTTTTTTGAATATTAGTTCATCAATTATGGACCCTTCATTCCTGTTATTTTTCGCTATCAATTTAAGTATTTTGATTTCGTTTTTAAATTTTTCTCTGATTATCAATCTGTGTATGAATGTATTACGGTACCACTGTAGGTAGGTTTCCTATAAATGTTGAAATTGGGGAACTATTCAAATCAGTTATCTCTATAGGTCCAAGAAATTCAATGAAAAATGGTAATTTTCGATCACTACAGTTAATTTCATTGATTGCTGAAATGAGTTAATAAATGTTAAAAATCAATGTAATTGTCTATTGGTGAATATCCAAATACAGAAAACATCATCAATATATCTTTCTACAGAAAAAAATTTTTCATAATGTTATTACTATAGGAAAATATACTATTTTCTAAGTGGGGCATGAAATAAATTTCAATCAAAAATGGAGAAAAAGGTGATCCCGTAGGTAAACCATCAATCTGTTGATATTAAGAAGTATCGAAATAATTTTGTTTTGCGCATAAATTAGTTACTAACTAATGTAAATAATGTTTTGATATAGAAAACTTACGCAAAATGATACTATAATACATCAAAATAGTGCTAATTCATATACAATAAAATTGAGTGCCTCCCATTCATTTGAACATAGATTGGTATCGTAACCGTTATCCAGAGAAACATTTGAAATAAAACCGAAATACTTGATAGGGGTTGATAGCGAAAAATAATCGGTATGATGTGTCCACAATTGACAAACTTGCATTCCAAAAACAACGAAAATTGCACCTCAAGCATGTGTATCCGCAGCAACATCAAGGAAGAAGATAATCAAAAAATCTTTTCATTTAACTTTGTCCTCAAATTAAATCACAAGATTTGCAAAAGGTTGAAACATGGGATACCAGGTGAGAACGAAGTTTCTTCGGATAATATAGAAGGACCACAATTATCAACAACGAAACATGTGCGTGTCGGGGCGCACGCAGATAGATAACTTATACTAATCCAAGTTGAAAAAAATAAAAGCCAGGAAACACCTCTGGGATTCGAACCCAGAATACGACTCTATGGTTCAGTACTTAGACCACTCGGTCGTCAATGCAATATAAAGTACAGACGCAAGAGTATATATAACGAGAGGGTAACGTATCGCCACGCTTTATAATTGAATATAAACTTACAATACGTAGTCATTATTTTATGGATCAAATTTGTAAAACTTTATCTTTTCATTATGCCATATCTGATTCCTGTCGTAATCTGCTCTTTTATGCATATAACTTATACAAAATTATTTTGATGTTTCACATCTGCCAGGCGTCCCGCGTCGGCCATTGACGATTTCACGTTGCTTGTACATGAATTCATGAGTATATACTATGCATTGGCGATTGGCGTAGCGGAGCGGGATCAGAAAGATGAGATGAGAGAACGAAAAGAAAGAGGGAGAAAGGTATGATATGCTTCTCCCTTGTGTGAGTCACATTATTACGGTTTCATCATTACGGTTTTAGTCTCACATTATTTTCAGTTTGGTCCAGCAGCGAAATCCCTATCTCCTCCAAGCCTGTCATAAGGAACTTCGTTCCAAAAATATAATATAAAAACTATAGGTACGAATAAAAGAAATTTGTGTTCATCATTGGTCAATAATAAGGAGAGAACAGCCACTTAAAAGTCAGATCCATATAAATTGAAATTTTTTGATAGTTATGTATTTCATGTTGGTTAAACTGGCAGAAACATCGGCACCAGATTGGAAGTATACAAAAAATCACCCAAAATAGAAACGTAACTGTGATTTCGGAGCATTAGGTATATACAAAACAACTTTTCCATAAAATTAGATAACCCAAAAATACTACATTCATTGAACGAAGAAAAGAGGATAGACCTTCTAGAGTCTAGAGGCTTTGGAGGATAAATCGGCAAGACCAAGGAATTAACTCATCACTAATGACTAAACAGACCTTAGTATTTCCCAACTCATCAAAGCAGTATTATAAATAGATAGACTGTTATATTTTACATTTTGGTTTTTCATATGGGTTAATAGCTCGAAACATATGTGAAGTAAACGAACGTATTTTAGTGGAATCAAGCCAAGTGTTTTACTTCATTTAATTAGTAATTTTGAAAAATGTTACACCCAGTGTTAAGCGAGTAGTCAATTGAAGTTATTACTAACAAATATTTACTTGAAAATGAAGAAGCGTCGTCTTCGCAAAATAAAAATTAAATGATAATTATGTAGGGTACCTATATATATATATATACAGGGCTATTCAAATTCGAGTATATGCATGGGGATTTAGATAACGGTAAGAGATAGAGGGATGGTTAAATGGCGGCAAAGTTGCATATTTCAGAGGTCAGTTATATGGATAAAAAAAATCTGATCTAGCTCCTCTAGTTCTGGAGTTATATAGGAAAATTCGAAAATTTCTAAATCCTTTTTTTGCCTATATCTTTTTATTTAATGAATTGTTTTCAAAACAATTTTCACTTTGCCATTGCCACTTTTTCTAAGCTATCTAAATATCTGAATAAAAATTATATACAGGGTGTCGTATAAATTGGGCCACCCTCAACTTTCAATTTTCAAATACGGACCTGTATTTTTTATTGCATTTTTTTGAATGCCAAGAGTCATGTTTTATATTGACATAGTATTTTCATCTGAATTACAGAGTGTTCTGGAAATATTGAACTACTACCAGTAAAATCTCAACATTTTTTTAAAATTGCAGCTCTAATTAAATTTTTAGGATTTGGAAGATAATCAACATTATTCGACGAAAAATGTCTTTTTCAAGAATTCATCCACATTTCACTTCACGTAACCCATGATCAATGTACGAAAATGCGAAATTCTTCCTAGTACGTTTATGTGCATATAATCATTGCCCAAACAAAAAAATGTTCGTCTGGCATTCTTCATATTACAGACGCCAATTTGCAATATTTCATTGTTAATACTTTCCGAACTATCTACATTTTCAGCTAATTTATGGGCATTCTGTTGCTATATACAACAATTATGATTAAACTATTTGAATTCTCATAGTATGCTTTGGAAAATAAATATTTAGTTCACCTCACTTGTCATTATTTTGACATTTTCTTGGAAATTATCGTTGGTATTCAATGAAAAATCTGTTAGTACTGAAAATGGGTTTCCCCATAGAGCAGAAAAGAGATATGATTAACGTTTTCTACAGAAATAGTAGGAGCATTCATCTTTCCGCTTGACTTTTTTTATGGGGTACACTAAAAAATTGAATATATCAAAAGGAAATTGAAAATATAGAAGATTTAAGAATTAAAATCATGAACGCTTTGGCATCACTACGCCGAAGAGATATTTCCAGAGCGAATAATAACTCAAAAAAACGACTCTGTGAATGTCTGGAACGAGAAGATCGTCAATTCAAACATTTATTTCGATTATGATAACTTATAATGACTTATTTGAATTCTAGATAATAACTAAACATGTTCTTATGCGATAAGTTATAAAATATGAAAACCTATATGATCAAATACAATGTTATGTTTGTGACAGATTATGTTTGTGAGTTCTCAGCAGAATACATACAACAGATCTTCCTCATACCTACTGAGGTTAATTAGAGTTGTTATGGAATTAAAAAATGATGAGATATCACTAGTATTAGTTCAGTATTCACAAACCACTTTATGATTTATATAAAAATAAAACGCCAATATGAAACATAATTATATAGGTAGTTCGAAAAGTAACAATGAAATATTTCCAAATTGGTGTCGAGTATGAAGATTGCCATTGGAAGATTATTTTGTTTGGTCATTGATTATATGCACATACATGTACGTACTGGGAAGAATTTCACATTTTCGTATATTGATCATGGGTTGCGTGAACTGAAATGTGGATGAATTCTCGAAGAAGACATTTTTCGTCGAATAATGTTGATTATCTTCCACATCCTAGCATTTTATACCTTATTCTATGATATTTATTTTAATTAGAGCTGGAATTTTAAAAAAATGTAGAAATTTTACTGGTAATAGTTCAATATTTTCAGAACACTCTGTAATTCAGATGAAAATACTACGTCAATATAAAACATGACTCTTGGCATTTTAAAAAAATGCAATAAAAAAATACAGGTCCGTATTTGAAAATTTGAAAGTTGAGGGTGGGCCCAATTTATACGACACCCTGTATATAATTTCTATTCAGATATTTAGATAGCTTAGAAAAAGTGGCAATGGCAAAGTGACAATTGTTTTGAAAAACAATTCATTAAATGAAAAGATATAGGCAAAAAAAGGATTTGGAAATTTTCGAATTTTCCTATATAACTCCAGAAACTAGAGGAGCTAGATCAGATTTTTTTATCCATATAACTGACCTCTGAAATATGCTACTTTGCCCCCATTTAACCATCCCTCTATCTCTTACCGTTATCGAAATCCTCATGCATATACTCGAATTTGAATAGCCCTGTATATATATATATATATATATATATATATATATATATATATATATATATATATATATATATATATATAGATATATATATATATATATTATATAATATATATATATATATATATATATATATATATATATATATAGATATATATATATATATATATATATATATATATATATATATATATATATATATATATATATATATATATATATAGATATATATATATATATATATATATATATATATATATATATATATATATATATATATATATATATATATATATATATATATATATATATATATATATATATATATATATGTATAGATAAACATGGACAAAATTAACGCAACACTTGAAATTTTGCTCATTTTTGATTCGAAATATGTCTTTCAATTTTCAACCGATTGAAATGATTTTTTGGGCACATTGTAGGAAATTCATTAGAGTTATCACATAAGTTTTGAATTTTTTTATAAATTAGTTTGACAGTTTATCATACCGGGTGGAATGGAACAATATTCATGTACCGTAAATTCTAAACACCCTGTGGGGTAAACTAAAAGCTACAATTTTTTTCTTTCCAAATGATTGGAAAAACTAATTAATTCTCGATATTTTGTTTTTTGATTCAGTTCAATATTCGTCTCTTTGCAAAAGATACAAATTTTCAAAGAAATCTCTACAGTTTTTGTTCAAATTCAACCTAAAGTCAATTCTTCACAAAATAAATTGTGGGTGGCAAAATACACAGCCAAAAATTAGACTTTACTCTACGAAGTGCCAACTTAAACCCAATTGAGGATCTTTGGGATGTTCTTAAAAAATCGGTACGAAGTCTTGTACCAGCTTCCATAAACATTAAAGATTTGGAACCTTTAATTCTCGCAAAATGGGAGAACATTCCTCAGCAGATTATAAATAATTTACGGATCATCAATTTGTTACTTGTTTATGTTGAATTTTGATTTAATAATTGTTGCTTTTGATATTAAGGTTTTTTAGATTTCTCTCTTAAAAAGTTGTAGAGATTTCTTTGAAAATCCGAAAAAATTATATCATTCGTTTGAAAATTAAAAAAGTTATTTCAAATCAAAAATAAGTATAATTTTAAGTGTTGCGTTAATTTTGTTCATGAGTTTATATATATATATATATATATATATATATATATATATATATATATATATATATATATATATATACCTTTTTGATAATTATTAGCAATAACAGGCTTGGTGAATTCTCAAAACACTAGATTTTATTAAAAAGTTAATTAACATTTTAATAAAATCGAGTTTTTTGAGATTCACCAAGCCTGTTATTGCTAATAATTATCAAAAAAGTTAAAAATAGTTCACAGGCAACAACAATTCCAATATATATATATATAAATATATATATATATATATATATATATATATATGTATATATATATATATATATATATATATATATATATATATATATATATATATATATATATATATATATATATATATATATATATATAGTAATATATATATATATATATATATATATATATATATAATATATATATATATATATATATATATATATATATATATATATATATATAATATATATATATATATATATGTATATATATATATATATATATACGGAAAACATATGAATGACTTTATTATGCAATTAATTATGAGATTTATTATGTTCAAAAAAACTACCATGTCAACACTGACTAAACTACAGTCGAAAAAAATGGAGCACTCATCGGGAATTGGCTTTTAAGGTAGTATTTGGTTCTTAGCGACCGCGGTAGCATTCGGTTCTTAGCGACCGCGACTCGCGGGTGCGACCATGGTCGCCTGACGCGGGGTCATTGACGCGACCGCGACATCTCTTTTCTTGCAGTTTTGATGACGGTTATGATCTTATTGCAGTACGATATGTCAGAAAATGTACCCGCAGCAAGGAAAAAAGTTATTCAGCAGCTATTGGAAGATGAAGATGAAAATGAATTTCTCATTATGTTTCTATCTATGCCTTGAATCAACATTTAAATTATTAAGAAGAGAAGTTAAGAAAATATTGTAGGTTAAATCAAAAACCATTTGATGTAAATCAAGACATCCTACAAAAATGAAATGGCACATCAATAAACACAAGCGCTGAAAAACTATTAGTATTTCGTCCTCGTGCAGTGAATACGCTGTCATTTTGATGTGCTTCTCGCCTGCGTCGCGTGACTGCATTGCCTCCGGTGCGACCGTCTATTATTACTTAGCTATTTCAATAGCCATGTTAATCGTACACAGAGCATAATTTTGAAGGTATGGTATTATTCTCCAAGATAAATGAATCCTTAAGATAAACTGTATTTCATGTGCTGATAATGAATAATTTCCTTGAACCCATTCCGATTATTGGCGCTTGAAAAATGTAATGAAAAGTATTATATTTTAATATTGTTTCACATATATTGAAAACCTAGTGATTCGAATTTTGAAAATAATTGAAATGAATTTCCATAAAATGAATAGTTCATCAATATCGTTAAATAGTTCGAATATTACCCTAAAAGAACGATTTGTATTTATGTCCCTCAGAAAAATAAGAGTTCTTGAACAATTTGGAAACTGCCATAGTAGGCCAAGCTACAGAGATTTTTTCATGTAAAAAGTGTTAGAAGAAAACCAGCTCCGCCATTGTGTGTAAAATAGTTCCACATGATATAGTGATATGTTTTTCACTCGACTTTATTATTCATGTCTTTGTTATTAACAATTTTATGCAAAAAATCGTTTATATATATATAATATAAATTAGTTTTTTGCTTATAAAACTGAAACTATCAGAGTAATCGTGATGGTGTCAATAGACTTATTGTAGAAAATGAAAAGACGAAAAAATGAGAGGTCGGACGACTCGATCAGACCCTCAGTCTAAGGGAAAATTGGAAAAATCCGGCCAAAATGCAGTTTTTTCAAAAGTTCATAACTCGATTATTTTCAGAGTTGTAGCGTAGATCCTCCGGTTAGTATCATTTATCAATATAAACTTTATTTGTGCGAAGAGCAGGAACTGTCCGATGCATAGTTTTTGATCTGTGGCCATTTGAATATTTTACTATGCAATTTATCAGCAGACCTGAATGCGACAGGTATGGTCCGATTTCACTTTACAAAAAAGATTTTGAAAGAAGAATTCTCATAGTTCAAAACGTTCATCTTGGTTTTTCATGAAAACGCTGAGAAATATGTTAAAAATAATGCTGAACATGACGAAAAACGGCCGAGAAATAACCGTCATGTTCAAAATGCCGACGCTTTCTAATGTCGTGCTTATCCTTGCCTACTGCTCTACCCCCACTCTTCAACTAATCTCACGCGCTCGGCCCTTTTTCGTCATGTTCAGCTTTATTTTTAACATATTTCTCAGCGTTTTCATGTAAAACCAAGATGAACGTTTTGGACTATGAGAATTCTACTTCCAAAATCTTTTTTGTAAATTGAAATCGGACTAGACCTGTCGCATTCCGATCTGCTGGAAAATTGCATAGTAAAACATTCAAATGGCCACAGATCAAAAACTATGCATCGGACAGTTCCTGCTCTTCGCACAAATGAAGTTTATATTGATAAATAATACTAACCGGAGGATCTACGCTACAACTCAAAAAACAACCGAATTATGAACTTTCGAAAAAACTGCATTTTGGCCGGGTTTTTCCAATTTTCTCTTAGACTAAGGGTCTGATCGAGTCGTCCGACCTCTCATTTTTTTTGCCTTTTCATTTTCTACATTAAGTCTATTGAAAAAACCCGATTTTTTGCATAAAATTGTTAATAACAAAGATATAAATAATAAAGTCGAGTGAAAAACATATCACTTTATCATGTGGAACTATTTTACACACAATGGCGGAGCTGGTTTTCTTCTAACACTTTTTGCACAAAATGCTCACTCTAAATCTCTGTAGCTTGGCCTATAGGTTTGCAACTAGCCTTTACGTACCCAAACTGGATACTACATGAAATTTATGAAAAGGCAAGTTGGTACAATTTTACTACTACTTATGTGGAAGTCGCAGTGAATTTATCATGAAAACAAACTTTATGAGTCATTACTAATTTTGAATGATTGAATATAAAAAAAACTTATATTGCTAACAATCTCTGCATTTATTATCTTTTTCTATAGTATGGTATTCGATATATTACTTACTAATACCAAGTTTTACGTTAATAGTTTAGGTAAAACCAATAACTATTTATTCAAATCTAATTAGTTAAATACAGCGCAAAGATGTTGAATTGAATATTTTACAACCGAAGATTTCATTGGTTTTGATCATTATGCTTCATACTATTAGCAAGTAAAAAACTCGTGAACAGCAGAGCTCCATCACGTCGAGATGCGATTCTAACGAATAGAACCATATTCTGAAAAATGACGCTTAAATAGCAAACCGAATTGAAAATTAGAAAATAATATATTGAATAAAAAAAAATTTGCGAAGTGCATTAAGGAAAAAAATTGAAACCAACGAAGTAACGTACCCTAACATCAACTCAATCTAAAAATCAAATTTCAACACTCTATTGTAAAAACAGAAATTCGCGAAGTGCATCGTGTACTGATAGCGCAGCGAAGCAGGTCGAGATGCGGTTTGAACGGAATAGTCTCTGCGCGGGGCAGCGCACTAGGGAAAATGGTTGAAACTACCAAAAGGCACTTTCTAAACAATAACTCAATCTACATACATAATTTGAACCTTTTAATTCAATTTGAAGAAGCTGTGGAGTTTGGCAAATTTTCAAAAACTACGAAAAAACAATAAATATCTACGTAAAAATTGCGGCAGTCGGAAATATTTAACCAAATTTTGATAGTTTTTTTCTGCCTCGAAAAACACCTCAGATACCAAATTTCAGCTCATTTGGTGTGATCGGAACCGCTGAAAATGTCGATATGTACCTGGATGGATATTTATATGAAAATTAGAAAGAGACAGTTGCAGAATTTTACCCAAATTTTGATACTTTTGTTCTGCAACGGAAACAATATATGTATATAGGTATATATATATATATATAAATATATATATATATATATATATATATATATATATATTTATATATATATATATATATATATATATATATATATATATATATATATATATATATATATATATATATATATATATATATATATATATATATATATATATATATATATATATATATATATATATATATATATATATATATATATATATATATATATATATATATATATATATTTGAAGCCCTCACCCATCAAGGTGTCGACAGTCAGTATATAGAAACTCTGGCCAACATATACAAAGAGGCTAGAGCTAGAGTAAGTATATACGACGGAACCCCAGAATTCCCTACAAGCAAAGGAGTCCGACAGGGAGATCCAATATCTCCGAGGCTCTTCACGGCCACCTTGGAGAACATCTTCCAAAAATTGGACTGGAACGGAAGAGGTATGAAGATAGATGGAGAATATCTGAACCATCTAAGATTCGCTGACGACATTGTCCTAATCGCGAACAGTCCTGAAGAACTACAACAACAAATCAACGAGCTTAACATAGTGAGCAATGAAGTAGGCCTAAAGATGAACTTGAACAAAACGAAAGTCATGTACAATGAAATGGTAGAAAATCACGATATCACGGTCAGCGATACCACACTTGAAGTAGTGGACGAATACATATACCTGGGACAATTAATACATAAGTCTGGTTCACTACTTCCGGAAATCAACAGAAGAATAAAATTGGCATGGAAAGTATTCGGACAAAATTCCATCATCTTTAAGTCAAGAATGCCACTCCGCCTAAAGAAGCGAGCCTTCGATCAGCTGATAATACCAGTCATGACGTACGGCTGTGAAACCTGGGCACTAAAGCAAGAGTTCATAAGGAAACTCCAGGTTGCACAAAGGTCTATGGAGCGGTGTATGCTCGGCATAACGAAGAGGGACCGTAAGACAATAGAGTGGATTAGAGAACAGACCCAGGTAATAGACGTCATCCACAGAATAAAATCCCTCAAATGGCAATGGGCGGGGCACCTAGCGAGATGGACCGACAATAGATGGACCATAAGGACAACACAGTGGTACCCAAGAGGCGTCAAAAGGCCAAAGAGGCGCCCCAATATAAGATGGGATTATGATATCAGGAAAGAAGCAGGAACAAACTGGTATCAAGCTGCTCAACAACGTAATACATGGGCAGGAATGAAGGAAGGATATGCGAGGAGGCTGCACCGTACTTAACGGTAGACCATAGCTGCATATGATGATGATGATATTTATATATGTATATATATATATATATATATATATATAAATATTATATATATATATATATATAATTAAAAATTTTTCGGAAATTGTGATCTAGGAGGTCTAAAATAGATGAAAAAAATTGTCCCGCACCTGACTGATTTCCTTCGATACACTGGAATAGTATGTATTTTATGGGCTCACCCGAGCTAACAAGTTTGAGGCTGGCTTGTCGCCTCTATCTGTAATATCTCTATGGATAAAATACGACTAAAAAGCCTAAAGAGTGTATAAACAGTTCAATGTCTTAAATGGGGTCAATATTGGTCAATACTAGAAGAACAAAAGGAAAGATTACTTAAAATGCTCATTAACCCAATATATACTTTTACTGGCAGTCAATTAACTTATATTCATAACCAGTATTAATTAAAAGTTCAATTAATACTGGTTTATGAATATAAGTTAATTGACTGACTGCTCAACACTTGGTGGAACATCTTTCAAAATTATTATTCAAATAAAGTAAACTACTTTAAAATTTTTAAATGAAGTTTCACTTCATTTGATTGATAATGAAAATAAGAATAGACATTTTCATTTTAACAATAAAAAATTTATAAAGAGAAACATTAACGCTGTAATTATAATCATAATTATTAATTTAAGAGCATAATAGTTTTTATTATGCATTGAATAAAGTCGATTGATTTGAATATTGTTTATGATTATCCTGGCAGTTTCAACATATCGATAAATTAATTTTGAATAAATTTTTAAAATACTAGTATAGTAGCTATCGCCCCTCAGAGATCGTGATATTTTTTGATAGCAAGTCTTATATACTAGCTAGGAATAAATCTTTTATATTTTCCAACTTTATTTTCAGTTTTCTTGAATTGGTCCATTATTATGAAACCCTGTATCGATTAGGAATGTATTCCAATATCAAATATTGAAAGTACTCAAAAGTATTCAGTTTAAATGATAGAACTAGAAATTTGTAATTTAATTTTTCAATAAGTAAATATGAATGAATTTTCGATATACAAAACTATTCGATGAAAAAAGTTTAAGAAATTTACTTCATTATAATCATTCAATTTGTATATATATATATATATATATATATACATGTGTGTGTGTGTGTGTGTGTTGCAATCGCGAAATTGACGTCGAAGGGATCAAACATTTGCATCTAATAATAATAATAATAATATATATTTATCCTTTAGATATTACACAAATATATAGGACATGTCAGTATACAAAATACAAAAAAGTTAACGAGATGGAAATTTAACAAATATCAGTAGAGAAATATTCTTTCAAACTATAAAAACAAAAAGTAGACAATATTTTTTAAATTGCCTTTTTGAAACTACTCGGATTCAAGTTCATTATCCAGTTTGGTAGGTGATTATACAGCTTTATACCTACATATGTCGGAGATAATTCAAACTTGGTTGTTCTGTGCAATGGAATACATATTGTGTTAGTATGTCGCGTTTCGTAACCGTGGAAACTGGAAAGCGTATTAAGATCCGACAGCTTTTGGCGAACCAATAACAAGCAGTTCAAAATGTAGACACAAGGTAATGGTAAAATCTTGTGACGCTCAAATATTGGACGGCAGGTTTCATAAGGTTTCAAGTTGAAAATGAGGCGAATAATTCTCTTCTGTGCAGCAAAAACTCGAACAGATCCAGATGAGCCACCCCATAGAACTAAATTGTAGCTGAGGTGACTGTAGAATAATGCGTAATAAATTGAGAGTAAGCTCTCCAGAGGAAGCATGTGTTTTAGGCGACTGACTGCAAAGATAGATTTTTTGAGCTTCTTGGATAGTTGCTCGACATGACTGTCCCATTTGAGACTGCTATCAACATGAAGTCCCAGAAACCTTGCACTTGCTGTCGGCCTCATTTGGCGGTCGTGAAACTTGACAACAAGTGGAACATCTGAGCTGAATTCACGTAGTTGAAAATGGATTAATTCAGTTTTGGTGAGATTAAGCATGAGTGAGTTTCTGTAACATCAGTCCGAGAATCCCTGCACCAGTCTCTCACATTCCGTCCTGAGCCCATAAATACTCTTAGCCGATACGACCAATGATGTGTCATCGGCGAATAGGGTGACTGAGTCAGTATTAACAAATTCAGGAACATCATTAACAAATAGTGAGAAAACTAGAGGACCCAAAACAGAACCCTGTGGAACCCCAATAGATACTGGATAGTTTCGAGATCTACAATTTTTGTTTTCGACAAACAATGAACGGTCAGACAAGTAACTGGAGATCCAGTCAAGAAAAACCCCTCTAAATCCCATACTGTACAGCTTATTTGTAATAAAATTGAATTGCAGACAATCGAATACCTGTGATTCATCAAAGAACAGTTCCGCAACATATAAGCCATCGTCCAAGCAGGTATAAACCACCTCAAAGAATTGGCAAGTAGCAATTTGTGTTGATTTTCCACGTAGAAAACCATGTTGGCAGTTAGATATTATAGAATATTTGTTCAAATAATTTATCATTCTACTATGAACAATCCTCTCAAATACTTTTGATATAGTGCTCAGTAGAGAAATTGGTCGATAGTTAACAATGTCAGATGGATCATCCTTTTTGTGAATTGGTATAACTCTAGCCAATTTAAGACCCTCAGAAAATCGACCTGATATAATTGACTGGTTAAATAAATGAGATAGGTGTGCAGAAATCTGAGAATTGATTGCTTTCAGAATTTTAGCAGAAAGGCCGTCAGGAACGGTGCCAGAATTGGTTTTCAAGCTTTTGATGACAGTAACGACCTCCTCTGGATCAAAGGGATAAAAAAAGAAATGTTCATTCGAAGAATATATATATATATATATATATATATTATATATATATATATATATATATATATATATATATCAGTGGCGTAGATAGCTTTTTGTGATGGAGGGGGGATATGACTTTGTGTAAAATTCCATAAGTTTCTCGTCTAAAGTTTTATTTGTTGATAAAAAGAATCTTTCATGTAGTACAAAATGGGCAGAAAAAATTTGTTAGACCTAGCATCGCCTAGACAAATTAAATATTTCTTCCACACTTTCAACTTACGAGAATAGCAGGTGTGGCAGTAAAAAATTTTTTGATAAAACTTGTCAGTTTTGGTGAATTTATCAGCTGCTTTGTCAACTTCGTATTAATCTTGCCTGAAAAACATCTCGGTAGCCCAGCGGTGAGGTGTATCGCTTGTAAACATAGGATTGTGGGTTCGAGTCCCACCTTGCTCTTGATTGTAGTGTATGTCCGGAATTTAGTGGTTCAAAAATTAATCTGTTGGGTAATGACTTAGATTCAAGCCCATAGGCCGTTCGGAACCGGCGTTAAACTGTAGGTCCCTGGAGTTAATAGAAATAGTCTAGTCAACAAGTGCTTTTTGTTCAACTTTTTTCAGCAGTTTAGGAAAAATAAAAGCAAAGTGTTATTCGATTTGTAGCATGTAGATATTTTTTGATGAATTTAAAAATTCGCAAGCGAAAATTGTGAAAGTTATAAACAATATACCTACTGAAAAAAAAGGGATTAGTTCTTTACCAATATGTCAAAAAATAATTGAGGTTTTTGAAATCTGAAGAAAGATTCAAAAAGAAGAAGAAATTTCCCAAAAGAAAAACTCAACTTCCGGAACTGTAGAGTCAATATCCATAATTTTCTCAGCGAGGTAAAAACACGGCTGAAAAGGGGTAACTTCGTTTGGGAAAGTCACGCCTATTTAGGAAACTTCAACAATAAACATTATTTAACCATATAAAATATGAAAAGTTACTGAATCGGTGAATGAATAATAATCCAAACGAAATTTTTCTATTAGTTATGCAATAGTTAATTAACAATTTGTTGGTGCTTGAACATGAATTGTGATGAATGTTGAAGTATAGATGTAAGATTTTTTCATTTTTGGAGCTATTAAAGTGAATCCCTGTTGAAAAAATAAGAAATTTCAATTTTTCATTTTTTTTATTAACAGTTTACGTAGTTTTGCAACATCAAAATGAAATTTTTTGAATGAATTCAATGGTCCGTTTTTCATTATCGAAAGCTACATGGAAATGGTTGTTCATCTCCTATTGTTTAAATAATTATTATAAATAAAAAAATATCAGATGTATAGTTTAACAGTTAACACACTTACAATGTTCTTGTTAAAGCAGCAAAAAACTATTGCATAACTAATTTAATAAACTAAAATTTGTTGTCGCTGGATTATTGTTCATTCACCTATCCAGTAAGAACCTAAAATTTTTAATTCCTTAATTTCCATATTTAATATAGTTAAATAATGTTTATTGTTGAAGTGTCCTAAAGGGGCGTGACTTTCGCAAGCCAGATTACCTGTTTTCGGCCGTATTTTTACTCCTCTGAGAAAATTATAAATAGGTATTTATCCTACAGTTCAGGGAGATAAAAATTTCTTATAGGAAATTTCCTCCTCTTTTTGTATCTTTATTTAGATATCAGAATATCTATTAGTTTTTGAGATATTTGAAAAAACAAACTGTTTTCTTTTTCTCTCAGTATATTGTTTATCACTTTTACATTTTTCCCGAACGGAACTTAATTATTATCAAAAACTATCTACATGCTATTCGCTCATATTCTTTCGAGACTGAAAAAAGTTGAACACAAAAGCACTTGTTAACTAAACTGTATTCTCATGATTAGTAAATCTTTCTCCAAGATTCATGATGTAGAAGTCCAGCTATCGCAAGAAAATTTTTACTAACTCGACAATTTTTATTAAATAAAAATATTAGGGAGTTATTAAATTGATAATCAAATCGAAAATTTAGTCCTATTTTCAAAGAGCTCATATTTCGGTACCTACTCGACATTACAAAATATTCGAAATATTAAATATTGATTAAAAATCTTCTATAAGCAGAAGTCACGTTCCTCTAATGTAAACAGGAATTTAATTGGTCACTAGGACCAAAAAAAGTGTTTGAAAGAGCTTAAATGGCTGAAATGGAAAATATTATGTACGGAGGATGAAGTCAACCAAAACCTCATCGCACTTCATCTCTTTCTAAATTTTATACTACCTATACTATTGAACAAAACTGCTTTAGATATAATACTACACCATTAAACAAAAGCTTGAGCACTTTTGTTTAATAGTAAGTATAGTATACAATTAAGAAAGAGAAGTGCGTGGAGATTTTGGTTGACTACTTCCTATCGAAATGAAAATTTTCCATTAGAGCCATTTGAACTTTTTAAAAACTTTTTTGTTCATAGACTTTTATTCAGTTCCATTATAATTATCGTAGGCTCATGGGGGGGGGATTGATCCCCTTGATCCCCCTCCTATCGACGCCACTGATATATATATATATATATATATATATATATATATATATATATATATATATAAATATATATTTATATATATATATATATATACAGGGTGGCTCACCCTATTCGCATCGGTGTTTCTATGAGAAATGAAAAGAGCGGGGAAAAAAAATTTAGCATAGTCATATGTAGGTCCATGAGGGGCATATTCCAAAATTATTTTGAAATATACAGGGTGACCCAAAAAAGGTACATATCAAAGTTATCATTTTTCTTATGGAACACCCTATATGTTTTTTATATTTTTAGATACTATAGACCAAATATAGGTGAGTTGCTGCTATATTCCCTATACCTAAAACTGACCTTTTCTAAGTAATTTTGATGAATTAAAAAATACAGACTATAATTAAACAATTGTTTACACCCTGTAACATGTAACGAGATACTCGTTACTGAATTCACTGCTTAGCTGAAAGGTTAAAGTTAACCTCCACATAAAAGTTTGATTCAGAAAAAATCTAAAAAGAAAAATCTAAAGTGATATGAAAATGAAAATAAAAAATTAATATTTCCCTGAAAACTTTAACAGTCTGTATTTCGGAAAGGAATCGTTTTCATAGATTGCATGGCAAACTATCATTATTTTAACTTCCTTCTGAAACACCCTATATATATATATATATATATATATATATATATATATATATATATATATATATATATATATATATATATATATATATATATATATATATATATATATATATATATATATATATATATATATATATATATATATATATATATATATATATATATATATATATATATATATATATATATATATATATATATATATATATATATATATATATATATATATATATATATATATATATATATATATATATATATATATATATATATATATATATATATATATATATATATATATATATATATATATATATATATATATATATATATATATATATATTTAGCTGATCCCACTATTGCTATCTCAGAAACGGAGAGAGCTACAAGATCGGTTAAATTGGATAAAAGTTTTCAATGTTTGAGAGCAATATATAATTTTTCAGATCTTAAGTATCAATGTTTGTTTTTGAGATATTCGCCAAAAATTAAAATAGTCGAATTTCGTTTTTTGGCTCTTCCGCCTCCATTTCGAATGATATTAGAAAAAGTCAGAAGAGTTTCAATAATGTTTCATATTCTTCATAAACTGATATGAACCAATTTTCAATGCGACGTTTCGTTCATCAGATTCCATCATCAATTTAATTTTTTCAAATATGGGCCTCTATATTTTTTCAACAATTTTGTTAGCCACTGTTGTAAGAAATTCAGCTATTAATTATAATACATGTATTTCTCGACGTTTTTCTCCGAAAAAACATTCTCAATATTTGGTCAAACAATTTCCGTTAGTGTTGTCTGAAAAAGGTAAAAAACAAAATTTTTTAACTCAAAGATACCCCATACATCTTTTGAAATTTTGAACGTGCCTATGCATTATTCCAGGGTTTTTGTATGAATATGAAAGAACTGTTCAAAAGCCAACTTTTATGGAGCATAAATGTTCGTTTATGATGTCTTCTGGCAAATAGAAATCTTGGAGAAAAAATTTTGAAAGTACTGAAATGGATTTATTGTTTCAAAGTGAGCCATGAATTAACAGAATAACAAAATGTCAAATATATTTACAAGTACATATATAATTATTTTATTCCTGTGAATTTGTGATGTGAAAACCATGTTTTCACATCACAAAGAAAGATATTTTCAACGCATTGAGAGGACTTTACGGAATCATTGTTCATTAGAAAAACCCTCGAGTAAGAGCTGTACAGTAAATAACAGAAGTGGCGTTACTGAAATTGACGCTTTGTTATTCGGTTGTAATTAATAGCTGATTTTGTTACAACAGTGGCTACTAAAATTGATGAAAAAATCTAGAGGCCCATATTTAAAGAAATAAAGCTGATGATGGAACATAATGAACGAAACGTCGCATTAAAATTTGGTTTATATAAGATTATAACGAGTATGAAACATTATTGAACCTTCTCTGACTTTTTCTTATATCTTTCGAAATGGAGGCGGTAGAGCAAAAAAACGTTGATGAAAAAGGCTTATTATTGCTCCCCAAAATTGGAAACTTTTATCCAATTTAACTGACCTTGTAGGTCTCGCCGTTTCCGAGACAGCAATAGTGGGATCAGCTAAAAAAACGGCCTGTATATATATATATATATATATATATATATATATATATATATATATATATATATATATATATATATATATATATATATATATATATATATATATATATATATATATATATATATATATATATATATAGGGAATAACTATTTGTAGGACTGCAGCAATGTAAAAGGAAACTCTTTTGAAGTTTTTCCAAGCTTTCGGAATCGTTTATTCCATCGTCAGGGAGAATCTATCATGAGAATGATTACATAGATGTTGATAATACGATATAAGAAACATTGAAAATGATGCTATTTGTTAAAAAAATTATAAAAGTTGATACATTTTTGAAGTTATAATTAAATTACTGAACGAAATGACAAAATCGGAGTCACTCATTTTTTTTTTTTTTTTTTTTTTTTTTTTTTTAATTTTCAAATTGAAGTTTGACATTATTTCGTTACGGTTAAATTAATACGATTTTGTGTTATTATTATATCAAGTGAAAGTAAAAAAGAATAAATTTTCACTCAAATGGCTTATATCTGTTTTTTTTATTTATGGATTTATTGTCTTGATAAATAAAGGCCATTTCTAAAAAAGATCTTTTTGAAAGATGTGATTCTCTTGCCAGAACAGTTGTTGAAAGGTAGCTTCATCTGGTGGTCACAATCATTGACATGTTTAGCTAAAGCACATCTCTCAGGGTGTAATCTACTATCACTTCTTATGAGAAGTGATTCCTGTCTTTTAATAATCTTTTTGTTTGGCCAATATAATTCTTTATCACAATCAAGACAAGGATATTATAAACAACATTTGTGAGTGAATAAAATAGGAATTTTGTCTTTTACTTTCGAATATATTTGTCTCATTGAAATAAACTGTTCTATTTTGCAATTTTGATGTTTTCAAAAGATTGAAAAATTCTGGTCAGTTTAGGTGTTATTTCTTTTATATAAGGTAAGGAGGCATAAAAAATTGAAACTTGACTCATATCTGTAACAAGTTCATTATGAGAAATGTTATTTTGTCCTATAATTTCATTTTCTGATAAGGATGTGCTAAATAAAATTTTCTTGACTAAAGATGGTGGGTAGGAATTTTGTATGAAAAGTTCTTGAAGTTTATTCAAATTTTTGTTATGAAAAGATATATCAGAAATACAAATAGTTATCCTCTACACTAGTCAGCGACTATCCTCCTCTTATATATATATATATATATATATACATATACATTTCTTCATACAGAAATTAAATGGAGGCTAATTGTTTGATCCCTTCGACGTCAATTTTGCGGTTGATCTCTTCCATGTCTTAAAAAGACCTGCTCACTTTCTCAATTACTGCATTCTTGTGTTCTAGTTTGCTTGATATTTAATATATATATTTTTTCAAGCAGAAATCAAATTGAGCCTTTCGAAATCGATTTTATGGTTGATTTCATCTTGTATTTGAATTTTTATACTAGTACCTACCATCTGAAACATTTTCAGCTTTTCAAAAGTATGACCTCTTTTCGGTGGATCTTTTCTTTGGTCATTTACTTTTTTTTTATATGTTTTCCAATTCATTCATTGTGCTCGAGAATGATTCAGAAGATACATAAGCCAGTCAATCCTGGTGCAAATATTTTTACAATTGTGACGGATGAAAATGCGGATTGAATGTAAATATTTATCTGTTGAGTGGCTTTCTGGTGAACGATGTAGTCACATCAAAACAAAAATCAAGTTTTCCACTTAGTCAAGTGGAAAACTTGATTTTTGTTATGAGTGAATATTTAAAAATAAAGTTATTCGCTTATTGAAATTGGACTGTTGTATAACTGTTATGGAATGGCGGATAATTTTATTTCATTAAAAGATTCAAGAATTGAATACTTAAATAAATTCAACATAAATAATTTATCACAGTATTCAAGGAAAAATACTTTTCTCCTAATGAAATGAATTCAAAATTGAACACGTTTATATATTTCATTGAAATTTTGCAGAACAAAAGGAGAATAATATATGTAACTGAAAGCTTTAATAAAAAACAATGCAGAAATTGAAAAGATATGGTGAAAATTAATCAAATTACCTATTCAATTACGATTAAGTATATCGGCTGGATAGTGATAATTTAAATGAACAAATAATTTTATGTAATAATATAAAACTTAAACTCTTTTAGAAATATATTAGTCATTGGAATACTGCGTCAATTTTAATTAATAGAAAAACCGACTGAAACAATGATGTCAACTTTCATAATCATTCAGGAATATAATTCAATTATCATGTACATACCGTCGTCTCAATAAAGTACACATGATAATAAATGAGATTGAATTCTAGCACATCACTTGGTGAAACATCATAAAGAATAAAGTATAAACTTTAAAATAAGAACACTTGGCTAATGTTTCACAATATAAAAAATATTTAGATACTGTATTTAGCAGTAACGAAAAGTCGACATGTTTCGAGTTATGAACTCATTATCAAGACTGACTACAGGAGAGTATTACATCCTAATTTATAAAACAGACAAAAGCAAAGGTGATACCTGAAAATCAATTTGTTCGTTTACAAGGGGTAATTGACTATTATGGGCGGAACTTATTTCGAGAATTTCAAGAAGGTCAAGGCGTTTTCCTTTGTTACCTGAATGTAACAATTTGGTTTTGTTGAAATCCAGGAAGTGATTGAATTTTATACAATGTTCAGAGAAGCCAGTGGTATTTTTGTTTTGTAAAGTTGACTTTTTATGTTTTTCAACACGAATATTTATATTTCTTCCTGTCTGTCCAATATTCGTCGCAAAATATTGTGTAAATACCACTGTTTTCTCCGATGTTAGATTTTTCTTTATTATTGACCAAGAATGACTTCAAGTTTTTTTTATTTGTACAAATTGTTTTAACGTTATTTTTCGATAGTCTGTTACAAATTTTGCT
Source organism: Cynegetis impunctata (assembly GCA_030704885.1). Classification (NCBI taxonomy): domain Eukaryota; kingdom Metazoa; phylum Arthropoda; class Insecta; order Coleoptera; family Coccinellidae; genus Cynegetis; species Cynegetis impunctata. Next base: position 296,880 of record JARQZK010001466.1, on the reverse strand, counting down.
ACTCAAATTAGGCACATAATTTATTGGGAAGTATTTTTGTTCTTCATTAATAGTTTGCGTGGGGTATATTGAATGCAACAGATACTTTATTCGTTTTTTCGCAATGAGCTTGTCGATAAGACTTTCATTGTATCCGTTATTGACGGCTAACAATTTAATTGTATTAACTTCAGTTTGAAAATTTGTTTCCGATAATGGAATCGTGAACAAACTATGTATGAACGAATGAAAAGCAATGAGTTTCATTTTAATGTGTTGGTTACTGTCGCTGTGAATTAAAGTATCTGTGAAGGTTGGTTTTCTATAAATGTTGAAAGTAAGAGAATTCAAATTCCTAGCAATCTGAACGTCTAAGAAATTCAAGGTACCGTTTTCGTTTTCTACTTCTTTTGTAAATTGAATCGAGTTGTAGAAAGTATTTATATATTTAAGGAAATTATCTAACTGCCTGGAGTGCGGTCCTGCTAGTTCAACGAAAAGTGGAAGTTAATTCGTGTGGTGAAATAATTGAAAATTCATTGGTAGAGGCAAAGAATTAAATGCTGAGAGTGAGTGCATTTAGTTGTTAAAGAGGTCAGGAGTGAAGGCTGTAAGTACACTTTTGAAAATTGCAATAATATCTTGTTTACGGGTAAAATAATACTCCAAAGATCAACCCATATAATCAGCGTGTAAGGTGACAGTATCAAATAAAAGCCAGTGTCAGCAGATTCCGGCCATCTAGAATAGAACAAGCACAGAGTCGGATTAAGAATAAATAGGAAAGTGTCGGTGCGGCAGGTGAGGTACTCGCGTGCGAGTTGGTTGTGGGTGGATTGAGTAGCTTACTAGCCGGGCGCTCGCGAGTCCGTATTCTGTCGTACTACACTAATTGTATGTCAAAATGGCGAACATGAGTGAAATAAAAAGAATGTTCGAATGTATACAAACTAAAATGACATCTATCGAAAACAAGCTGGAAAACACTACGAAAGAAATGATAAAATTGCAAAAGGAGAACCAGTGTTTGCGACAGCAGATGAAAAAACAGGACGATAGAATCGAATTAATGGAACGTGAAATGAAAAGAAAAAATCTGATAATACAAGGAGTCGAAGATAGGGAGGAAGAAAAAGCTGATGATGTCAAAACAAGAATTGAAATGATACTAAAGAAAGCGAATATCAAACTGAATTTAGAGAGCGAGACTAGTGAGGTGCGAAAGATAGGAATGTTTAAGGCCAATAAAAAAAAGACCAATACTCATAACATTTTTAAAGTTTGAAAAAAAGATGGAAGTTATCAAAATGGCAAAGAATCTAAAGGGCACAAATGTATGGATAAATGACGATTTTTCAAAGAAAGTCCAGGAGGATAGAAAACGGCTTATACATCAATTGAAGATAGCAAGGGCAGATGGAAGAAAGGCTTTTCTCAAATACGACAAATTAATTGTAGATGGAGAGGTTTATGACAGTCACAGCTTTGAAGAAGGGGATGAAAGCGAGGAAGAAGCAGAAAATAAAGGCAAAAGAACAGTAGCTGACAGATCACCAGAAACAGGAAGTGAATGGGAACAAGCAAGGAAATTAGCTAGAACGAGGCAAAAAAACTACTAAAGGAGGAAATAGATGAAAGTGGAAAAGAATACAAGATTGGAAAAGAACAGGAAAATAGGCATAGACATTTAAAGAAAAATAGGTTTAGGATTAACAATAATAAAAATTATACATTAGATAGTAATATAAGTGATAGTAAGGTTGTAAGGGAAAGGGGCAGGAAATGCATTTATAATGTTAGTAATGAGAGTAGGGTTGTTAGGGATAAAAGGGATGGTGCTGATGGTAGTGGTAGTAAGGGGAACTATGAAAACACAAATATAATGAAAATAAACAATAAAAAAAATTGTGAAAATAAAAACAAAAACAATAAGTATAGTGGAAAAGATAAAGATAACAGTAGAAAAACAAAAGAGAAAAAAAGGAATGAAATAAAAGTATGTACTTGGAACGTCAGAACCATGTTGCTACCTGGCAAAATAATGGAGATTGGGGACGAACTAAGAAAGTACAAAATAGGCATAGCTGTATTGCAGGAGATAAGAGGGAAAGGTCAAGGGATAGTAGAAAAAGATGACTTCAGTTTTTATTATTCAGGGGATAAAAATCAAGGACAATATGGGGTAGGTTTTATAATAAGGGGTAATTTACGAAATGATATATTGGAGTTCAGACCAATAAGTGAAAGAATGGCCTGTCTGAGGATACAAGCAAAACCTATGAATATATCGATAATAAATGTATATGCACCAACCGAAAATGCAGACAAGGATGAGAAGGATAATATATATGAAAAAATCGAAGAAGAAATAGAAAGACTGCCGAAAGAGGACACAATTTTTTTGATTGGCGATTTTAATGCCCAAATAGGGAAAGAGGAATACTTGGGAAGAGTGGCAGGTAAACACACAGTTCATGAGAAAACAAACAACAATGGGCAACGCCTATGCAATTTGACGGAAATGTTAGATATGATAATAAATAGCACCAAATTCGCCCATCCAAGGAAGCACAAAATAACATGGGAATCGCCAGATCACAGATATGGCACACAAATAGATCACGTGCTTATTAATAGAAGAAAGCAGTCGTCGGTGAAAGATGTACGAACATACAGAGGTGCAAATGCCGACTCGGATCACTACATGGTAACGGCCACACTCAAGCAAAAAATAAAAAAGTATATTAAATCCATAAAAACAACCCGAACAAAATGGGACATTGAAAAGCTCAAAAATGAAAAAATAAGAAACGAATATGAGAAGCAGGTGGAAAAAATGTTATCGAAATGTGAAGAAACAGATAATGTTGAGTTGGAATGGTCTAACATTAAAAAATGTATACTGAGCTCAGCGGCAAGTCAGCTAGGGAAAGAAAATAACGGAACAAAAAAAGAATGGTACAATGAAAAATGTCGCGAAATGGTAAAAGCAAAGGGAGAGTCTAGGAGGAAATGGATCAGCACGAATATCTCAGAAGACAGAGTAAGATATGAGAAAATGAGAAAAAACTGTAACAAAGCTATAAGAAAAGCTAAAAGAGAATGGACGGACAAAAAAATAAGACACATAGAAAACGAAAATAATAGAAGAAACACAAAGGTCTTCTATAAAAAAATAAATGAACAAAATAAAACATATAAAGGCAAAGTTAGAGGAATAAGAAACAAAAACGATGAAGTGATATAAGAAGAAACGCAATATAAAATTATCTGGAAAGAATATTTCGAAGAACTGTTAACAGAAGCAGCTACAGATAAAGCAATAGAGGAAGAAAATGAAGAAGAAAGGGAGGAGAACGCAACAGAAGAACCAACAAAAAGTGAAGTAATAGAAATCATCAAAAAAAGTAAGAACGGGAAAGCAGCAGGAAAAGACGAGATAAATACTGAATTAATAAAGTACGGTGGAGAAGAGCTTCACGAAAGACTTTACCAGTTAATTAGGAAAATATGGAGAGAAGAGAAAATGGTTGAGGAATGGGACAAATTGTAACAATTCATAAAAAAGGGGACCAACAGGAGTGCAAGAACTATAGAGGTATAACTTTTAAATGTGGCATATAAAATATTGTCAGCAATAATACAGAAGCGTTTAGCTAGAAGATCTGAAGGCATAATAGGCCAATACCAATGCGGTTTCATACAAGGGAAGTCCACAACCGATGCCCTTCATATAATTAAGCAAATAATGGAAAAAGCCTTTGAATATAAAATTGAAATAGAAATGCTATTCATAGACTTCCAACAAGCATTCGATTCAGTCAAAAGGAGTAAATTGATGGAAGGACTGAAAAAGCAGGGGATAGAAGCTAAGTTAAGAAGATTAATTGCAATGACTATGAACCAGTCAAAAGCGAGTATACTTACAAGTAAAGGAGAAACAGTTTTTTTTTTTTTTATAGTTAATAGAGGGGTAAGACAAGGTGATGGCCTCTCAACAACATTGTTCAACTTAGCCCTAGAGTATGTTATGAGAAACGTAAACAAGGGGCATTTAAGAACGAGCGGAGGCCAAATGGTCGCATATGCAGACGACATAGTCATAGTAACGAAGCGACGAGAAATAATGAAACAAATACTATTAGAAATAACAACAGAAGGTGAGAAGATGGGATTAAAAATAAACAGCAGCAAAACGAAGATAATGAGATTTGGGAAGCAGTGTGAAAACAAAATTATAAAAATGGGTGAATACGAATTTGAGGAAGTCCAAAAGTTCAAATATCTAGGGGTTACGATCAGCAGTAACGGAGAACGGAGATCAGAAATAGAAGAAAAAAGAATGGCAGTAAATAGGGCGTTCCATGCCAATAAGAAACTATTAAAGAGTAAATTATTAACAATGGCCACTAAACTCAAAATTTATAACACAATGATAAGACCGGTTATGATGTATGGAGCAGAAACGATGACGATGACAAAAAGAGAAGAGGAGGAATTGAGAATAGTGGAACGAAGAATAATGAGAACAATCCTAGGACTAATAAAAGTTGATAACAATGAATACAGGCAATGGATGAACTATGAAATACTGAGGGAAATGAACGGCGAAGATATAGTGAAACGAATAAAGAAGCGAAGGATAGAATGGCTCGGCCACGTATGGAGAAGAGGAGAAGATGCAATGGTCTGCTCAGTGCTGCAGTGGGAACCAGGAGGTAGGAGAAGGCGAGGAAGACCCAGATCTAAGTGGCTGAAGGAAGTGGAGGAGGATTTAAGAACGATAGGTGTCGCTGGATGGAAGGAAGAAGCTAAGGACAGGGCTCTATGGAGGAAAATAAGCGAGAAATTATAGGAATAATGGGGATTGATCCACCCCAGAAAGCGGATTTAGAAAGCATTTATGCGGCTCAACCCCACATGGGGTGTTTAGCCATTTATTATTATTATCTAACTGCCTATCTGTACCGGTCCAAATAAAAAAAATATCATCTACATAACGCCTCCATAATGAAACGTTAGCATTGAAAATTCATGAAAATTTCACTCAACAAAGGCGATAACGGTGATCCCATGGGCAATCCGTCTTCTTGTTTGTATATTATATTATTAAATTTGAAATAACTCTGTTTCAAACATAAGTTTAAGGCAGACATTGTTTCGTTGACTGCTTGAGTTGTTAAATTTGGGTTCATCTCTAGATATCGCTTGACAATATTTTTAACTTCTTGAGTTGGCGTGGAAGGAAATAAGTTGATAACGTCAAATGAAATTAATTTAGCATTTAAAGGTATTTTGATATTCTTAAGATGATATATCTGAAATTAGGATTTTACTATTCTTGATGAATTGAATATTTGAATTTTTTTATGAAATATTTCGCTTTGGAATTTTTTAGTGGGATCTATTTTAAGTTTTGAGAATTTATCTGTATTAAATAGGATTTCAGATTTTTCAATGTAGGTATTTTCATCTATGATAGTTACAGTATTTACTACAGAAAAACGCCTTGACCTTCTTGAAATTCTGGAAATAAGTTCCGCCCATAGTAGTCAATTACCCCTTGTAAACGAACAAATTGATTTTCAGGTATCACCTTTGCCCTTGTCTGTTTTATAAATTAGGATGTAATACTCTCCTGTAGTCAGTCTTGATAATGAGTTCATAACTCGAAACATGTCGACTTTTCGTTACTGCTAAATACAGTATCTAAATATTTTTTATATTGTGAAACATAAGCCAAGTGTTTTTTATTTTGAAGTTTATACTTTATACACATGATAATATTGAAAATCAAAAAAGTTGTTTTCACTTCCTGAATATTTTACTCTGATTCAAATAAATTCACTTCAAATCACATTTTTTTGAATTTCCGACAAATCCGAATTAGAACGTTTGCTCTAAAAATTGTTAAAGCAAAACATAACTAGGCCTTTTGTAAACGAAAAAAATATAGTGAAAGTCAAATTCATTTGTTCAATTATTGATTCAAGTGATGTGAAAGTCACCCTTAAGAATTCGTGTGAATGTTTTCTTAAATTGTTGATTAGCTAAAGCATAACAAAAAGGGTTCAAAGGACTATTGGCGTAACACAAAAAGTAGGAAAACATATACAGATGACCATTTACACAAGGTGGTGAAGTACAAAACCCCTCAACTAGGGCAAATATATGATATGGCGTCCAACAAACCACAAATGCTCCTAAAATAAAGGATATTGTTCGTAAAGCCTTCCTAGCTCTATTTTCCGACTTAGATTTCTGTCTACTGAATTTTCCAAATGTTTCTACATGTTTCTTCTTAAATCTTCTTTTTATTTTTTTCATCAATGTTTTCTTCTTGAGAATATCTTCATTTCCTAGTTCAGAACATATTTTAGTTTCCACTTGAACTAATTTTTCAGGGTTATCAGCTATACTCGCTGTGATATTACCTGTTTGGCTCACTGGAGGTACACATGACGTACTGCATTCTGAAAGAGATTCCTTCGATTCTTGTATTTCAGTGTCATCTGTTTTGGAGACCTCATTCACAATAACTTTTGTGAATTGCTTGGAGTTAGTGGTTATTGTTTTAGCTGCACTTTGTGTTGATCTGAGCAGGGCGCTCTGTAGCAAATTAGTATTAGTAGTAGAGGAAGAAACATTCACAAAGGGTTCAGTAATCGTGCAGGAAGACTGAGAACTTTCACATACAGGGGAAGGGACAACCAATGAACTTTCATCCATAAATCTCAAATCTGCGCCATCCAATCCAATGAGAATGTCATAGGTAACTGAAGGGTCTACATGTAAACTACTTGGTCTTTTCTGGGTATGTTCCGCAATTTTTTTTAAACACACTTCACTTTTAGGGGCTACTGAACGAGATAATATTCTATGGGTTTCTGATGGAAATATGTTATTCAAAACAGGATCAGACTGATTCAAGAAACCGAAATGATCACCTACCGTTGATTTGTCGGAGGAACTTGACGATCTTTCGTGTATTTGTGGTAGAAAAAAGGGAAATGAAGAATGCCTTTGCGTTTGAACTCCATCACATCTTGATTTTTCAATAAAACCCTGTGCAGCATTATTTGAGTTACTAATCACTTTCAGTGGAACAGTGGAATGTAGAACAAGACCAACTATTGAAGATCTTTTCCGCATAATTTCAGCTTGTTTTTCTTTTTCTTGTTTGACATTGGAACTACTATCCTCATCGGATTCGAAACCGGGACTGCTAGATTTTTCGGACTTCGCACTCTCAATTGTTCCTTGAGTATATGTTATATTCAGATTTTTCCTCTGATTATTGCTGACTATAGTACTACTAGTTGTGGTAGGAGTAGTACTGCTATTCTTTGTATTACTCTTTGATTCAAATGCTGCTTCAAGTCCCAATTTTTCATCTCCTTTATCCTGAATATTTTCGATATTTTTGGGCATTCCTTGCCCACCACCAAGTCCCTTTTCTTGAGTGAGTAAAGTACTTTGCGTTTTTGAAAGGCCTATACCTGCTGCTCTTCCCGCCATTCCTGACATTGCACCTGCACTTAAAGCTACCATTGATTGCATTTTACGTTGTTTCATTTCACTTTTCTTTTGCATATCGTAAGCTGTTTTATAAATTCCCCCATATAAAATGAATAGAACAATTAGCGTAGTCCAATAATAACCTATTATAAGTGCCGTATTGAAAACTGGATCTTTTAAAAATTGCACTGCGCATTCTCCAGGCATTAAATCTCTATAACCGATATAATGTTCCCAGCCAAAAATGCTCGAGAAAAAAAGGAGTGCCGGGATGATCCAAGTGATCGTCACCATGTACACCACTCGATTTTTTGTTCGCCAACTTCTATACCTTGCGGCAATCTTGACGGAGCAATATCGATCAATAGTTATGAGTAACACAGTGTACTGCGATACTAAACAAACTGTATAGTCTACGGAAAGCCATAGATCACATAATAGTGGACCAAGATCCCAATATCCCATTAGAACGTATACAGTGTAGAAAGGCATCGAAACTGTACCTGAAAAATTGAATAGATATATTACAAACTATGTGATATTGAACTATTTCAAAAGCATTTATATAAATAAATAAATATATATATATATATATATATATATATTTATTTATATAAATATATAAAAATTTATATATAAATATATATATATATATATATATATATATATAATATTATATATATATATATATATTTATTTTATATAAATATATAAAAATTTATATATATATATATATATATATATACAGTGCTTTCATGATGAAAGGAACAATTCATTAAAAAAATTAGGTTTCTATTTCATGGTTAGAATCCTCGGACAGGTCGATTAGTATTTTTATTTGGGCAATTTTCGCAATAAAAATTTTGTATACAGGGTGTCTCATTCAAGAGCTATGGCTTTGTCATTAGTTTTTTTAAAGGTAATACCCTGTATATTATTTCACTTTACAATATTCTACGATAAATTCTTATCACTTTTTGTGAACATACCATATGCCTCAACTTGATGGATTCCCAGATTATAACGGAGATAGTGGAGCACCTGGAGATTTAAAAATGTGGATTAAAAGTACAAAAAAATTTAGGTAAACATTGTCATTAAATCTGAAGAATGAAATTTTCACATGTACCATCTGAATTCATTCACTGGTGCTGTATAGTCCGCAGTTTTCACGTTTTTTAACGCTCCAGGCACTACACTACTTCATTGTTTAAGAAAATGCAAATACTTGAGAGAGAACGTATTGAAAGTACTTATGATGATTGGTTTTTGGAGATATGGTGCGTTCACAAGAAGAAGTCTGCAATCTATTCAATGAAAAATCATCCTGATCGTCCGCCAATTACTAGATCGACAGTCAGCAAAATTGAATCAAAATTCAGGAGATACGGCCACGTTAGAGATTTACCTAAAGGAAGACCACCGAGAGTATCTGAAGAAACAGTGCTGAACGTTCTACTAGAAACCCAAGATAACCCTCATACATCCATTACTACAATTTCCAATAATTTCAATTTATCAGTAGGGTCCGTGCATAAAATACTTAAGGTAAATAAGTATCATCCCTATAAAATTAAGCTGGTACATGAATTATTAGAAGACGATTTTGACCGCAGAGTACAGTTTTGTGAGCAGATTCTTGAAATTCATAATCAACATCTAAAATTCATTACAAACATAATTTTTTCTGATGAAGCCACCTTTACTTTAAATGGCCACGTCAACAGACAAAACTGTAGGTATTGGGGCGACCGAGAATCCTCATTGGATGCAAGAATGCCACACACACACAGCGGCCTCAAAAATTAATACATGGGCAGCGATTTGTTCGAAATCGTATAGTTTGGTCCCTATTTTTTTGAAGGAACACTAAACGGAGAGGACTACTTGAACTTTCTCCAGTTACGAACTCCATTCCGGCTTTAGCTGTTTTGTTTCCTAACCCACAAGATCCTGACATACCTAATAACGAGATATGGTTTCAACAAGATGGGGCACCTCCTCACTATTCAATCGCTGTTCGACAATTTCTTGATGCAACTTTTCGCCAACAGATGGATAGGACGGAGAGGTCCGATTGAGTGGCCGCCAAGAATCACCGGACATAACCCATTGGATTTTTTTCTTATGGGGTTATTTGAAGTCTAAAGTTTATTTGAATAGAACCAAATAATATTGATGACCTAAAAAGAGAGAATCAGGCAGGAAATAAGACTTATCAGTCAAAGAAGTAATTGAAAATGTGCAACGGGAAACATTGAATCGACTTCAAAAATGTCTCGAAGTAAACGGACAACGACTTTGAAACATATGTAAAAATTAAATTAGTAATTACATTTGTGTGTTTTTCATATCGTACCTCTCATTACCCCACTATCTCGCGTTTCTGGCAATCCATCGAGTTGAGGCATATGGTAATGTTCACAAAAAGTGATAAGAATTTATCGTAGAATTGTAAAGTGAAATAATATACAGGGTATTACTTTAAAAAACTAATGACAAAGCCATGCTCTTGAATGAGACACCCTGTATACAAAATTTTAACATGAAATAGAAACCTAATTTTTTAATGAATTTTGTTCCTTTCATCAATGAAAGCACTGTATATATATATATATATATATATAATATTATATATATATATATATATATATACATATATTATATGTATATATTTATTCGAATTATTGTTGCTTGTGCACTATTTTAATCTAATTAACTTTTTTAGATAATATATCGAGTTTTTTTAAAAAGATTCAACACGCCTGTTATATGTATTATATATATATATATATATTATATATATATATATATATATATATATATATATATATATACAGGGTGGGCCATCCATAACTTTCCACCCCGAATTTTGAGCTTTGGGATGGAATAACGAAAAAACGCTCGTACAGGTCAAATTTTGTTGAGAGGGGGACAAATAATTCATTTTTGAATAGGGAAAAGGGGTCGAGCAGCACCTTGTTGGAAAGGCAATTCAATTTCCTGCATGAATGTATTTTTTTTCATCGCTTTATTATTATACAGAGTGACTCAGTATTGCATCAATAACTTTCACACGCCGAATTTGGATCTTTGAGATGGAAAAAACGCTCGGACGGGTCAAAAAATGAATTCGATATCACTACCCCTCTATCCACTACCACTTAGAGCAATTATTTTTGAATAGAGGTAATAGGTCGAGTAGCTTTGTTGAAAAGGTAATTCAATTACCTGCATGAGCGTATTATTTTTTTTCTTCGATCGCTTAACTATTAAACAGGATGAAACAGTATTTCAATCCATAAACTTTTACCCCAATGTTTGACCTTCGGGATGACAAAAAGAAAAAACACTTGGACGAGTTTGATGCAGGGCTATGAATGCGTAATTTAATGAAAAAACTGTCCCCTTTATTGAATTACAGACAATAAAAAAATGAATTGACATAATGATAAATACTTCAAATTAGTAAATGCTCGAATTGGCCTCCATCTTCCCCCATGCATACATACAGCAGTTCTTTGAATCGATTCCTTACATTCCTTAGCATTTTGGGTGTTATCAAACGACATTCGTTTAGTATGCGCTGGCGTAATTCATCCAAGTTTGCAGGCTCCGTCGCATAAATTTTACTTTTCAAATGTTCCCATAAAAAATAATCTGAGGGCGACAGCTCAGGGGAACGAGCAGGCCATTCTATGGCACCCCTCCTTCCAATCCAACGCCCTGGAAATCGTTCACCTAAATAGTGCCTCACGGGCGCCGCATAATGGGTAGGCTGAAATCTCAGTTCGGCTTCTAAATAACGGTGATCGTTCTCCAAAATATCTGTCAACATAGGATCGACATTGTTTTCTAAGAGATCTAAGTAATTATCACCATTGAGATTGCCGTCTATGAAAAAAGGGTCCACAATATTGTCGCCATAAATACCGACCCAGACATTCAGTTTTTCAGGATATTGAGTGTGAATCTCTCTAAATAGCCTTGGGTTGGTATCAGACCAATATCGACAATTGTGACGATTTACAGATCCATTCAAATAAAAAGAGCATTCATCAGAGAAACAGACATTAAAAGGAAGTCCGGATTATTACTTATCATATCACCCATTGTTTCGCAAAATTGTAATCGGCGATCAAAGTAATCTTCATTCATTTCGTGAAGCAAACTCATCTTGTATGGATGGAACTTGTAATTTTTAAGTATCCTTCTAATAGTGGTACGAAAAAATCCCAGATATTTCTTCCATTTTTCTTGTACTTGAAGTAGGGTCGTTTTAGGACGAAAAGTCCTAAAACTCCTGTGTCCACATCATCATTTCGGACACTATTCAAAAATGAGAGCTATTAGGGGTTGCGGCTAGAGGGGTAGTGATATCAAACTCATTTGAACACCCTTATTTGTCCCCCTTTCAACAAAATTTGACCTGTCTGAGCGTTTTTTGGTTATTCCATCCCAAAGCTTAAAATTCGGAGTGGAAAGTTATGGATGGCCCACCCTGTATATATATATATATATATATATATTTATACAGAGCTATTAACAGTAGACGCCACGAAATATTGTGTATAAATGAAATTACTTATTTATATTAGGGTCACTAGGGCAACATTTTAAAAATATCCAAATTATACAGGAAGATATCAAAAAGATTTTTGACTTGGAGTGAATTAACATATTTATTATTATTCCCAAATACAAATCGCGGCCAAACTGTTAGTATGGATAACAACCCATAGCACCATCCTCCAAAGAAATTAGGAACCAACAATTCACTGTTAAGACAGAAAATACAAAATTTTAATGAATTTCTGATATGGCATGACATGATGTTGAAAGTAATATGAAGTGTTTTGAATTGTTTCGCAGTTGGTTATACTTTGGAATTGACCGATTGGAAATAAGCATAGTATAAGTTTTTGCTTAACTTTTTGTCAAGATATGGCTTTAGATGACGAAGCTTTGCCACCAATGGTGAGAGTTTACCCATATTCATGTACACATGTGAATTCCATGTTAAGGAGTCTTCTATGAATAATCCCAAGTACTTTGTTTTTTCAGCTGCCTAAGTGTTGTACCATCAATAACCAAATGTGGATGGATGTTATTTTTTCTGGTAGTTCTATTTTTGAATAGGATGAATACTTTTTCTTCATTTATTACTAGTTTATTAGTAATCAATCAATCACTAAACTTGTCATGTCCTCATTATATATAATTACTGTATTTTCTGAAAACATGAAGAATTTTCCCAGCAATGCTGATTTGGTTACATTTTCTACATATATGACGTAAAAAAGTGGTCCAAGTACTCTGCCCTGAGGAACTCCAGTTCTGATTTTTTGATGCTTACTCTGTATATCCTCAATTACCACATGTTGTCTCCTATTAGTTAGGAAGGACTGAAACAGTTTGAAATCATTTCTTTGTACCCTTACTTTTAATTTTTTTTTAGTAGTATCGAGATTTTAATTGTGTCAAATGCTTTCTGTAGATCCACAAAAACTCTTATAACTTTCTTTTACGTTTTTGGTCTATTATAGCTAGTTCCTCCTTGCTTCCCTTTTAAATACTGGTGTTATTCTTGCGATTTTTGAATACAACACTCTTTATGCTATTACTCATGAGAAGCAACAGTTGGTTTTTGATATCACAATAATATTAACATACAAAATTATAAGATCTCTTGTACTCATATTGTCTAGACCTGGCGAGATATTTCTATTCAAGGACGTCACTACGCTTGTCAGTAGTCAGTTTTTTTTCATTAAAACCTCCCACATAGAGTGACTGGTCTTTTTTCACTTCAAGTTTTGTAGAATTTTGATTATTATTTTCTTTTTAATTTGTTCAGCTGCATGGGTGGAATATTTGTTCAGAAAATTAGCTTTTGTGTATATTTTTGCTTTGTATACTAAATGTGTCAATTTGGTTTATGTTCTACTCCTTATGGGTAGTATTGTATTTATTGTTGACCATAATTTTTTTTCTTATTTCCTCATCCATTGAATTTTTTTTGACTGACATATGTTTATCCAGAGGGGCCTCAGTCCCCTCTGGCGCCCCCTGGATACGGCTCTGTATCAGCCTCATCAATAAATAATGATTAGTATCTATATTATCAAAGTTTCCTTCTTATCATATATTGCTATAGAACCTAAACTTGAAACGAGTCGTGAAATGAAAAAAAATTGTTGTGAACAGTTGTGAAATAATTTTCCAACCAATTCATGTATAATATACTAGATGATCATAGTCCATTTCATATTTACGTAAATTGAACGAGGAAAATTCTTCAATAATTCAATATGATCACAACATGTCCAAAGTAATCTAGAACACTATGTTAATGTGCTTTGGAGTCCCATACGCCACTGTTGCAGAGCAGACATCTTCATGTCAGGAAGTATTTGTTCTCGCGTCAGAATTACGCATTTTCGATTTAGACAGAGAATTGTTGGTTCCTAATATATCTGGCGGAGGGCGCTATGGATTGTTATCCATATAGTAGCCCGGCCGCGATTTGTATTGGGGGACAACAAGAAAAATGTTAATTCACATGAGTTAAGCGAGCTGCACTGAAGAGATCTTATAAGATCGAAACAGCTGTATGCAGATCTTGAGTCGGGGTGACATGACACTTTCTTTAATTCACTGTTTTATTGTGAATACAAATTTCGCGTCGGGAATGAATATGAGCTCTTTTGGAAGATTGTTTGATAATTTAATTAATTTTGAGCTATACCGCGATTTTCAAATCACGTTGTGAAATGCGACTTCCTTTTTCATATCAGTGAAATCAAAGCATGATGTGAACACGGGCACGATTTGTAAATTATACCTCTAGCTATCTGATAATATACAAGGCTTTACTTTGTATCGTAATTACTTGAAGTTCAGTGGAATAATTAATATGTTATAGATTTAAATCGTTTATTCAACTACGAACAGGTTGAAAAAATTCAACAATTAGTACTTTAATGAAAAATATAATCAAATTTCCAAGAAAATCACGTTGAAGTAAAATAGTCAAATATCAAGAATAGTATCGAAGGCATGATGTCGCATATCACCATATGTTATCCTTACAGTAATAATAGGAAAATAACCCTTCTGGTTTTGGGTAACGTGATAAGGATGGGAGCAAGATTTCTTAAAGTGCTATTGGTTAATTTTTGGTGAAATTAATTACGGTAGCCAGCCAAGCAGAATAATATCTTTGAACTGTGATCAAATCACGATCTTTATTACCGGTACGGAGCTGTAAGTACCTGTGACTTTGAGATATCAGTGATTTAATCACAGTTCGTGAAATATCGCCCAACAATCAACAATCAATTATTATTGAAAAATTTATATATTGAATAATTGTACCTAAACTCGAAATTTGTATACATTTACCTCTTTTTGAAATACTTACCAATAAGCATATCGGTAGCCGCTAGCGAAGCAATGAAATAATTACTTGGCTGCCTGATATTTCGGTCGCAAATAAAAGCCAACAGGACTAATATGTTTCCACTAACTGTGAGAATGATGCAGACAGCAAGTGCGATGGCAATAAGTATTGTTTGCCATAGGAGAAAAGGTGGTATAACTGGAGTTACAAATTCTATGGTAGAAGTTTCCGTGAAATTGGTCGGAAGCGTGGTATTCGATTCTGTAGAATTTCCGAATAACCGCAAAGGATCCTCGTTCCATATTTTGACAGTAGAAGAATCAAGAGATTCTAGACAGTCCAGGTAAGTGAGAACAGTGTTATAAACTATCTTACACAACTTTTCCTTCCTTTTGTCTTCTTTCCTGAAAAAAGAATTCAACAAAAAAATTCACTAAAATTTCACTAGTAGGTATGAGTGAATATATTTATTGATGTACATTTTCATTTTACCAATTTGTTTGAGTATATATCAGTATGACCATATGAAGGAAAAACAAGAAATAAATTGATTTTTTTCAACTTAAATTATCCCGAAAAATTGTAGATTTTATTTGACAAGTAGAAACTATATATTATTGAAAATTGTCTTATCTTGATTATGTTATTCATTTGAACCTTAATAACTCGAGATAATGAAATATATATGTGTTTTGTATCAATAAATATATATATATATATATATATATATATATATATATATAATATATAATATATATATATATATAATATATATATATATATATATTATATATATATATATTTATATATATATAGTTATATATATTATATATATATATATATATATATATATATATATATATATATATATATATATATATATATATATATATATATATATATATATATATATATATATAGTTGAAGTTTCGTCATAAAATTCGTGACAATTATGATTTTATAAATATTGATTCAAGGAGGAATTCAGGAATATTTTGAAAATCGAAAGAGAGAAAACTACTTCTCTATGTTTTATAAAATTTCTTGAGGCTATAGCCTTTTTTAATAATTTACTAATTACGTGCTATTCAGTTTAATGTCAGCCGTCCGGTCTCCTATAATAACAGATATTAAGGGAAGCTACAGAAACCCTTACCCACGTAATATACAAAATAGGTTTTTACTTATTTGGTTTGAGGGTTCATCTTCAGAAAGTCATTACTTGTAATTTCGGCTATGTTCAGTATAACACTTATTCTAGAAAGAATGGGAGTCGTCAAAGTGATTCATATATCACGAGATTCTATAGAAGAAAAGGATTAGTTGAGTTGATGTTATCGAAAAATTTGTTTTATGTGATTGCGTTTGTTGATTTACTTCATGTTGTTTATTAGGAAAAATGAATTTGTATATATTGTACTTGAGTTTGTTGGTTTATTTCATGTTGTTCATTAGGAAAATTGAATTTGTATATATTGTACTTGAATATTTTATACCAGTTCTATCATTTACGACTTTCTTTGAATTTCTTCGGTTATGTAACCTTTTTATTACTTGCCATCGTGTACTTTTCGAACATGATTCACGTTCCAAACTTCAATCCTTAACTCAATCAGCAGACGCTGTGTAGGTGAGATAAACCTCATTTACCACAAACAATATGAAAACTCTACTTAAAATGGCGTCAGTTAAATAAAATAGTTGAAAATACTACATTGCACTTCCTCAGCATTAACTAAATCCACGTAAAAATTTCAACCATTTAACTCAATCTGGTTGAGTTGTGCAGATTAGCCAAATGGCGGATGTTGGAGAAAAAGTTAATACCACAAAAAGATACTTTTGAAAACTCGTGTATTTAGCTCCATTCACCTTAATTAGTTACAGAAGATGACTACAGCAGCAAAACAAAACTTAATGAAAGATGGTTACCTGATGTTTGACTTTCAAATTTTCCTAAAATTTAGTCGCTAATTTCATGTTGAAACGTCAGCTTGGGCATAAAATCAAATTTCAATAGTCTGATATTGATAATAAAATAAAAATAACTTGATGTATGTGGTTCCAAAGCACGCTAACACAGCTTTTTAGAAAACTCTGGATATACTCACGAGAAGGCGCTCCTGAAATACTTGTCGCGATTCACGCAAATATTCAAAATCAAATCATGAAAAATATACAAGTTGACCATGGTCAATTTAATATACTACATAAAGTGAACAAGGAAAATTTTTCAATAATTTGAAAATTTATCAAACAACTTTCCAAGGGAGCAGGTTATAATAATAATAATAATAATAATAATACAAGCAATTAAGAAATTGTGTCACAAACAGGAATAATTCAATAAAATATACAACATAAATATAAGAAAATAAACTACATTAAGTATTCTCTCAACGTATACGGTTCCAGCTCTATGAGATATTCTATTACATTTTGTTTAAATTTCCTAAATTGAACAGTAGCCCTGATGGTCAGAGGCAGTCTGTTGTAAAGTCTAATACTCATATACCTTGGGCTACTTTCATAAAAAGACGATGAATGTTTTGGATATACATAACTCATACGTCTAGTTTGGTAACCACGTTTGAAAGCAGAGCCGTCATAGAAATTGTACCTACAGAAATGAACTAAGACATTGTAAATATATAAGGCAGGTAGAGTGAGAATATTGCATGTTCTAAAAACTCCCCTGCATGATTCTCTAAATGACATACGCGTTAAAATTCTTAAGACTCTTTTCTGTAAAATAAAAATCCTTTGACATTGATAACTTTTACGCCAAGAAACAATACCATAACTCAAAAGCGACTGAAAGCAAGAAAAATAAACTATATTTAGTTGTTGAAAAGATAAATACCTTGTCATAACACATAAGGAATAACTAACTCTACTCAATTTAACACATAAATCATCAATATGTTTTATCCAATTTAAGGTATCAACCACGTGTACACCCAAAAATTTGGTGAACTTCGATAAAGTGACATTTTCACCATTTACACATATTTCTTCAAAAATTTAATTTCTCCTATGAAATAACATATAATGGGTTTTTGAGTTGTTTTTGACTAAACAATTTCTTGAGAAATA
This sequence comes from Cynegetis impunctata, assembly GCA_030704885.1. Classification (NCBI taxonomy): domain Eukaryota; kingdom Metazoa; phylum Arthropoda; class Insecta; order Coleoptera; family Coccinellidae; genus Cynegetis; species Cynegetis impunctata. The sequence goes on along the minus strand of JARQZK010001466.1, from coordinate 278,885 downwards.
TTCATCCAACATCGCCATTATCTCACTTGCCACGTCAACAGCATTATATTTGTATCATCCGCGAAGTTCACCAGATGAACTTTCTCACACATTACATCTTGAAGATCATTAATGAAAATTACAAATAATATCGGAACCAGAACGCTGCCTTGGGGTACTCCCGCATTTATCTGAGAAACATCAGATAAATAACATTTTCCCTCAATCCTTAACTTCACCATCTGGGTACGATTTGAGAGATAACAGCGCATTAAATTTAAAGGATTTCCACGAAAACCATATCTCTCCAATTTATCCAGCAATATTTGATGACACTATGTACTACGAGACTTCTACATTCACAATGCAACAGTAAATTCTAGAAATCGTCAAGTTACCCCGACTCAAAATCTGCATACACCTATTTTGATCTTATTAGATCTCATCTGTGCAGCTTATTTGACTCGCAGATTGTTATTTGATTTTAGTAAAATCAAAATTATGTAGGAAAATCGATATAGCTTGTAGGTATAATACGTAGTGATTTTAGTTCTACGAATATATTGTCCTCGAGCTGTGACAATTAGACGAAATTATTATGTTAGGACATCAATGACTTCATCTCGATATTCAAATTCGTATACCCCGTTTCAAATTTCATTTTCAAACTACATTGTAAATTCAGAAGAACATACCTGTGTGAAGTTGGTTCGCGATTCTAGCGTGATAAGGATAAAATTGAACAGGGCCATGCTGAGGAAAAGTACTAAGAGTTAAAGAAATTTATTTAAAGATGAACACGAAAATGGATGAACTTATGAAAATGAATACATATATCGAAGGGGACATGAGGAGAGTATTACAAAAAAAATAGAAAAGAGCAAAAGGTATATGAATCTAATATAAAGCAATTGCGCAAATACAATTACACCAGAATGAAAGAAAAAGATAAATTGAACCTTACAATCAGATTTGCACCACAAAACAGAAAAAACGTCGAAACAACGTGATTATTTTAGGAATTATACTGGAGAAACATTAGAGGAGAGGAATTTAAAGAAACAACGGAAAACTTCATTAGAAAAAACAAAGGAATGGTGCCTAGGATAAAGTAAATATTCATAAACATTGACCCTACAAGCAATGAAAGACAAATTAGAAATAAAGCGAAAGATGAGAAACATTTTCTGTTATACTTAAAATCAATACCTAATCAACTTGAAAAGGGGACAAAAAGCAAAGAAAAATAATTAGAATATAGGTATTGGTATCATTAACAAAATGAAAATAGTGTGGAAGAGGGGAACTGGAAACAGCAGAAGCCTACAAGGAAAATAAATAATAATTAGTAGAAAAATTTGAAAAAGAAAAACTAGACGTCTTAGGCATAACTGAAACTGAAAGGCAAGAAAAGGGGAAAATTGAGTGGAAAAATATTTGCTATTAGACAAATTATAGAAAACCTGGAAATAATAATATATTCGGCAGGCATTTCTATACCTGAATAAAGCCTTTGTCGATAAATCAAGAAATATTGCATGTAAGAATTCGAAAAATAGAGCTGTAAACAAAAGACTACCGATAGCGATGAAGAATTTATCCAGGAATACGGGGAACTATGTGAAAGCAAGAAAACAACAATCGGAGGAATTTATAACAAAGGAAGGAATGATACAGGATGGTGTAATAAAAGAAGTGAAACAAAATATAAATTCACTAACAATAGGATACAGGAATACGAAAATGGTTAGGGTATGGGAATGCGTATTTGCAGACGACTTGGCAATATTTGTTAAAAATGGAAAAGAATTATAGCATAATTTCATGTTATGGAAAAATGCACTTGAAGCTAAAAACTTTGAAATCATTATATAAAAAACAAAAGTGATGGTGATTGGAAAGACAGATACTAACATAACAGTAAATGAAAAAATTTAGAACAAGTAGATGAAGTGAAATATTTAGGTGTCAAGATCCACAAAAATAGGAAAAATGAAATAGAACTTATCGACACAATTGAAAGTGTATCAAAGTAATACCATACAATAAATAAAACATTTATACGAAAAAAATCAAGAAAAACAACATCAGTAGTAATTATATAAAACGATTTTTACATTAAAGTCACTGATATACGGTTGTGAGAGCTGGGTAATAACAAAACAAATGAAAAAATACCACATGTAATAGAGCTGAGATATCTAAGAGCAATTATAGGCATTACTAGAAGATACAGAATTAGAAATGAAGTATTGAGACAGCAGCTGGAAGTTGAATCAGTGTTGAGTGATATAAAGAGAAAATAATTGTGGTGGTTTGGGCATCAATACAGATGACAGGAAAACAACAGGTAAAACAGCGCCAAGACGGAGACCAAGAACAACATGGGACTGTGTGGCAGCCGATAATTTGAAGGAACGAAGAAATAACTGGAATGAGGCTACAATGGCAAAAACAAAAAGAAACAACTTAACAACTTTACACCTTAGGGTATAACAAGGTTTTGGAATTATATATATATATATATATGTATGTATGTATGTATATATATATATATATATATGTATGTATGTATATATATATATATATATATATATATATATATATATATATATATATATATATATATATATATATATATATATATATATATATATATATATATATATATATATATATATATATATATATAAATATATATATCATTATATATATATATATATATATATATATATATATATATATATATATATATTAAAATTGAATAATAAGAAAACAACTTGTCTAAGAACCACAAAATGAAAATAGCTTTTTATTCGACTAGTTTCGCCTGTTACAGCATTATCAAGACTGAATACATAATTGCAAAGACATCGCTTGAAAATATAAGTAGGTATTTTGGTTCGGTACCTGCGGGTGGTAAAATGTAATCGATGGGTCCAAGTTATAAGAGATTTAACAGTGGGGAGTGGTTTAAGTCTAACTGGTCATTGAGAAGAATGTAATTATGGGATTTTTGGATCTTCATTATCATACCTTTGTCACAGTAATGAAGAATTTTTGGTTTGAAAGAGGATGAGATGTTATGTTTTTTTGACTCTAGATGTTTCCTAAATGCTGATTGTCCGTTTTTTAGATGTTCTTTTAGCCAGGTTTCGAAACATCTCCCGATCTGACCTATATATGTTGAATTACATTCTTCACAGTCCATTCTATAAATTCCTGTTCTCTTCATTGGATCGAGTTTTGACATTTTGTTATTAAAAATCATTCTATCCAATCTGCTGTGACTCGAAAAAGCAGTATTCAAATTATTATTTTTAAAGAATTGAATGATCTTCGAAGAGGGTATGTGCGTATAAGGGATGCTCACAAACTTTTGTACATTTTTGTTATTGCAGTATGGTCCATATAATTTCAAATTGATAAAATGTTTCTCTTTTTTCGAAATTAAACTATTTATTATTTTTACTGGAAAATCCCTATGAATCATTGAGTTAAGAGCCGCGAGTCGATGGCTAATTGGACTGAAAGAATTATAACTTATGATGGCGTCTGAGAAAGTAGGTTTCCTGAATATTCTATATGAAAATTTATCCTGTTGTTTTGATATTGTTAGGTCGAGAAAATTTAACGAATTATTTTGTTCTGTTTCTACTGTGAACTTGATCTTATCATGTATTGAATTTAGATATGTTAGGTATAATTTAATATGTCGGTCTGTCCCATTGAATCCAACCAAGATATCATCCACATAGCGGTACCAAAAAATAATATGTTTTTTAGATAGATCTGATTCTAATATTGTGGTTTCCATGTTGTCCATGAATATGTCTGCTAATAACGGGCTGAGGGGAGAACCCATAGGAAGACCTGAATTCTGTAAATATATTTTGTTCTGGAATCTAAAAAAGTTTTGTCTCAGAACAACATTAAATAATGTTAAGAATTCTGTTTTTGTTGCTGGAAGTGTTTTTTGTTTCTCTAAGATGTTTTCAATTAGAGGTATTCACTCTTCCGTAGGTATGTTAGGGAACATGTTGGAGACGTCGAAGGACACTAATTTAAAATTTTTATCAAAATCAATTTTTTCTAATTTTTGTATGAGTTCTAATGAGTTTTTCACACTATATTTTGGAGAGAAATGAGTATGTTCTTTGAAGGCTGTGTTGAGAAATTTTGAAAGTTTACGAGAAGGAGCTTTCGAAAACGAGGCAACTGGTCTAATGGGTAGGCCGTCTTTGTGTACTTTAACAAGACCGAATAATTCGGGAGGTTCAGAACTCATTGGAATAACTTTTTTCTTTAGGTAAAAGGAATCCAACAATTCTGACGCTTGTTGTACGTTAGATTTAATTTGAGTTAAAAAGGACGTCGTGGGATCCTTTTGTAAAAGGGAAATATCTAATTTGGATAAGACCTCTTCCATTTTTTCAATGTACTCTTCTTGCTTCAAACATACTAAAGTGTTTCCTTTGTCGGCTTTGGTTAGTACTAGGTTGTTATTTTTGACTTTCTCTTTTATGTTTCTGATGATTTTATATTCACGGTGTCTCCTTTCTCCAGTTGCTTCATTTCTTATGGTATTTGCCAGAATATGTTCACCTGTGTTAGGCTGTGCAATTATTTTTATATTTTGTTGGATTGCAACTTCCAAGTGCACTCCCAAGGTTTCCTTCTCATGTTTTTTTGTGAAATTGGGTGAATATTTCGGACCTTTATTCAAAATCTCATTTTCTTCAATATCAAAGTTGGTATTTGAAAGAAGATCATTCAATTCTTTAAAAATAATAATTTGAATACTGCTTTTTCGAGTCACAGCAGATTGGATAGAATGATTTTTAATAACAAAATGTCAAAAGTCGATCCAATGAAGAGAACAGGAATTTATAGAATGGACTGTGAAGAATGTAATTCAACATATATAGGTCAGACCGGGAGATGTTTTGAAACCAGGCTAAAAGAACATCTAAAAAACGGACAATCAGCATTTAGGGAACATCTAGAGTCAAAAAAACATAACATCTCATTCTCTTTCAAACCAAAAATTCTTCATTACTGTGACAAAGTACAATGAACTTCCTGGAAGCCATGGAAATAAACAAGATCCAAAAATCCCATAATTACATTATTCTCAATGACCAGTTAGACTTAAACCACTCCCCACTGTTAAATCTCTGATAACTTGGACCCATCGATTACATTTTACCACCCGCAGGTACCGAACCGAAATACTTATATTTTCAAGCGATGTCTTTGCAATAATGTATTCAGTCTTGATAATGCTGTAACAGGCGAAACTAGTCGAATAAACAGTTATTTTCATTTTGTGGTTTTTAGACAAGTTGTTTTCTTATTATTCAATTTTAATATAAATATGAACTACCACAGAGTTGATTCATCGTCCATCGAATTTATATATATATATATATATATATATATATATATATATATATATATATATATATGTATATATATATATATATATATATATATATATATATAACGGGTGATTCACGGTCGATGGCACATTAACGTTTCTGGTGAACCATACAACAGGTCAATTTGAAATTTTAAAGGAGGGCATAGTCGGACATTCTCTACCCAACTAAAATATTTTTGATATTGCGGTATTGCCACTTCTATTAGAAAGTAGTAGCAACGTCGATTTTTCAAATGGACCGGCCTGTATATAATATTATTTTCAGAATCTCCAACAATTTTCCGATAACTTTTCATTATATTTCCCTATACCTATCTGTTCTTTTCGAAATAAAAATTATTTTCATTTTTTTTCTTCGGAAATCAAGACCTATGAAAACGCTGATGTCTTTGAGTTGAGAAATACTATGATATCAAAATTTAGGTTCGAGTTTGGTGATACTTGGGGTCTTCATACACTTCAGCCTAATCTGCGTTACTTCAATACAGGGTGGTAAGAAAATTTAGTTGTTTTCTTTGCTTGAAAAAGTAACTGAAAGTTGATTATTTCAAATGGAATGCCCTGTATATTATTGAAAATTCGAAAAGCTGCTGGAATTTGCTTTTCATCTATGTATATCATACCTATACCTTACTTGTCAGGTTTCAGGCTTATGAGCATTTATTTGTGAAAATGTTTTTTGTACATGGTGTCGGTATTTGGTAAGCATGCAATGATCACTGTAACATTGTGACAATCTATTAGTGATATCGATATTTTTGACATCTCAGAAGTTACAAATACCTTCAAAAAACGATGGAAAAACTATTCAAATGAAGTTCTTAGGAATTTGTTTATTATTTTTGAAATGCGTTCGAGAGATGAATTGTTACAAAGTATTACCCAAACATTTGAAGCTTTGGATCCGCCACGTCGAAATCAGTCAACGCCCGCATTTTGAAGTGCTTGAAAGTAAACGCCAGCGATTCGAACATATTGTGAAACATTTCACATAATTGTTTTCCTTTTTTATGATTATTTATATCAATATTTCCACTATCAAGTCTCTTGATGCTTTTTTAAAGTTTGTGACTACCTACGCATTAAAATTGTTCTGAATTCGTATAAATTTCTTGAGGTTTATTGGCGGTAGATTCGGATACATTTATCGAATTTTTACGTGTCCTGCTGACGATTTCATCAAACTGTCCAAAAGTAATAAACAAATTCATAAGAACTTCGTTCGAATAGTTTTGTTGCATCATTTTTGAAGGTATTTGCAAACTCTGAGATGTCAAAAATATCGATATTATTAGTCACAACGTTACTGTCAAATAGTGATCATGGTATGCTCATTAAATACCGAATGGGGACAGCATGTACAAGGAAGATTTTCACAAATAAATGATCATAAGTCCAAAACCTGACTAGTTAGGTACAGGTATGATATACATATATAAAAAGCAAATTTCAGCAGCTTTCCGAATTTTCAATAATGTACAGGGCGTTTCATTTGAAATAATCAACTTTCAGTCACTTTTTCAAGCAAACAAAATAACTGAATTTTTTTACCACCCTGTATTGAAGTAACACAGATTAGTCTGAAGCGTAGTTCAGCCCCCTCTAGAAAGCAGTGCTGGCAACGGCCCTGTATATATATTTATATATATTTATTAATTAATTGTTTGTTTTCCACTATCTGTCCTATTTTATTTTGTAATAATATTGTAGCATTCCCTGATGATGACAATAAACATTGTCGAAATATTGGAAAAAGTGTTATACTTCCTGCATGCTGCGTACTCAACGAGTTTTCTCCTAGCTTTATATATATATATATATATATATATATATATATATATATATATATATATATATTTATATAAATATATATGTATATATGTATATATGTATATATATATATATATATATATATATATATATATATATATATATATATATATATATATATATATATATATATATATGTGTATATATGTATATATATATATATATATATATATATATATATATACATATATATATATATATACATATATATATACATATATATATATATATATATATATATATATATATATATATATATATATAATAAAGTATAAACTTTAAAATAAAAACACTTAGCTTATGTTTCACAATATAAAAAATATTTAGATACTGTATTTAGCAGTAATAAAAAGTCGACATGTTTCGAGCTATGAACTCATTATCAAGACTGATTACAGGAGAGTATTGCATCGTAATTTATAAAACAGACAAAAGCAAAGGTGATACCTGAAAATCAATTTGTTCATTTACAAGGGGTAATTGACTATTATGGGCGGAACTTATTTCGAGAATTTCGAGAAGGTCAAGACGTTTACCCTTGTTACCTGAATGTAACAATTTGGTTTTGTTGAAATCCAGGAAGTGATTGAATTTTATACAATGTTCAGAGAAGCCAGTGGTATTTTTGTTTTGTAAAATTGACTTTTTATGTTCTTCAACACGAATATTTATATTCCTTCCTGTCTGTCCAATGTAGAAAGCAGGACATTCGTCGCAAAATGTTTTGTAAATACCACTGTTTTCTCCGATGTTAGATTTTTCTTTATTATTGACCAAGAATGACTTCAAGTTTTTTTTATTTGTACAAATTGTTTTAACGTTATTTTTCGATAGTCTGTTACAAATTTTGCTACTCAAATTAGGCACATAATTTATTGGGATGTATTTTTGTTCTTCATTAATAGTTTGCGTGGGGTATATTGAATGCAACAGATACTTTCTTCGTTTTTTCCCAAAAGTATCTGATGCATTCAATATACCCCACGCAAACTATTAATGAAGAACAAAAATACTTCCCAATAAATTATGTGCCTAATTTGAGAAGCAAAATTTGTAACAGACTATCGAAAAATAACGTTAAAACAATTTGTACAAATAAAAGAAACTTGAAGTCATTCTTGGTCAATAATATAGAAAAATCTAACATCGGAGAAAACAGTGGTATTTACAAAATATTTTGCGACGAATGTCCTGCTTTCTATATTGGACAGACAGGAAGGAATATAAATATTCGTGTTGAAGAACATAAAAAGTCAATTTTACAAAACAAAAATACGACTGGCTTCTCTGAACATTGTATAAAATTCAATCACTTCCTGGATTTCAACAAAACCAAATTGTTACATTCAGGTAACAAGGGTAAACGTCTTGACCTTCTCGAAATTCTCGAAATAAGTTCCGCCCATAATAGTCAATTACCCCTTGTAAATGAACAAATTGATTTTCAGGTATCACCTTTGCTTTTGTCTGTTTTATAAATTACGATGCAATACTCTCCTGTAGTCAGTCTTGATAATGAGTTCATAGCTCGAAACATGTCGACTTTTTATTACAGCTAAATACAGTATCTAAATATTTTTTATATTGTGAAACATAAGCTAAGTGTTTTTATTTTAAAGTTTATACTTTATTTTTTATGATGTTTCACCAAGTGATGTGCGAGAATTAAATCTCAGTTATATATATATATATATATATATATATATATATATATATATATATATATATATATATATATATATATATATATATATATATATATATATATATAAAATATATATATATATATATATATATATATATATATATATATATATATATATATATATATATATATATATATATATATATATATATATATATATATATATATATATATATATATATATATCTCAAAAAGTAACTCAACTAAGCTTCACTCTTCACTAATTGAAGAGGTTTTTTAGTTCACCTTAGATCATCTATGGTGTTCTTTATTTTAATATTAGAATTATCTATGCTCAATTTCAACCTGATATTGAAGAGAATTCAATATAATGACACAAATAGTGAAATAAAGAAAACGAATGAAAATTTTTTCGTGAACTCATTAAGAAGATATTCATGTTATTTATAGGAAGAAATCGGTCCATTGATGTGACTTTTTTACTGTCGCAAGCTTGAATAAGGTTAGTTAGTCTCTATTATATAGATATATTCATCTATCGATCTGAGCAGCAAGGAATGTTGTGTTATGTATATGAGCCTAGGCTACTGGAATGGATCAGCCGTGCGTCAATAATCGAATCATATGGAAGGTGCGTATCTAGGGGCTACAGATAAATTTGCGATATTCCTTTATTGATTCACTTTGATACGTTGATTTTGGGAGAAGATTTCCCCTTTTTCCTTTCCATATATCACCGATATGATTGCACCTTGTAAAAATTGGAGTTACGTATATATCTAATATTCTTCAGAAGGATTCGAAAAAGAGTCGTTCGTTCTGTTCACCCAGGGACACTTATGTATGTAAAATTAAAATTTTTATCAGTTTTTAGTCATGCACATAATGAGTTATTTAAACCATTCTAAAATATGAATGTCAAAACAATCCACGTGAGCTTTATTTCCGTGATATAAGTTTTTGTGGTTATATTCAACAAGATATTCATATAAAAACTTCAATATTTTTCATAGTAATTATGACCCAGAAATTCTAAAAACTGATTCAATTTAATTAGAGGAAGCTTCTTCTAAGGAAGGTAAAAATCTTCGAATATACTTGTAAAATTAATGACCCCTAAATATAATTTCGAAAAACTATCGTTTTTTGTGGTCAACTATGCAATGTTATCAAGATGTCTGAGCTCTGCGGAGTCTTTTGCGGGCTATACACGGACGTCGATGAATTAATTCATCGACATGCAAACAAAAACGTGCAAGCTGATTGCGTACACACGTTCCAACAAAACCATAGTTTTGTTCGAAGATGAACACTGTCAAACTTGTGACAGTGGCGTGTACTTAGACACTTGAAAAGAAAAATAGAAATAAAAATAAAGATTAACCGCAACCACGGCTTTAAGAATGCACAAACATCGGTGAATCGCCTCCACACGTTGAGAGATGCACGTTTCATTTGAATGCGCATTCAAAAATTCAAGCGATTCAGAAAACATCAACGCGGCGTTCATCCGGAGTGTGCATTCAAAAACTTGGGTATTTTTGCATCCACATTAACATTATTGGTAGCACGTTTTTGGATGCACGTTGATGTGTTAAGACAACAACGTCCGTGTGTAGGGGCCTTTTAACGAGATTGCCATATTAGAGATTGATTAAAAGCAGAAAAAAACATGAACCTACTACATTAAAGTGGCGGCGATTGAGGAAAATAGTTGAAATTTCCAAAAGGCACTTCCCTAACATCAACTCAATCCACTTATAAAACTTCAACCCTCAAACTCAAAAATCACGAAAAACCAAAAATCGATACGTAAAAGAAGCGGAAGTTCATATCCCAGATACTCCCCTAACATCAACCTACCTACAAAAAAAACTACGAAGAAACAAGAAATTTCTACGTAAAAATGACTGCGGTTAGTTAAACAAGTTCATATCACCAAAACCACATCTCTAGGATTAACTTAATCAGCAAATTTTCAACTGTCTCGCTCAATTTGCAGGGGGTTTTGGGGTCCAAAAAACGGTTATGATTAGCTTGCCCTTAAACAAGCCCCAAAATTTTGAATTTCGAAAGAGTTGTTCATAAGTAACATATCCACATATTTTGCAGTAGTTTCTATTTATGCACCTTTCCACCACTTCCATCCCTGAAGTTTGCAGATACCAAAATTACGACCTAGTTTACCGAAATTTTAATAATTTTGTTCAGTCTTAAGGACAACCTCAGATATTTCGCCGCTCAATTAGAAAATTGACCTATTTTTAGAATTTTTCAAAACTTCAAATTGAACAAAATATTCAGGTGTAAAATTTTATATGGGATACCTTGCATAATTGATTTTTACGAATTTTCCTTATCCATAATGCTGCAAAATAATATCCAGATAGAATCCAACTTGTTTCATTCTCCGAAAAGATATAAGGCGAAATTCATGAACCACAAGCTACATTAAAACAATAAGAGGCCGACATACTTCAGATTCGTATTGGATTTCTGCATTTCTATGTGAGTTCTCTCGAATTTGAAGCCCTTGTTCCAACTTCGGTTTTATATATGTGCAGAATTCACATCGAATGAAAAAACCGGAAAAACATATGCCTCGCTAAAAGCCTATCACAGATATGATTTTGAAATAGGCCTCAGTGAGGCACTTCCTCATCCAGTATATCTGGAAATGTATTATTCGAAAGGAGAGATAGTTTATGATATACCTCCTCGAAATAAGATCTGCAATGGAATGTACCCTAAATTCATCTGATTATATAACTCATGTATGAATAAGCCAATAGAATCCGTGAATTTTGTATAACTACTGCATATTGATAAGTGAATATACCCTTGACGACGTGATATAATCGTCTTGGTGTTTCGCCTCGTGTCAGAATGTGAATGTTTTCATATTGACGATATTTTGATCAAAATTTTTTTTTTCTATTCGTTATATAATAATAACGAATACCACTCGAGCAATCGAAAATAATCGATTATACTGACCTCGTCACTCGACGTATTTTCTTAAAACAGCTCTCGTGGTGTTTCGCAAAATACGTCTCGTGGCTCGGAAGTATAATCGATTATTTTCGATGCTCTTGTGATATTATTACTGATTATATAACTCATGTATGAATAAGCCAATAGCATCCGTGAATTTTGCATAACTACCGCGTATTGATAAGTGAATATATCTACCCTTGACGACGTGATATAATCGTTTTGGTGTTTCGCCTTGTGTCAAAATGTGAATGTTTTCATACTGACGTTTTGACGTTTGTCAAAAAAAATTGATATTTTTTATTCGTTATATAATCGTAACGAATACCACTCGAGCAATCGAAAATAATCGTTTATACAGACCTCGTCACTCGACGTATTTTCTTAAAACAAAAATACGTCTTGTGACTCGGAAATATAATCGATTATTTTCGATGCTCTTGTGATATTATAAATTATTATTTTTTTCGTATGATTTTCAACCAATCAGAACGATCAATTTAGTTAAGTTACCTCGTATAATTTCTATAATACCTGATTATACATAGAGTAGCTCTACCAATCGAAAACTAACAGGGCCGTCAAATTTTGACATTTATCAATAACTGTTCAGAAATGAGTCGATTCGGAGATTTTTACTTAATATACTCGCATCAAATACAATGCGTACTTCAGAATAAATACGGTTATACATCTCAAACTTCCTGCATAATTACAAATCGTGTCAGTTTGACAGAATAATCCTCCCGCTTCGCGGTCGGATCATTTAAACTGTCAAACTGACACTCTTTGTAATTATGCAACAAGTTATCGATGTATAACCTGATTATTTTGAAGTAATTATAGTATTACTAGAGGAAAGTCACCAAAGTCGGGCCCCTATCTTTAAGCGGGCCCTTCTCTTTATTTCCATATGTAGATCTCTATACCCACAAAACCACCTACATGTGATAGTTTTGGATGCGCTCTGACATATGTCACCAATCGTCTGATTTAATCTTTCACGGCTGAAAATTGACAGTCCAAACAATTTCTTGCCGCTGTGTGAAACTTTTGCGTGCATTTGTTTTTGTTGTTTTGTTGACGCAGATTGACCGGTAAGTAATTCAAATTATTTGTGTTTTTGAAGTGCATGAAATGATTGATCAGATTATTGGGTTGAAGGTTTGGCTAGTTGCTCGAAAAAAAAACATATAACCCCAAAATAAACAAAAACAATTGTGCCTTAGTCGGGCCCCTCGATTTCTTCAGGCGATTCATCAGATTTTGAACTTCCTCCGGGGAAATCGGCGCCAGCTGATGAAGATGCGGAGTGTATTTTTTGCAGTGTTAAGTTTTCAGAGGACACAAGGGGGAAGCAGTGAGTAATATGTTTAATGTGCTCTTTGTGGGCTCACGTCGACTGCGCAGGCGCCGAAAAACACACTTACATCTGTGACTTCTGTCAATAAATAAAATATATATATATATATAAAAGAAAAACAATGTTTAATTCACCTACTTTTTGATCTTTTCGGCGTATTTAGGTAGGGGGCCCACTTTAGGAGCTCTTTTTCCAAACTCCGAAAAATGCATGTCGCAAGTTTTTTCCAAATTTCTCAAATATAAGTATATTCTCAAATTTGTGTCGACTGTATGTTTCAATAAGATGTTTACAATTTGAAATACAGGTATTGTAACTTCCATATCTTGATTTATAAAATTTGTAGGTGCTAAAAAGTAGATGGGGGCCCGACTTTGTTTTTCCTATAGTTATTTAGCAAATATGCTTTCGGGTTGAAATATTTGAAGTAGTCAACAAAGATTTCATCTTCAAATTTTATTGGTGAGGTGAATTATTTCAACTTTCATTTTTGAATCCGTAATCTCCGGAAACAATAGATTTTTAGACTATATCAAAAGTCAACTGTGACATGCGGGAGTGGATTATCCATTTATTTGATATTTAATTAATAATAAAGTATAAACTTTAAAATAAAAACACTTGGCTTATGTTTCACAATATGAAAAAATATTTAGATACTGTATTTAGCAGTAACGAAAAGTCGACATGTTTCGAGTTATGAACTCATTATCAAGACTGACTACAGGAGAGTATTGCATCGTAATTTATAAAACAGACAAAAGCAAAGGTGATACCTGAAAATCAATTTGTTCGTTTACAAGGGGTAATTGACTATTATGGGCGGAACTTATTTCGAGAATTTCAAGAAGGTCAATGCGTTTTCCTTTGTTACCTGAATGTAACAATTTGGTTTTGTTGAAATCCAGGAAGTGATTGAATTTTATACAATGTTCAGAGAAGCAAGTGCTATTTTTGTTTTGTAAAGTTGACTTTTCATGTTCTTCAACACGAATATTTATATTTCTTCCTGTCTGTCCAATATAGAAAGCAGGACATTCGTCGCAAAATATTTTGTAAATACCACTGTTTTCTCCGATGTTAGATTTTTCTTTTTTATTGACCAAGAATGACTTCAAGTTTCTTTTATTTGTACAAATTGTTTTAACGTTATTTTTCGATAGTCTGTTACAAATTTTGCTACTCAAATTAGGCACATAATTTATTGGGAAGTATTTTGTTCTTCATTAATAGTTTGCGTGGGGTATATTGAATGCAACAGATACTTTATTCGTTTTTTCTCAATGAGCTTATCGATAAGACTTTCATTGTAACCGTTATTGATGGCTTATAATTTAATTGTATTAACTTCAGTTTGAAAATTTGTTTCCGATAATGGAATCGTGAACAACCTATGTATGAACGAATGAAAAGCACTGAGTTTTATTTTAATGCGTTGGTTACTGTCGCTGTGAATTAAAGTATCTGTGAAGGTTGGTTTTCTATAAATGTTGAAAGTAAGAGAATTCAAATTCCTAGCAATCTGAACGTCTAAGAAATTCAAGGTACCGTTTTCGTTTTCTACTTCTTTTGTAAATTGAATCGAGTTGTAGAAAGTATTTATATATTTAAGGAAATTATCTAACTGCCTATCTGTACCGGTCCAAATACAAAAAATATCATCTACATAACGCCTCTATAACGAAACGTTCGTAATTAAATTATTATCAGCATTGAAAATTTTTTCTTCTAAGTTATTCATGAAAATTTCACTCAACAAAGGCGATAACGGTGATTCCATCAGCAATCCGTCTTCTTGTTTGTATATTATATTATTAAATTTGAAATAACTCTGTTTCAAACATAAGTTTAAGGCAGATATTGTTTCGTTGACTGCTTGAGTTGTTAAATTTGGGTTCATCTCTAGATATCACTGGCTTCTCTGAACATTGTATACAATTCAGGAATCAGCAATCCGTCTTCTTGTTTGTATATTATATTATTAAATTTGAAATAACTCTGTTTCAAACATAAGTTTAAGGCAGATATTGTTTCGTTGACTGCTTGAGTTGTTAAATTTGGGTTCATCTCTAGATATCACTGGCTTCTCTGAACATTGTATACAATTCAATCACTTCCTGGATTTCAACAAAACCAAATTGTTACATTCAGGTAACAAAGGAAAACGCCTTGACCTTCTTGAAATTCTCGAAATAAGTTCCGCCCATAATAGTCAATTACCCCTTGTAAACGAACAAATTGATTTTCAGGTATCACCTTTGCTTTTGTCTGTTTTATAAATTAGGATGTAATACTCTCCTGTAGTCAGTCTTGATAATGAGTTCATAACTCGAAATATGTCGACTTTTCGTTACTGCTAAATACAGTATCTAAATATTTTTTATATTGTGAAACATAAGCCAAGTGTTTTTATTTTAAAGTTTATACTTTATTCTTTATGATGTTTCACCAAGTGATGTGCGAGAATTTAATCTCAGTTATTAAATTAATATTTTTACAGAATCTTTTCGGAGGTTACGTTTACTATGATTTATTTCTCTAATAATAAAAGTTTTTGATGAAAACTCAAGAGTTTATTATGGAAATTTATAATTTTCAATTCAATTTCAAGCGACACAAAAACTTTCAACAATTAAATAATACAATAAACATGAAGCAATTTATTATATGAATATTTAAAACTAATTCCCCTTCAAAATGTTTTTTTCCGGAATTATATTGGCCACTATATAAAAATGTTTCTTTTATTGTTGCGACACACTATATTTCTCGATTCTTGTATACCTTCTATGAATTTTAATTCACCTATGCTCTATTATTTAGATTAGTTCCAACTTTTCCAATTCATACTCTATCTTTAGTTGAGATGTACCAATAATTTCTATTATTGCCAAAGCGGCAGAATAATTTCTGCCGCTTATCCTTGAAATTCTTCACACCAATATGACATATATTGTCTTCTTTTTCTTTACCAGTAAATTTCCAGATATTAATTAATTTTCAGGTATCAATATCTTCCTTGTTTTAATCATCAACTCATTTATATAATTTTCAGTAATTCAGCTTGTTATAATAACCTATTTTAATTAATGGCGGTTATGTTGTCATGAAAACCAGTAGCTTTTGGTTATATCAATAGACATGGTTCGTACGATGGTTAATTATCAACTGGCTGGGAAAGTTTCACTTTGTTGATGCATAAATGTTTTAAACAAAATCGTAGATCCTTTGGAAAATTATTGTTTCCCCAATATTAGTATTACAAATTCATCCATGTTTCCTTTTTACATTATTCATATACATTCCAATAGATCAATAAGTGAATTATTTCACGATTTTTGTTATTAATTACATCTGAAACAAATACATATTTATACATATACAACATATGTATAACAAATATACATATATATATATATATATATATATATATATATATATATATATATATATATATATATATATATATATATTATATAAATCATGTATATATATATATATATTTATTCGAATTGTTGTTGCCTGTGATCTATTTTTAATCTCTTGATAATTATTAGCATTGAAGATGAAAATAGTACAACAAACAAAATCCTCTGATACGGAAGATAAACCACAATTGTGTGATTATCTTCCGTATCAGAGGATTTTGTTTGTTGTACTATTTTCATCTTCAAATTTTCAATCCAATACTTGGCTACGCCGTTCTGATGAGGACCAAAGAGTCCGAAACACGTGTCAACGGCTGCTTCCATATAAGCGTGCTATACCGATAATTCTACTCCACTTCTTTAATGTTTTCCCATACTAATTTCTTTGTTGTTAGATAAATAGTACCCTATTATTATTATTTTCAAACATTACGTAGGTAAAGGTTTCTTTGGTTTCCCTTACCATCTAATGATAACAATTTTGAATATTAATATTAGACTGAATAGCATATACAAAGCTGCCCTGTTCTATTCAATTTTTTCAAATCAATAAATGTCAAAGAAATTTCAATTACGAATATCGTAGTGAAACGTCAACTTTTTAATAAAATCGAGTTTTTTAAGATTCAATCAGCCTGTTATTGCTAATAATTATCAAGAGATTATATATATATATATATATATATATATATATATATATATATATTATTTAAATATTAAACTTCACTTAAAATGAAATTTTCAAGTATAATGAGCTAAAGTTTTATATGTATGTACTTTTGAAATATGACATTCTGACTTGTAAATCTATGAGAATTTTCAAGTTCCTGAATAAAATTAACTATAAAATCTCCATTTCAATCTATGTATGATTATTAATATTTTTTACAACCTAATACATAATTAACTGTATTCACACATTATTCATTATGAAATATTTACTGTTAACATTTCATATTTTAGTCAAATGAATAATGTTAATTAAAGAAATTAATACAAACTTGTTTTATAGAGAATTATGATAATATTGAAATATTAATGGTAAAGTTTAAATACAATTTGAACTTAGTGAAAGTTTTTGGTACATATTATATTATAAATTATGTTTACCCTCCATAAAGTTTTGGAATAGTTTTTTCAATATTAATTTCAGTTTTCATAGAAATTTAGTCAAATTCAATCAACTTTTATCATTTTTACTTCCACAATGTTATTATTATTCTTGAGTTGTCCAATTCATTGATCAGACGTTATTGTAATAATCTGAATCATCATTATCCTTCATACTATATTGATTTCATACCATATCAATATATATATATATATATATATATATATATATATATATATATATATATATATATATATATATATATATATATATATATATATATATATATATATATATATATATATATATATATATATATATATATATATATATATATATATATATATATATATATATATATATATATATATATATATTGGTGTTGAATTCTATGTGTCACAGTATTGCTATGATTTTAATATTACTAAATTAGTATGTATTTTACAAATTGTTCTCTAGAACTTATTATGTAACTAGCCAATGTCATCCTGATGAAGGTCCCAATATAGGGCCGAAATATAGATGTAAATTGGCAATTGGTTTGTTTTGTCAATTATCCAGCCGCTCTCTTTGCCGAGTACCCACTTTTTTACTTAGTTTTATATATATATATATATATATATATATATATATACATATATACATATATATATATATATATATATATATATATATATGTATATATATATATATATATATATATATATATATATATATATATATATATATATATATATATATATATATATATATATATATTTATATATATATATATATATATATATATATATTCCAAAATATGTTGGTGTTTCTGTAACCTAATAGCGGTGCAGTGAATTTCCTTGGTATTACTTTGGATAAAATCCTGAAATGGAATATACATATTACGAAACTTAAAAAGTGGCTCTTACACATTTTACATGCTTAGGGAGCAGGTTGATTTACATATACTGAAAATTATCTACTTCGCTAACTATCAGTTGATCTTATCGTATGGAATATAATTTTGGGGAGGTTCCATTCCCTTGTGTAGCATATTTATATGCCAAAAATGGACCTTAAGAACGTTAGTGCGACTCAATTATAGGCAGTCATGCCGTGGCAATTTCAGGAAGCATAGTATCCTCACTGTGTATGGATTTTACATTTACAAAGTGCTTAAATTATTTCATAAGAATCAGCATTACTTTGCAGATTATAAGAATGCTAACAGGACCAGGCAGTTGTTTCCATATTTTGTTCCTAAGCATTCATCCTTCGTGAGAAATGTACTAAGTATACCTGGCAATCAAGCTTTTCAATGCCCAAACGTTTGCTGGCTATTTCTGGTCATAAACATTTTAAGAGAGAGGTACATATACTAATAGTGCAGTGTGAACCGTACATGGTTGAGGAGTATAGGGTTTATTGCCTCAACTAGTTTTTTTTGTATTTATGACTTATTTCATTTTTATTTGTACTATTATTTGTGTAGATAATTCGTGAAATTAATAAATGTATTCTATTGTATTCTATTCTATATATATATATATATATATATATATATATATATATATATATATATATATATATATATATATATATATATATAATAATTTATTGAAACTGTGCAACAGTCATGTCAAATCTAATTTACAATTCAAAGTTCTTTCAAATGCTATCTATTTCTACTAAAGAAATCGTCAATCTCTTCTTCGCTATACACAGGATTTTTTATAAAATATTCTTTCAGTATTTTCTTCAGTGCTCTTACAGACAGCTTTCTCCATGCATGTGGAAGTTTGTTATAGAGCATAATGCCTGTTGTATGTTAATAACCAGTATTTAGCCTAGTTCTGGGTATGCCCAAATTTCTGCTGTTCCGAATGTTATATGGTTAGGTTACTGCTCTTGTCTCATATATTGTGATATTTTGTTTAACATATAATCAATCTAATTGCGAGTTCTGACGTAACAGTCAGTATCCTCTATTTTACGAATAACGGTTTACAATGTGTGTCACAACTTACACCTTCCAAAGCTCATATAGCTTCTTTCTGAGCAACTAAGATTTTGGGAATATGAACATACTTACCCGATATTTCCAAACCATACACCATTCTCGAATGGTGAAGTGCAAAGTAGGCCTGTATGGCTGTTTCCGCAGTGATAATTTGCCTTATGCGTCTCATGGGAAATATTAATTTATGCAAAGTGTGTGCTCATTTTTACAATGATTTGCCTATGTCAGCCTTGTATCCATAATAACACCAAGAAATGTGGCGGTATTTTGAGGCTGTCACGCCGATATTTTCCATTTTCTCTTTTAGTGAAGGTATTTCTATATTTTTTATTGCTAATGTCGTGTCATCTGCATATAAAATCGTCTGGCAATTTAGGTTTTCCGGTAAATCGTTTATGAACATGATGAAAAACAAAGGTCCCAATATTGATCCCTGAGGAATTCCATGGCGTAGAGGCTTAATGGTACTGATTTCTCCTTTGTTTCGCACAACCTGACATCGATCCGTTAAAAATGATTTCTCTAACGATAGTGCCAATCCCTTAATTCCATAATGTTCACATTTCATCAGAAATGTGGCATGACATATACAATCGAAAGCCTTTTTCAAGTCAAAGAATTGCACCGATATAATATTGTGTTCTTCAAAGCCCTGAATTATGAAGTCACAAAGTGTTTTCATTGCTAATGCAGTAGACTTGTTTGGTCGAAACCTAAATTGTGACTCTGATAACAAATTCTGTTGAAGTAAAAATGACATTATCTGTTCTGTCATAGCCATTTCTAATATTTTTGAAGAAACTGGCAGTATCGCAATTGGTCTGTAATTGTTTGCATCCATTGGGTCTCCGTTTTCATTATCGGGCAAACTATTGCCATTTTCATTTGACTTGGAAATACAACTTGCTCCAAAGATGCATTTATAATGGCAGTTAATGGTGCTGCTATATAATTCATAATATTCTTGACTAATACAGCATTCATTTCAAATATATGTTGTGTGGTCTTTGGTGAGATTTTGTAGATATATTTACATACATCTTCATCAATCACTGGTCTTAAAAATAATGATCTGTAGTCACGTTTAATTTTCAGGTAGCTACTTGGTGAATTTTCAGCTTCTGGTATATCTTTAACGATTGAAGTTGCAACAGTTGTAAAAAATTTGTTAAGGTTTTCTGCAGATAGTGAATCATCATTAACGATCTTTTTTCTACCTGTTTCTTCATTTATTATTTTTCAAGTCATATTCTGTTTATTGTCGGCTGACGTAATTCTTTTTTGGTTTTCATATTTTCTTTCCAATTGAGGATACCTAAGAACGAAAGATTGATATATTTTCAATTGTTCTAAAATTTCTAGGTCCTCACTTTGAATATCAATCTCTTTGATAAAGTCAAGAGTTTCTTCTATTTGCAGTAGTGTTTTTGATGGTCTTTGAGTTCGAGGCCAACTTTTGACCTGGTATATATATATTCCATTTATTTCATTGAAAATTTCAACCGAACAATGATATATCTCCTCAATAATTTCATATTGTATTTCAGTTTTCACATAGATACAAACACCCCCGTGATTCCTTATTTTCCTTGCAAAGCAGGTAGCAAGTTTATAGTGTCTTAAATTGAATAAGTTGAAATTCCGGGTTGTCATCCAATGTTCATTTACACATAATACATCAATTTTGAGCATACTGATAATTAATATTGAAGTTTCGCTTATCACTTGGTGAAACATGATTAAATACTGATATTTGAAATAAAAACACTTGGCTTTAAGTTTCACAAATATATTGAATAAAAATTAACAATTAAATTAGTCAACTAGTTTCGGGTTATGGGCCCATTATCAAGTCTGAACAGAAAAATACTCAACAAGCTCATTTATAATATTGATTGTAGTAGAGGGGAAATTTGGTATTCAACTTGTTCATTTACGATGGGGTAATTCCTCTTAATGGCACTACTAATTTCTAAAATTTCCAACAGGTCAAGACGTTTGCCCTTTTTACCTGGGTGGAGGCATATCGTTTTCTCGCAGTCGATGAAATGGTTAAATTTTATACAATGCTCTGAGAAACCAGTGGTGTTTTTGTTAAACAAAATTGACTTTTTATGTTCTTCTACGCGAGTGTTGATTTTTCTGCCTGTTTGTCCGATTTAAAAGGATGGGCATTCATTACAAAAGATTTTGTAAACACCACTGTTTTCTCCAATATTGTTCCTATCCTTGTTATTGACTAAGAGTGACTTTAAATTACGTTTATTTGTACATATGCTTTTAATACCGTTTTGTGATAATCTGTTGATGATTTTATTACTAATTCCTGGAATATAGTTTATTAAATTATATTTTTGTTCACCTTTTATGACTGGTGAGGGATAAATTGAATTTAGAATATTCTTATGTCGTTTTTCTAAATTCAATTTATCCCTCACCAGTCATAAAAAGCGAACAAAAATATCATTTAATAAACTATATTCCAGGAATTAGTAATAAAATCATCAACAGATTATCACAAAACGGTATTAAAAGCATATGTACAAATAAACGTAATTTAAAGTCACTCTTAGTCAATAACAAGGATAGGAACAATACTGGAGAATACAGTGGTGTTTACAACATCTTTTGTAATGAATGCCCATCCTTTTATATCGGACAAACAGGCAGAAAAATCAACACTAGCGTAGAAGAACATAAAAAGTCAATTTTGTTTAATAAAAACACCACTGGTTTCTCAGAGCATTGTATAAAATTTAACCATTTCATCGACTTCGAGAAAACGATATGCCTCCACCCAGGTAAAAAGGGCAAACGTCTTGACCTGTTGGAAATTTTAGAAATTAGTAGTGCCATTAAGAGGAATTACCCCATCGTAAATGAACAAGTTGAATACCAAATTTCCCCTCTACTACAATCAATATTATAAATGAGCTTGTTGAGTATTTTTCTGTTCAGTCTTGATAATGGGCCCATAACCCGAAACTAGTTGACTAATTTAATTGTTAATTTTTATTCAATATATTTGTGAAACTTAAAGCCAAGTGTTTTTATTTTAAATATCAGTATACTGATAATTACTTCAAGAGCTTCTAATTCATTAGTTAATCCTTGTGCACAGTTTGCCATTAGCATCTGAAAAAGGTGAAGTTCCACCGAAACGTGCGTCATGCATTATTTCTTTAAATTAATGTGTAAATTGTTATTATTAACCATTGTTTTAATATGCATAATCTTCAGTTTCTCAGAATTTTTATGCCAATTTAAGTTTTCATTTGTTCCTCTTCAAAAATATGGTGACCATTTTTGAAATTAAATCTGCTGAAAACTACGCCATTCGGCCAAAATTTTGTTTCATAAACCGTGCCCTCATATTAGTTTTCTACCCGAACTAGAAAACATTTATTATTCAGAGATTGATTTTTTGTAGATAGGTAGTTCTTTAACTGATATTGCTGATAATTGAGTGCCTGTTCTTTCCTGAATATATTTCTGGATGGTACATACATCGATGTTGTCTCTGACTTTTGCCAAAACAACCAAATTCTCTTTTCTTCTGGTCTTCTGGACTTCGCCTCAAAGAAATATTTATTGTTGCTTCATCTCCTTCGCCTATCAATGCTTTTTATTTGGATATCTTCCTTCGTACTACAGTGAACCCACTATTTTCTTCGTTTCTTTGACGAGGATTCGGTAGATTTATAATCTCTTGTGGTTTTTTCTCATGCCTTTGTTCTTCGATTGCAACATTCACAATTTGTCTAGTAATTATATTCTTCTTCGTGGTAGGTAAAGTGTTTGACACATGTGGTAGGTCCTGTTCTGTTTACATTGTTTGAGATACATTTGTCCTTAGACACCCGTGATTTCACCGATGTTTGTGCTACGTTATCGTTCCATTGAGAGGCATGTGTTGGAGCGATTTTATTTTGAATATTATTCTTCAATGAAAATGAAGAACTGTAACTCTGTGATTGTTTATTAACCTTCAACTTAACCTCAGATAACTCAGTTTTTCAGATAAAAGTTTCTCATTCAACTCCAAGGCAACATTCCTACTTTCCATTTCCTGTATTATACGTCCCAGTTGTTGATTTTCCTTACGAAGCGTTTCCACTTCCTGACTTTCGATTTCCCCGGCCATCACCTCTTCCAGCATGCACTAATGGTCTGAATTTTGAGTTTCAGCTCTCGGAAAACACCCCGGGTGATAAATTTGATTGCATTTGATGCACGATAGCTTTTTAGTCACTATCAGTGTTTATAATCACAAAATATCCGTTCCAGATTACTTTTATTTTTCCGACTCTACTCTTGATATTAATTAGTCGCCGTTTTTTATTTATATATATATATATATATATATATATATATATATATATATATATATATATATATATATATATATATATATATATATATATATATATGAATGAAACAATGCATATATAATCATAGCTTTCTAGTGGTATTTTCCCCGATCGATTAACGAAATTGTTTTAATATCCTATATATGTCTATATATATATATATATATATATATATATATATATATATACTTTCTAAATTGAGGGTATTACGACTGAAAAAGGGGGCGTCTCCAATAACCAGTCAATCTGTACTAAAGGCTCTATATTTCGTCTAACATTGCAGACATCATCAGGAGCTAACTATAAAAAATAAAATTTTTTGATTAATTAATTTTTTTTTCTTGTAAAGTTTTCTTATAGTTTTTCTTATAGAGAAAGGAATTGTTTATATAGTTTTGTTAATATTATATACCTTATCATGTCTGTAATTTTTATGAATGGTCATAATGTATTCCACCACATCAATGTTGGATTTTGATTCATGTCTCCTTTGCTTTGAGAATATTGATGTAATTTGTGTCTTTACTGACTTCATCCATTTCTCCTGTTTTTTCTCAAGTTACAATTTATAAAATTGAATGTCTCTACTTTAGATGTGCAAATAACTTTCTTTGTAATTTTCTGTGTTATCTTTTGACCGATTGATGTTTTAAATATGTCCAAAAAGACGAGAAGAAGAAGAGTGGTATTTTCTGTAAATTTAATTGTCACTCGCTGCGTAATGCGCATAATAGATCGATAGTAAAGATGGCTGCTGGAGTAAGATCTAGATGTTTGGGGAATCTTTTTTCTTCCAATTTTTTATTATAAAGTGTACCTTTGTTAACATGTCATTGTATTACAAACAAAACAATGTGGAGAAAGCTTTGTTTTTTCTGGAGTTACCAGTTAAAGTCGTAGTATCGTAAGTCTATTCTGGGTACAGTTTTCTTGATGTTTCAACTTTTATTTTTTATAGTTAGCTCCTGATGATGTCTGCAATGTTAGACGAAATATAGAGCCTTTAGTACAGATTGACTGGTTATTGGAGACGCCCCCTTTTTTTAGTCGTAATACCCTCAATTTAGAAAGAATATTGTTCTTAACGACTATTACTCCGTTACTTTCAAACTCTATATATATATATATATATATATATATATATATATATATATATATATATATATATATATATATATATATATATATATATATATATATATATATATATATATATATATATATGTATATTTCTCAACTAAAAAAAAATTATTGCTAATAATTATCAAGAGATTAGAAATAGTTCACAGGCAACAACAATTCGAATGAATAATTATATATATATATATATATATATATATATATATATATATATAATATACAAAAAATGCAGAAAAGAATACAAAAAAATATACAAACTTGACATTAAAAAAATAATCTTTAACTTCATAATAAAAATGTTCTGCCAAGAAATGCTTTAACCTTCTCTTGAATATATTAGTTGATCCACAACTCTTTTAAAGTTGTTGGGAGAGAATTAAACAATAATTAGGTAATTTACCTATAGGTTAACTGATTTGAGTTTTTGCTCTGACGGATATTCAAATTATGTTTCTCCCTTTTTTTCAAATGTAGATTCATTTTCTGTGAAAATATGTACACATAATGGATATATAACAAGAGAAGTCTAAGTCAATATTTTCAGATCTTTGGATGCAGGTCTGCATGATTTACGATTTGAGAGGCAGATAAGCCCCAGAAGACAATTCCATACCGAAGCCTACTCTCAACCTGAGCGTAGTTGAGTTTCAACAACTGATTCAGTTTAGATTCTTGTACTTCCGAAGACCCAAAAATGTAGCATGATCCAAGTCAGTTCTCTTTAGAGGAGACTGGTTTTGAACGCTATGTCTTCACACGTTTTTTGCACATGATGAAATCTAACCGGTTTCGTTTTGTCGACCTTAAGTAATAAATGACTAGCTGAAAACCAGCCATTAAGACGACTTAATACTTTCTGGCTCATATCTTTCAATAACAGATCTGATGAGTGAGAAACAACAAGTCAGGTATCATCAGCATAGATCGTGAAATGTTCTGGTACAGGAAGCTAATCCAGATGGTTGATGTATAATATAAATGTATTCCAAAATTAAGGCACCAACATTGCTATCTTGGTTAAAATAGGAGATAGAAAGAAAGTTGAAAGGATAATGTTTTAGAAAATTCCTGGCTGATTTCATATCTCCTTTCAGATTTGATATATCTTCATTCGTTTTTGAGATAAAAATTAAAAACAAAAAATTGACGATATTGTTTTTCTTCCATAAATCAAATATCGTTGTTTTGTGTGGGTGGGGACTTGTACATTGTATAGGCTTTTCTTGATTACAATTCAATTTATGATATTTTGTACCCTCTACCGTGATCTGTTTTTCAGATTTCAATAATAACATTTGTTTTTCATTTGGCGGCCATCTTTGATTTTCATCAATTCTGGAAGACTATATTTTTAATAGTGAATTGGAAATAGTACATATGAAAAATAAAGAAGCTCTTGTCATCAATAGTATGAAACAATCCAATAATTTGTTAAATGACCAATTAGATATGAATAATTCACCGGTGTTAAATCTTCTCTAAATGTAATATTCAATATTTGTACCAGTTTTGTTTTCCCATGTCATTAACAGTTTGTACTATCCACCTGCTAAGATATTACGTTCAGGTTTTCCGCATTCTTATTGTATATTCCCTTCGTCCATCATTCAATATTCTTGCTGTAAAAGTTAGTATGTACTATACATCTGCAGAAGCTACTATGTATGGCGAAATAATTGTTAGGTTTAAAAAAATATAGTTAATATCGAAAACTCTAAAGTTTTATTTACAACAAAATAGTAAATCTATATATCATGAACTATTGCCTGCAATATGCTGCTGTTTTTTTGTCGTTACGAATATAATATTTTTGTCTTTGCGGCTTCCATTATTCAAATTCTGGGGGACAAATCGATTCACCAGAAACCCGGAGTTTTCTAATGATTGTCTCCAGCTAATTAGCGGTACAATAGCACAGGCTTGTATTTCTTTCATTCATTTTATGAATGGCGCTTTTGTGCTTCGTTCATTGTCACCATGTAAAATGACTTGTTTAATTAAATGTTTCCGTCCAATTTTAAGTTAAAACGATTCAATTCAAAGTTTTAGATTGAATTAACTTCTTTTGTTCGCAAATTCGGTAAAGGGTCTTCATTATTTGAAAAAGTGGGCCTTGAGAATGTTAGGAAAATTGGTCCCCTCCCAGATCAGAATTTTTAGTCGTATTTTCCTCAGAAATAGTCGACTATTGCGCTATATCGAAAGTCAACAGTGGTTTTTATATCCGGTTTAGACCTTCTGGACCAAGATTCTCAATATTTTTGTGTTGTTTAATATATATATATATATATATATATATATATATATATATATATATATATATATATATATATATATATGTATATATATATATATATTTTTTTTATTTGTTGAATTCCTCCGAAATAGCTCGACCGATTCTCATGAAATTTTTTGTGGATATCGGGTAGGTCTGGTATCGGCCTCAGCGATCAACCGCCATTTTGTATTTGTTAATTATAAACTTCAATTTTTTTGGGAAGATTTTTATTTTTATTTTGTCATGAATTAGAATGAAAAATTCATATTACTCTCAATTTTTTACCCTTCTACGATCAAACCCTATTTTTCCATCGCGATTTTCATTTTTTAAAATTTTATCCACAGATCCGCAATAGGGTTGCAAGATGACAATCGAAAATAACAATAGTCGGTCTGAGAATAGGTCTTTATATATTTTTCATATCCATAAGTGATTATGGTACCCGAAACATTTTTCTAAATTTTTTGGACAACATTTTTTATTTTTATTTTTTATGTTGCATGAAAAAAACATACAACTCTAAATTTTCACCCTTCTATGAACAACCCATATTTTTGATAGCCATTTCAATAATTTAAACAACGTTCGCCAAGGCAGAAAGATTGATACATAGATAGATATAATGATAGATAGATAGATAGATAGATAGAAAGATAGATAGATAACTATCTAGATAGATAGTTAGATAGATAGAGATACATCGGCAGATAGATGAATAGATAGAAAGAAAGATCGATAAAAATAATTTATACGGCAGAACAACGTTTGCCAGGTTAGATAGATTGATAGATAAATATGTATTTCCCCATTTTTTTCCAGGTACATTTTGACATCTTCAGCGGCCCTCGTCAAAACCAATTAGCTGAAATTTAGCATGTAGGGTATTTCGCAATGAAGAACTGAAACTAATAGAATTTCAATAAATTCAGTCAAAATTTTGGCATCTTGAAACTTTTAACGAAAGATTAGCAGGGAAGTGTATATAATCAGAAAATTTTCAAACTGATATCGAAAATAATTATCTACACTACAATATATCAGAAATTCAGCCTCCTAAGACTTTAGGAGGGTGCGCGAAGCGAAGAAGAAAAATTAGGGTAATACCTTAGTGAACTCAAGCAATGATATTCGACAATTTCGTACTATTGCACATTTTGTTACCAATATTAGTCGAATAATATAATCTTTAATAGATTCGCGCTTACGGGTGGGAAAGAATTACTGCAGGTACCTAGATATAGAAATAGACAAGAGAAATAGAAAAGAGAATAGAAATAGACAAGAGGAACACATTTCAAGAAGGGCTAATAGAAGTGGATTTCCCAAATTGGTACAATAAAATGTTCTTAGAAATATCATTATTGATTATACACTAAATATAGGAGAATATATAGAGTCAATCTGGTCGTCTAGCAAGATATATTTAGCATTATGATTGAGTTTAAAAATTTCTAATGATTCTAAGTAAGTAAGTTTGGTTCCTTTCGGTAATTTGTGCATGATATGAAAATTATCTATTTGTGGAAATGGGTGGTGGTTTTCACGGCAATGATTTGAAAACGTTCAATCCGTTTTATTTTTCAAAAAAGATTGTTGGTGTTCTTTAAATCTTGTCTTGAACGATCGACCAGTCTGACCCATATATACTCTTTTACATACAGGACAAATCAACTTATAAACTCCTGAACTTTCAAACTTTGAAGTGATATCTTTGGCATTGAATAAAAATCCTGAGAGTTTTGTCTTAGGTTTGAAAGCAATTTTCATATTACATTTAGGTATGACATTAGCAACTTTTTCTGTTAAAGGACCAAAATATGTTAAAGATGTGAATTTTTCCGATGTTTACCCCGAGGCGATGCTAAAGGGGTTTTAGTCTCACGACAAAAAGTTAAGATCTGGTCCGATTTTAAAAATTTCAACGGATATCGATAAAACACATATGATTTCATAGGGAAATTTTTTTTCCACATTTTTCCCAACGAAGAATAAAAAATATAGCGTTTTTTAGATAGGCATTACGAGATGCACATGCGCCGAGGGGTTTTATCATTCCTAGTGCTACGCAGTAGGATGTCCGGATTTTTCTACTTTTGATTGACGATATATGCTATTGTGCGCTAGTTGACTACGCTTCTTGTTTATCATTTTATCTATCAAACTTGTATGAAAACCATTATTTGAAGCAATTATTTTTATAGTCGAAATTTCTTCTGCTAAATTTGTTACGGATAATGGAATTGAAAACGATCATTGAATTAAAAGCTGAATGTTTATGGGAAAGAGAATGATTCGAATCCGACGGAATACATATATCCGTGAAAGTTGGTTTTCTATATATATCGAAACTCAAAGTATTATTATTATGAAAGATACTTAAATCCAAGAAATTTATCTGTCGATCCAATTCTTTTTTAATTTTGAACGTTATATTTGGGCGAATGCTATTAGTATAATTCAAAAACTGATCTAATTGTCTCGCGGTGCCCTTAAAACAAGCAGTTACATCATCAACTTATCTATGCCAAAAACTTATATGTGATGCTTTTGTAGAATTGAATATTATGTTCTTTATATATGACATGAAAATGTCTGCAATAAGCGGACTTGAGGGGGAACCCATAGCCAGCCCACTAGATCGTTCAAAAATTTTGTTATCAAATTGGAAGTAATTTTGACTAAGACATATATCTAATAAGAAAACAATATCATTTATTTTAATAATATCCATAGTCGATTGTTGCAATATATCTAAGACAAGTGGTAAACACTCATCTGCTGGTATATTGGAGAACATTATATTATCAACATCGAAGCTAACAAGAAAATTTTTGTTCATCATATAATCTTTTTTCATTCACTTTCCAATAACTGATTAAATTCTTTAGCAGGGGCGTACCGAGGTGGGGGTGTGATATCCCCCAAATAGTCGTGCCGAGTTGGCATTTTCGGGATTCTCAGGTAGTTCGACTATAAAGTCGGCTAGGTGGCAAAAAATGATAAGTTTCAAGGTACCTAGTGATCGCACTATATCGGTTCGTGTAATTAAAAATTACGCGCGCAGACGGTAGAGGTATTAACAAGTACTTGTAAGATTTATTGTTTTAACTTGATGTTACTCTTTTCTTCAAAAGATATTGTTGACAGATTTGACGTAAATAAAATCGCGGTAGTCTGGTCTGAATTGAAACATCGCAGACATTTTATTAATAAATAACAAAGTTTTGAATTGTGCTATGCATGGGCGTACCCAGCTTCTAGCCTAGGGGTGGGCAAGTCAGATTTTTTAGGTCGAATCGTCCGCGGCTGTTTTGTCATACACACTACATAAACACACCTACATGAAACATAAGGTATATGTAGTGCAGTGTGTAGGGCAAATAGCCGAAAATGATAATACTTCACCTGTTGGTAGTTAAATAAATAAAAGTAATTTTCGAGGATCTTTTGCAAAACGGTTTATAACGTCTTCAGTGAATGAATCGCCCATACTGTGGCAAACAAAGTCTATTTAACCTGTCTTCAATCATTATTGATCTCAGCCACGTTTTCACGCGCCTGAGTGTACTGAATGATCTTTCAATTGTAGCCGTGGAATAAGGCATTGCCAGTAAAATTTCTAGGGCTATTTTCACTTTCGGATAAAAACATTCTGCTTGTTAGATTAATTCCATTATCTCCAAATCTTTGTAGTCCTCCTGCTTGTTAACCCAAAAAGTGCGCCACAGTTCAGCTTCAGATGTGATCCCTTCTAATTCATAGAATTTGGATAAATTGTCTATACATTTTCTTAATTTTGTGACTGTAATTTTCATTATTTGAGCTGGTTGTAACAATGAAAGAGCAAACGCTGTTGAATGTTCTTTACCGAATCTTGCCTCTAAGGAGGATAATAATGAATCCAGGTAGGGCACGTACAACGTAATTAAGCGAGTTCATACATGATCTGCGAGATTTCCAGGGGGGCAGCTGCCCCTACCTGCCCCAATGGTGCTATGCAAAATTTTTTCAGTTGAATATTCATACTACAAAATTCATCATCTTAACTATATTGAATTTTATTCGTACTTTTAAGTTCAATGAAAAATCATTACAAAATTGAGAAGTTGTGATGAAATTGTAAGCACATAAAAGTAATTTGCATTTTCCATCAGGAAATTTCAGAATTTTATCAATATGTTACGTTCATTGAACCATATTATATTACAACATACACATACTTACTGGAAAAAAAATTGTTTGTGCCGTTATTTTTACTTTCAGTAGCACTTTCTCAAAAAATAACAGCAATTCTGAACGATTGATACATGAATACATTTCTGTAATGTATATACACAGTATATATATCCATAGTCGGCAAATTTCACTTACTGAGTCTACATTTATGGCAATACTAGCCCCCCAAAAATCAGTATGCTAGCTACACCCCTGCTCTTTAGAATCGAAACAATCAAATCAAAACCCATCTAAATTTTTGAAATCGATACAAGAAAGCGAAACTTCAAACAAACTGTCATCCAGTTATCATCCAAAAAATTGTTGTATTATTTGGTTTTGATTATTTAGTCGGATAAATTTTTGGGTTAAGTTTAAGTATAACTTTTAGTCGATTATTCTCCAAAAATAATAGACTATGGCACTCTGTCGAAAGTCAACGGAGAGGGACAGGCATGGTTCTCAAATCCGTTTCATACTACCTAGATCACCAATTTTGATCGTTCTATTAGCCGTTCGGAACAGGCGTTAAACAAGAGGTCCAATAAGTTTTTAAAAAACTCGTGAACAGCAGAGCTCCATTACTAAGGTTGTGTTTTTTGCGTGAAAAAAAAATTAGAAAATAATTTATTTTATTAAAATAAAAAAATCGCATACTGAAGAACCTAGGTTGATAGTAAATTGTAATAAAAATTACAAAATTATTTATTTCATTGTAAAAAAAATCGTGTACTGATTGCGAAGCAGGTCGAGATGCGATTCGAACGGAATAGCCTCCGCGCAATAGAGCGATTACCAAATTTCAACCCTCTAAAAAACCACGAAATACAAGGAAATATCTATATTTTTTTATATATATTTTTTCATATATTTTTTTTCTATATTATAACATCAGATTCCAAATTTCAGCTAATTTAATATTATGGGAGCCGATTGAGATGCCAATATGTACCGTGAAAAATATATGTATGAAACAAAATATCTACCTACGTTAAAAAATTTTGATAGTTTTGTTCCGCCTCGAAAATAATACCAGATTCCAGCTCGTTTGATTTGATGGGAACCATTTTTTAAAGGGTGGGCAAATTTCGTTTGTATTCATGGGCTATCTCGGTAATTATAGGAGATACATAAAATGGAGGGCGCTTTCTCGATCCCTTTTTTCGAGAAAAATTCACTTGGGAAAACCAAAATTTGTTATCGTCTCTTGTTTTCGAGTAATAATATTTGAACAAAAGTTCAATATTTCGACAAGTGTGAATATCATGGTTGTTTATGTAGTTACGAGATATAATAACTTTTACATTCTTAAGGCACTTTTTTCTGTATAATCCAATGGCATCGAGAAAATTAAAAAAAAAGTGAAATTACGAGTTATGACCTGAAGATATATTTTTTAAATGGGAATCATAGTTGGCTATTGTTTGGTTGGAACGAATTTTTTTCTCTCTTTCTAACGATATAGATAGATAGATAGATAAATATTTATTTCTCTCAATTATTGCAAACAAACTAGCAATGTCAAATTACAAATTTAACAATAAATAGAGAAAACGTCAAAACAAAAGAAAAAACTCCACCTATATTAGCACAGTATCTTTCGTACACTGTTATATCATACGGCTTCAAGTTCAATAGAAGCCTGTAGATTTCTTTTTTATATCATATGTCACGTCGCCTTTGATGTGTAAGTCTTTAATAGCGGAAATAATATTTTACTGCATGACTTTTAGCGTTTTTTATACGTATTTCAAGTAGATGAGTGCCATCTACGACAGAGTTTGTCCATTTCTTTCTGTCATAATATCAACATCATAATAAACTGACTTAAAAGTCAGGATGGCTTACGAAAATTAGAAAATGATATGTTAGAAAGCTTTATTCTAAGTAATTGCAGTTGTGATATTGCATCTGAGATATATCTCAATCGCTATCCAGATAGAAGACAACCTAATAACTCTATTTTCAAGAGAATGAAAGAATATCTTATTAAATGCGGATCATTAGATAAAAAAATACAGCATAGAAGATGTATAATAATAATTTTTAACCTCTTGAAAATACATTAATTAGGTTGTCTTCTCTCACCCTACACAATAGACCTTCATCTCCACGAAGGTAGCGCAAGTGAACCTGCATCACACGAAGGTAGCTTCAGCTGTGATCACGAGGTTATTTGCAAGTTTGCAATTGGGCATTGCTCTGATCCAGGAACCTTGGATCAACAAGGAAGGCCAAATCAGGGGTTTAGCATGTAATGACTCAAGTCTGATTCACCACCATAGGCAGGTGTCTCCACGTGCCTGTGTGCTCATAAGAAACAACATCAAATATATTTGTGTTTCAGATTACATGTTTCGGGACCTGATCCCAATCATGTTACACCTCAATATTGGGGGCGTTGACCGACACATTGTCATTGCATCTGCTTACTTAGCTGGAGATGGGCCGATAACACCGCCAGAAGAAGTGCAGAAACTATTGCAATATTGCAACAGCAAATGGCTGCCAATCATAATTGGCTGTGACGCCAACGCGCATAATATTGTTTGGGGAAGCACGAACAACAACACTAGAAGAGAGTGCTTACTTGAATATCTCTTAGCTAACAATCTCGAGACCCTAAATGTGGGGACAACGCCCACCTTTGTCACGAGAGCAAGAGAAGAGGTCCTGGACGTAACGATTGCTAATGTTGCTGCCAAGAAAATCGTCACTTTATGAAATGTGATGGACAAACCATCACTCTCTGATCATAGGATAATCGAGTTCAAGGTAGAGGGAGCAATCTCAAATGCAATATCAAAACTATATTATTAGAAAAACGAATGCGTGTTTTCAACGGTTATTATATTTGACTCAATGACGCGGCGTTTCACCATATGGTGCCTCTTTCGAATATAATGAAATACTTCCACAGTGTGGTGAAACGCTGCGTCATTGAGTCAGATATAATAACTTTTAAAATCAAACATGTGTTTTTCTAATAATATTGTCATGGGTTTTAACCAAGAAACGGCCACATCAATTCAAAAAAATATCAACACTGTTATTACTTTGAATAAAGTTTTCTAACATAACACATTTCTCGTAATTTTGGTACGACATCCTCACTTTTACGCTTAAATCAGTTAATTGATATTACGACAAAAAGAAATCGAAAAACTTCATCATAGATGACACCCGTCTACTTGAAATACGTATAAAAACGAAAAAGGTAATGTAGTAGAATATTATTTTCGCTATTAAAGACTTAACTACACATCAAAAGCGACCCGACATATGATACATCGTTAGAAAGGGGAAACAATTCGTTCCAACCGAACCATAGCCAACTATGATTCCCATTAAAAAATAAATACATCTTTAGACCATTACTCGAAATTGCACTTTTTTTTTCAAATTTTCTCGACGCCACTGGATTTTACAGAAAATAGTGCTTTAACAATGTGAGAGTTATTATGTCGTTACTTCACAAACAACGATGATATTCACACTTCTCTAAAAGTCGAAAAATCTAACTTTTGTTTATAACTCGAAAAAATATTACTATAGTAAATTTTAGTTTTCGCCAGTGAATTTGTCTCGAAAAAAGAGATCGAGAATGCACTCTCAATTTTTTGTGTCTCCTATTGGTACCGAGTTACTCTATAGACACATAAAAAATTGAAAGTTATCGAGGGAACTACAAGACCGATTTATTTTTGCTTGAATTAGTTTTTCTGCCTTACGAGACATTTGAAAAGGTTTGTATCAATTTTTTCATAATTATTTTAGCAAATTTCTTGATAGTCGTGGATAGTGTTGCCAGGTCCGATTTGTTTTCAATCGGGGCAGATGGTAAAACGAATCGGGGTTTAGGGTTGTAGATCGGGACAAACAAAAAATAAGGTTTTTTCAAATTGACGTATAATTTATTGTGTTTCTCAATTAATATAACAAGTAAATTTGAATTTAATCCTACATAATAAAACTCAGACTAGACAAAATATCACAATAAAATCGTAGTGAATCTTCTGAATTTGTCGACATCTGAGTACCCAGTACAGGGAAATATAAATATATATATATATATATATATATATATATATATATATATATATATATATATATATATATATATATATATATATATATATATATGTGTGTGTGTGTATGTGTGTGATATCAAAATAATTTTGATGAACTTATTGTTGAATTTCGATCGAAGATCGAAAATCAGTGAAAATACGTCTAGAAAGCTATGATTATAACTGGATTCCTTAATTCATATATATGAATAAAATAATTTAAAACTTGCATATTGATCATTGAAACTTGTTAACGAGCAAAAAATATACGAATGCACAAGTATAATTTTATATGTTCCGGGTATAAAACGAAAATCCCTTTTTCTCTAGTAAAATTGAACATTCGACTCTTGCGGGCTCAAAACAAACTAGCAACGTTAATTATGATACTTTATTAATTACAGTAACTCGACACTATTTTCCACAGCTATGGAGCTCATTGAGAGATCTAATAATATTCAACATATCATAAATTTCAGGAATGATGATTCAATGGAAATAATTTTTTTTAATTCCAAACTTTAGATGCGTCCTGAAATATTGGACTGATTATTTCGTCCATTATTAAGAGAAAGCTTGAAAAAGATTGTAGATCTGTAGTATATTCATACATCAATATTTATAAAGTTTGATAATCTTTAAAATAAAACCACACTTGGATTAAGTTTCACTATATCGAAATAATAAGGTATTGTGATTAACAGGAGACAGTCGACATGTTTCGAGTTATGCAGTCAATATCAAGAATAACTACAATTAAACAGACAATACCAAAAGTGATCAATTTGTTTGTTCACAAGGAGTAGTTTTCTATATTTATAGGCGAAACTTTTTTCGACTATTGAGAGAAGGTCAAGACGCTTTCCTTTATCATTTGAATGCAACAATTGGGTTTTGTTGAAATCCACGCAATGATTGACCCTCCGTCGGGCGCACCTCTGAACGAAACGGAATCAGGCGCTCTCGGCCTGAGAGGCCACCAACATATTTTGCCCTCTTCCCCCACCTAATCAAATTTTAATTCAAAACAGCGATAGGGCCACCTTAGGTAGGGTCTGAGGAAAGCAAATATACCAAATTGAATGAAAAATAGAACGAGTTTAATGAACAAAATGAAACTAAAACAACCAAAATTGCTAATTTGACACAAAATAAAATTTGAAATTGAACTGTCAATGTATCATGAAAGGAAAAAACAGGAAAAAAGTCTTTTCAGATGTGGGACCTTCATTGTTCGCCTCAGTCGTGGGCGAATATTGATATTTGGTCTTCCAATGTAGCATTTGAATAACAAGTCTGGCACAGAGTTTACATGGCTTAGGCGTTTCATGACAATTTTGACATTCGTAATTTATCATCCTCCTTAATCCTGTTTCAGCCATGCACGTCTCACACTTGCGTCTTCTGGGAGGACGAGGAAGAAATTTCATGCGCTTCTTGGGGTAAAAACCTCTTCAATCGGAATTGCAGCTGAGTCGGCATTCCACCTGTATTCAGACTTCGCTGGGCTATTTGTTCAATCGCAAGTTGATGAGACAAAGTTTTGAGGAAGATTCTTCTTTTTAGTGGTTCCAGTCCATTCCCCATTGAAATCACTTGGAAATTTATACCGAAATATGTTTAAAAATCTCACCTCAACCAGGTGACGGTTGAGGGCAGAATGGATTGAACCATGCTACTCCCCACCTAGAGTTAGGAAACTATTGGGAGGGGTGTCCCGCTAAGCCACCTAGTGTAGGAGCGGCATTTAAAAAAGTGTTTTGCTGGCCTCTCAGGCCAGCTGCGCCCGACGGAGGGTTAAATTTGATGAGATGTTCGGAGAAGCCAGTGTGGTGGTTTTGTTTTGTAAAATTTACTCTTTGTGTTCATCAACACGAATGTTTATATTCCTTCCTGTTTGTCCAATATAGAAAACAGAAAATTCGTCTGAAAATGTTTTGTAGACACTACTGTTTTCTCCGATGTCAGTCTTTTCTTCATTATTCTTCAATAATGAGTTCTAGTTGCTTTTGTTCGTACAAATGATTTTTAGAATATTTCTCGATGATGTGATACATATATTGCTACTTAAATTCGGCACATAATTTATTGAAAAGTATTTTTGGTTTTCATTAAAAGTTGACGTGGGGGTACATTGAATGTAATGTATCACCTCTGTTATTGTTTGTTTCATATAATTTTATTGTAATACTCTCGTGTAGTAAGTCTTGATAATCAGTTCATAACTCGAAACATGTCGACTATCATTTTCTGTTAAATACAGTACCTAATTATTTTACGCCAAGTTTTAGTTTACTATACTTAAGCCAAGTGTCGTTTTATTTTAAAGTTTAAACTTTATTCTTTATGATGTTTCACCAAGTGATGTGTGAGAATTTAATATCAGTTATCAATATTTATATTAAATTAGAAATTACTATACCCCCATACGAGCATATGCATCGTATTAGTGAAGTTTGTGCAAAAAGAAAGAAAAAATTTTTTTTCTGCCCACAAAGATTACTAATTTACAACAAAACATAATAAGCATCAAAATAAATGACCATCACTATTTTCAAACATAAAACAATACTGAAACCTGGTCAATATACCTACCTTTATGCCAAATAGAAGAAAACATTCATCTAATATGAACAGTTAATAAGATGATCTAACGATTTGACATAAATTATTAATAAAACTCTTACCTGATAAACAGAATTTTCTCGATAGAAATTATCTAACTCTTTTAATCCATCTCACGGAAAAAAATTCATAATACCTAGTTTTTTTCCATGAAAAATTATATATGGTCTGATTCACACAGAGCTGACATATTTATATAGGCCAAGCTACAGAGATTTAGAGTGTGCATTTTGTGTAAAAAGTGTTAGAAGAAAACCAGCTCCGCCATTGTTTGTAAAATAGTTCCATATGATATAGTGATATGTTTTTCACTCGACTTTATTATTTATAACTTTGTTATTAACAATTTCATGCAAAAAATCGAAAATATAAAATTGAAACTATCAGAGTAATCATGATGGTGTTAATAGACTTATTGTAGAAAATGAAAAGATAAGAAAATGAAAGGTCGGACGACTCGATCAGACTCTTAGTTTACGAGAAAATCAGAAAAAAACCTGCCAAAATGCATATTTTTCAAAAATTCACTCGGTTATTTTCTGAGTTGTAGCGTTGATAGTCCGGTAAGTATTAGTTATCAATATAAACTTTAATTATGCGAAGAGCAGGAACTGTCCGATGCATAGTTTTTGATCTGTGGTCATTTGAATATTTTACTTTGCAATTTTCCAGCAGACCTGAATGCGACAGGTATGTTCCGATTTCAATTTACAAAGAAGATTTTGAAAGTAGAATTCTCATTGTTCAAAACGTTCATCTTGGTTTTACATGAAAACGCTAAGAAATATGTCAAAAATAAAGCTGAACATGACGAAAAACGGCCTAACGCGTGAGAGTAGTTGAAGAGTGAGGGTAGAGCAGATGGCGAGGAGAAGCATGACATTCGAAATCGTTGGCATTTTGAACATGACAGTAATTTCTCGGCCGTTTTTCGTCATGTTCAGCTTTATTTTTAACATATTTCTTAGCGTTTTCATGTGAAACCAAGATGAACGGTTTGAACTATGAGAATTCTACTTTCATAATCTTTTTTGTGAATTGAAATCGGACCATACCTGTCGCATTCAGATATGCTGGAAAATTGCACAGTAAAATATTCAAATGGCCACAGATCAAAAACTATGCATCGGACAGTTTCTGCTATTCGCACAAATAAAGTTTCTCTTGATAATTAATACTGTTCAGAGGATCTACGCTACAACTCAACAACAAAATAACCGAGTTATGAATTTTTGAAAAAACTGCATTTTGGCTGGTTTCATCCGATTTTCTCTTGAACTAAGCGTCTGATCGAGTCGTCCAACCTCTCATCTTCTTCGTATTTTCAATTTCTAAAATTAGTTCATTGGCACCATCACGATTACTCTGATAGTTTCAATTTTATAAGCAAAAAACTAAAAAAAATAGAAGCGATTTTTTGCATAAAATTGTTAATAACAAAGTTATAAATAATGAAGTCGAGTGAAAAACATATCACTATATCATATGGAACTATTTTACAAACAATGGCGCAGCTGGTTTTCTTCTAAGACTTTTTACAAGAAAAAATCTCTGTAGCTTGGACTAATAGGGATTATAAGAGCTCCGTCACTAAGATCGAATTTTTCGCGCGAAGTGCATAGCGATTGGAACGGAATAAATGATGGCTTGACAACCCACGCTTTAATAGCATTCCGAAATAAAAATTAAAAAATATTTTATTTTATTGAAAAAAACAATTTCGAAGTACCGTAACAAAAATTAGAAAATAATTCATTCAATTAAAAAAAAATTTAAATTCGCGAAGCAGGTCGAGATGCGATTCGAATGGAATAGTCTCCTTGAAGTGCAGCGCGTTTGAGCCAAATTTCAAGCTTTTTACTTAATTTGCAGAAGCTGTTGAGTTGATTATATTTTCAAATACCTATCAAGAAATATCTACGTAAAATTGGCGGCGGTTGACTAAAATTAACCAAATTTTGATAGTTTAGTTCTGTCTTGAAAAAGCCTTCACATACCAAATTTTAACTAATTTTATAACATCGGAGCCGCTGGAGATGCCAGCATGTACCGGGATGTATATATATATATATCCCAAGTAACAATTTGAAGACAGTTTCTATTTATTTAGGTTTCAAAAATGCTTTAATATGTTCAATAAATCGACATAGGTTTTAAAGTAACCTTGAGATAAACTAAAAGTTCTTAAAGACCACTTTTTCTTTAACAAAGAATTTAATGCACTCTTTAAATCAAAATAAAAAGGCTATTTGCTCTTAATGTCCTCTTGATCTTATACCGGTTTTATGTTACTCTTAACATTGGCTATTTTAAAACTAATTTGCTATCATTAAGAATTAAATAGCAAGTTGGTTTTAAAACAATCCGTTCTGGGAAAAATAGTTTTAATGCAGTTTTATGGAGAACCCTTGTTGTATTCTTTAAAACCCATTAGGAACACTATTTTATCCTAAGACAATACATTCAATATAATACCACATAAAATCCAAAAACATAATTTTTACCTTTTATTGAGTACATTAAGAGTATTATTAAGTTTAAAGGTTTTAATTTAGTCAATTTGGTTAATAGAAATACCTTTTGGTCTTTGGACGACTTCATTAAAACTAATTAAATATCCCCTCCACATTCAGATGAGATTGGATGGGATATAACTGAGAGAAGCTCTTTTCAACCAGTGCACGAAAACCATAGTGCAATTGAAACCAGCGTTACTTATAAAGAGTGTCCTTTCACTTCATCTTTCAATCCGTTCGATTATGAAAGCAATGCCCGGGAATTACAGGAAGAAATCTACGAAAACGACGATCAAATTCAAAATGAATTTCAAAACGACAATGAACTCATAAAAAATCTGCTTTTCTGCGAAGAGCTTAGAGAATTGAACATGAGCCAAGGCACTGTTCAACAATAATACAACTCATTAATAAACAATTTCCGAAGACTATTCTTGAGCAAGACCCGCGAAAGAAATTTTTTTTAGGTTAGGATTCCATTTGAGCGCAAGACCACTTTATTTGAACATATTAAAGCATATTGGTTTTGAAAGGAAACGTAAACAGATTCCTGTGGAAGTGATTGGATTTATAGTGGTAAATAAAACGCTGTTTTGAATCTTGTCAGATTTGAAACATTTAATAAATGAACAATTAGTTTTAATCAAGATCACGCCATGTTTAACTGCAATAAAGACTCCGCCATTTTGGACTTTTTCAATAGTAAACGAAAATAATATTATTATTCAAATAATTGCGTCTTGTATCTTCTTAAAAAACTGAAGAACGGTATGTCGAAATATGCCATTTGATTAAAAAATGCATTTAGATCCTTAGATGCAAAATAAAATTTGATGATATTTTTTCAGTATTTTTCAAATATGGGAAAAATACATTAAATGAGTGGCGCTCGAGTTATGTTGAAGTATTTTATTACTTTTTATCAGAAAAGTGCCATTCGTTGGTGAATTTTTCACCATAATAGGTTGCTTTCGAATGTTATTTTATGATATGCTTAGCATACGTATGCGGTTTAAAATATTACCACTCTGCCGGCCATCATACAAACACAAAAGTTGTCGAGTGTTAGTAAACAAAATAAAACTCTTTTAGGATTCATTAATTATTTTTAAGTTAATTTAGTCCGCGTTGAATACATTTTGAGAGCAAAATGTCAGATAATAAGTTTTAATTTATGTATTTGAAGTTGCCTTGAAGAACCCTTTAAGAATATAGAATTAAAACTTAATGGTTTTAATACAGTTTGGAAATTTAATCTTGAAGGCCTTTTTAGGATGGGCCCTTTTTGGCTAGAAGCTGCTTTATGATGGTCTCAGGGATGTCTTGAAGATCACTTGATTTTATTCGAAATTTTATTGTATAGTTTTAAAGCGATCTTTAAGATCGGAATAAGAGCATTGATGTTACTTGGGTATATGTCATCGGAGGAAAATAACGAAAACCGCAAATTCATAAATTTCCTAGAAAATTTATAAACCTTCGTAGGATTCTAAACGAGAGATAAATTGTATTATTCTACGCCCACATTTTCTCAAATTTATAAACTTACCGAACTCACGCGTAAAATAATAAGTAAGCAATAACCAAACGACATGTGCGCTCTGATTAGTTGAATAAGTCACGTGTTCCTCTCATCCTCTCCACCGCTATTGGTCGCCACGGAACATAAACAAACCGGTTGCTCGTGTGTTTTTGTAAAGTTTTTAATATTTTAACTGTGTTGGAACTATGAAAATAGTTTTATTTTGCTAAGGTTACTAAGCTAGACCCATAATGAGCGACCTAGAAGGTGCGGACAGACAAAATGGTGAAGATAGTGCGGTAAATGCTAGAAAATTTTTTGACGGAGTGAAATTTACCACAGAGCTACGAAAGTTTTATAGTGGCCATGACCAAAATAGTAAGAAGTCGGAATAGACAGAGGAAAAAATTAAAAATATCATTAAAATGTTTTTCTTTTTTAATAAACCTCTTTAAAGGAGGCTCCGTGGCTGAGCGGTATAGGTAACGCTATGCCGTTTTTGTTGACGTAGTTGGTGGGTTCGATTCCCACCGTGTTCTTGGGTATTTGTATGCGTTCTGAGATTTTAGTGGTTCCCCTCATTTAGTATTTGATGGCCAAATGTCCAGTGTTGACGAAG
The DNA here is from genome assembly GCA_030704885.1 of Cynegetis impunctata. Lineage (NCBI taxonomy): Eukaryota > Metazoa > Arthropoda > Insecta > Coleoptera > Coccinellidae > Cynegetis > Cynegetis impunctata. The sequence continues at coordinate 235,711 of JARQZK010001466.1, read as the reverse complement.
CCAAATTGTACGGAGGACGGGCGTGTGAGAGGGCACACGTCCCTCCTCTTCAAAAAAAAAAAAAACCTCTTCAATATCGTAGAACACGATTTCTGTTGTTTTATTTTGGTAGAGTGAATTAGAGGTCATTAGCATATTATGTAAAAAAGTAACCCTGTACCTAGGTATCTACCTAGTTTCAAAATGAAAACACTGTTAGGTAGGTAATCGAAACTGATAAATTTATAGTTTGGCAAGCAGTGTGTTATTTGTCGTATTTTAAAGAAGCGTAAAATTAAAAGCTCTTCTGTGATTGGCCAAACCGTTTAGAATCTTACTAATGGATATCCGTTAGTTTATAAATTCACTACGAGACGTCGCAAATTGATAAATTTGCGAAAATGTGGGCGTAAAATAATACAATTTGTCTCTCGTTTAGAATCCTACGATGGTTTATAAATTTCCTAGGAAATTTATAAAGTTGAGGATCTTGTTATTTTCCGGTGACATATATATTTGTATATATATATATATATATATATATATATATATATATATATATATATATATATATATATATATATATATATATATATATATATATATATATATATATATATATATATATATATATATATATATATATATATTTATATATATATATTTATTCGAATTGTTGTTGCCTGTGAACTATTTTTAATCTCTTGATAATTATTAGCAATAACAGGCTTGTTGAATTTAAAAAACTCGATTTTATTTTAGACTATTTAGAAGAAAATGTATTAAATAATTCGAATGAACGAATTATAACTTTCAAAAGGTATGTTGATGATTGCCTTATAATCAGAAGATTTTATTGATGATATTCTCAAAAAATTCAACGACTTTAATAGAAAATTACAATGTACTCTAGAAAAAGAAACGAAAATACATTAAATTTTTTTGATATTACTCTCATACACAAAAACAACGAAATTATCACAATATGGCATAGAAAATAAATTTTTTCACGAAGAACATTGAACTACAGCAGTACACATCATTTGTCACAAAAAAAGAGTTTAATAATCGGATATATAGACAAAGCACTTAAACTTACTTCACCTACACACAGACATGAAACATTACAAGATGTCCATAAATTACTCATAAAAAACGATTACCCAATAAAACTTATACAGAAAATCACTATTAATAGAATTCATAAACTTTACAACACATTAGAAACATCAAAAAAAGAAAATATTAACAAAAAATATATTCCTCTTCCATATATTCCTCATTTAAGTAATAAAATTTCACGAATTTTGAATCCACACGATATTAAAGTAGCCCACACCGCACAAAATCAAATAAAACAAATTTATTCTAAATTAAAAAGTAAAACACCTCTTGCAAAAATCTCATGTTGTTTATAGTATACCCTGTAATAATTGTAATAAATCATATATAGGACAAACTTGTCAAAATTTAGAAGAAAGATTAAAAGCACACAAATATACCAGAACACAAACTACAGCACTAATAAAACATAAAAACAATGAGAATCATACTTTCAACTTTAATAGCACAAAAATTTTAGAATTAAAAAAGATCAAAAATGCAGAGAAATTTTAGAAATGTTACATATTCAAAAAAATTTAAATAAAGTCGTAAATGATAGAACAGATATCAAACATTTGAGTTCAATATACGCAGATTTAATTCTTCAATTTTTCTAAGAAACAACATAAATCAAAACAAAATAATTCAACAAAACAAACTCTAACCATAACAACTCATCTTCTTAGACAAAATCTAAACCTCTAGAATTTTCAATTTTTCTAAAAAGAAAGTATAGTTTAGAACACGTGATCTCCAAAATTACAAGTAATGTCTTTTTAAAGACAACAATCAAATATTTTAAACCTATTTTGTACATTACGTGGGTGAAGGTTTCTGTGGTTCCCTTCCCATCTAATATCAACAGACCTGTCTGTTGATATTGGACTAAATAGCACGTAAATAATAACTGAAGACGGCTACAGCCGCAATGAGAAATTTTTGAAAAAAAGATAAATAGTACCCTATTCTTTGACTCTTCAAAATCAAAATAATTTGAACCTATTTCGAACATTACGTGGGTAAAGGTTTCTAATAATAACAGATTTGAATGTTAATATTGGACTGAATAGCAAGTAATAAATAACAAAGAACGGCCACAGCCAAAAAAATTTTAGTGAGACATAGTAGTCTTTTTCTATTCAAATTTTTCAAATCAATAAATGTCAAAGAAATTTAAATTTTTTCAAAAGTTTTGATAAAGCCACGAATGTCGTGGCGAAACGTCAACTTTTCAATAAAATCGAGTTTTTTGAGATTCAACAAGCCTGTTATTGCTAATAATTATCAAAAGATTAGAAATAGTTCACAGGCAACAACCATTCGAATGAATAATTGTATATATATATATATATATATATATATATATATATATATATATATATATATATATATATATATATATATATAGATATATATGTTCAGAAAGATTTCCGCGGTAGGAAGTATTTGAAAAACTTGGTTCTCGGGATGAACCGCGTAAAAGATTTGAAAAATCTCGATGTTTCGGCTCCTTTTGCGAAGCCATCTTCAGGAGAATTAGAAGGGAAATTAATTCAGATACGTGGCCTCAATCTGCCTACTCCACGAATCGAATTAGGAGGAATCGGAAATAATACGATTGCGTGGTCTCAACCTGCCTACTCTTCAGAGTAGGCAGGTTGAGACTGAGATATATATATATATATATATATATATATATATATATATATATATATATATATATATATATATATATATATATAATCAGACATCGCACAAATTTCGGAAATAGATATCTAGAATGTCTAAAACGGTTAATAAAAACAACTCCCGCACCTGACTGATGTCTTTCCATACGATTCTTCAATAGTCTAATTATTTTCGGAGGGAAAAGGTAATTAGTTGAACACGAACAACCATAATTTTTGTAGAAAAAACAACGAAGTCGACCGAGTAATTGAAGTACTGCTTCGCCGTAACATCTTAATGACGACCTTCATGTCCGAAGAATGTTCAGATCCACAGTTGAAATTGCATGATTTCTTTCATATCCATAAAGCGAAGTATACTCAAACTTCGTTTCGAAGAAAATTCAGTCGTTCATCATTTTTATTCGACACTCGAATTTGAATATTTCTCATGGATTTCAACCCATAGCTCACATTTTAACGGAGCTACATTTCAGACTTTAAGAGGTTCAAAATGAAGCTTCCATTCAATCTGCGGCTCCGTATTATCAAGAGAAAGGGGAAGCCTATTCTTACTCAAATTTGCTCTCAGATGATCTCCAAGAATCAGTTTTGGAACGAATATAGATTGAATGTAATATTTCCACCCTTGTTCGACACAGTGGACTCTTCGATATTATCTAATTTTACTAGTATGATATATTTTTCGCTCAGTATGCAAGAAGTACATGCTTTCCTCGTGATGATTTATGAAAAAGCGAAAACGGAAATAATAAATGCGCCCTATTTCAATTAAAATTGATTAACAGTTGGAGGAAAATGGTGTAGAATGGATTTTTTAGTATTTTTCAAGAAGTTGTTATTTAACAGCAATAATATAGGTACTGACTGAAAACACAGTAGATGTTATTGCTTGAAGAAAAATTCTAAAGGAACTATATTTTAATCTTTTCTACTTTTTGTTTAATTGGAAGGGGCGAGGTTTACATCAATCAGAATTACTTTCTATTAGAGCTTTATGGAGATTCATCATAATATAAATTCAAAAAATTTATAATGTCTAATTATCACTTTATTTTCAACAAAAATACGACCTGTTTCGACTACTGAGTAATTTTCAACTGAATAAAGTACAAGGAGATGAGGATATAAAGGGTTGAAAGAGCACGTGTTTCATTTCTCCCTGAAGTATGTGTTAGGGCAGCAGGCAGCTTGAGTTATGGGGCTGAACTCCTTCAACCTGATCGAGATTACACTTGCATCTACAAGGCAGGATATTTATGGAAGAGAGGGAATGTGGGTAGGGTTCAGAGGATAATACTGGCCCAGTATTCGCCTTGTGAGTTTGCAAACAGTGACTTACTTAACGCCATGAGGAAACCTCTGAAAAAAACTCATGGTAGACCAGTCGACCTCGGGAACTTTGAAATAATAGCCAGCGGCCTAAGTACTTGACTTACTATCTTGGTGATGTAGAAATTCATACCTGGAGCTTTTATTTTCTGAAAAATACAGTAATTTACGAATCTAATACTGGTCCAGATGGGACGACCAGTTGAGATCTCGCCTATAAGTTCAATAGTGGGGAAGAATTACGATCTAATTGACTAATGAGCAAATTAAAATCTCCAGAAAGTCTATTAATTTTCAAACTTTCCAAACGATTTATTTTCCTACCTTTAACACATACCTATAATTTCAATATTATCTATATATATATATAAATATATAGAAAACAGAATTCTTCGTGTCATCGATACACGTTCGTGGCAATAAAACGAAACAGACTGTCTATCATTTCCATTGATTGTGATGAACAACTTAATGTTTCTAACATACACCATCCAAGGTATATGGAGGCATTTCGATGTTTCGTGAACTCGTATAACCAGCTCCGCTATAGAAGGTTTGTTTGATTAGTTTCAAATAAATGTCCTAGTTCACTTCATTTTATAAATATATATATATATATATCTATATATATATATATATATATATATATATATATATATATATATATATATATATATATATATATATATATATTATTATGATTTTACCTAATCACAATATTGAATATTGTTATTATGAATTTTAAATTTCTTATTGATATGATTTGATTTATCAATTCAATATATGAATATACTATGTTGAGCGCCTTTAAAATTTTAAATATTGATCTCTGTTTATTTTATATTTTCTAACTCTTTGATTCTAAGGGAAGGTTCTCTTTAATGTAGTTTACTCTATTTACTTTCTGAAAATTTGATAAAACTTCAATAAATTTAAATATTTCCAAATTTTTTTAATAACTTTTATTAACACTAATTATTAATACACAACTTCAGTTCAAATGTAACAAACATAAATAATCTGATTATGGTTCCTTTTATTTTTATCCACCTATTATTTTATATATATTTGCAAATATTTTATAGTCAATTGGCCAATATAAAAGTTATAAAAACTCACGATTTACTGTTTCACTTTTTGGGTATACTATATTCAATGTAGGTCCAATTATTCTTTCTTCTTCTTCTGTCTTGCTTTACTGGATTTATTATTCTGCAAATTCTGTTAATTCTGTTAATTCTGCAACTTTCTGCAACTCTCGATGATATCCTTCTATAACCTCACTGATTTTATATTGTGTCTTGATTACAACAAATACACATAATTATTTCACTTATTTAAACTTTCTTCATCAGCAGGTACTATCAACAATTTTAATATTCACTTAATAATAATTTATTACAACCTCGTACTTTCAGCTATCCTTATACTATCAATTTTACAATATGGATGACAAAAACAAATGAATGTGATTTTGAACAACGATGGTTCTCTCTTGAAAATCAAATAGTAACTGAAGCCGGATATGTTATGCATATCCTTATATAACCTCTTTTATTTTTCTAATATCAAATCGCCTGGTGGCCTTATTCTAGAATATACCAATTTCCTTTTTGGAATTTTTACTCATATTTAAAATATTATACTAACAGGTACTGTAAATATTTTTATATCATTCTATGTAATTAAATATACAATAATTTTGTGAATTGATTATTTCAATAATAACAGCTTTTTTATGATTACTTAAAATTTTTCAAACTCAGTACTTTTACTTGATTATTTTGAATAATTAAATGACATTTGATTAGTTTTTCAAAAAATTTGTAATAAAAACATATTTCTGGACTGAAATCATTCAGTTAATCTCAATTACATAATATTCTGATCATTTTGTACTAAAATTTTCAATATTCTGTTATTATTTATTCTTGAAAAATTTGATATTTCGATATATATATAGTTTTTGATTCTAACTTGAAATTCTTCTTTATTACATTATTCTACAAAAATTTTTTATTTAAAACAGTTAACTCATTTCTTCTACTACCTCTATATATGATTAACTATCTTCGATGACTTGAAATTAACTTATTATCTGATATTCAAATTTAGTTGATTTCACGATACATAAAATTTCCATAATTATATGTATTCTACATAAATTAAGTCTGTTATCTTGAATTAATCTCTTCTACTTAATCTTCACAAAAGTTCTATTACTTATATTTTCATATTTATTTGATATTTAATGAATTTCTATTGAATTACTTGATATCTCTTTCCAACGATTGATGATATTTTATGTTTTTTTACATTCTACAAGGATTTCTCATATATTATCGATTTTAAAAGTTAATCTTGAACATTTATAATTCATACATTTACATTTATCATCATTGTAACTCAGTTTTACTTATTTAAATTAACATTAATTGAAATTTCAATAACATCATTATATTAATTAACAATTTACATACTTACTTACTACTTATATCTGTTTAATTTTATTGAAGTTTTCCTTTTCTGTTATCAATTTTATTTCATATTGTACCATATATTTCAATTCTAATATTGCAAATAAACATATATATATATATATATATATATATATATATATATATATATATATATATATATATACTAAGACATTGAATTTTTCTTGGGAATATTGGTTCAAATCTTTGGTAGTTAAAACTCCATAAATTTTTTGTTTATATTATATTAAAACGTTTCGACCAACATATGTAGTCTTCTTCAGTTTGGAATTACTTTAATCAAAAAAGGAAATCTTCACTATGACATTTACACTTTTCCAAAAATTATTCTCAAACGGACACGACAAATATACGAAACCTTCACAAATACTTAACATCAATATAAATTAGTAAAATCCGTTTCATTGGCAATTTCATTGCTTCATCACGTCTATATTGTAACTGACATCAAAATGTTCGGTTCGCATGTGGTATGTATGTTTTTTTTTGCGACTTCATTTGTATATTATTTGTTATGTGTTTTGATTACAATTATTTGAGGGACTGTTATTTTTCTTTTCGTTTTGACAATTTTCCCCAAGAAAAATTCAATGTCCTAAGAATATTAGTGACACGGTTCAAGAAATTTTGAGAAAATCTCAAAGAATATATATATATATATATATATATATTATATATATATATAATATATATAATATATATATATATATATATATATATATATATATATATATGAAAAACTTGGTTCACGGAATGAACCGCGTGAAAGATTTGAAAAATCTCGACGTTTCGGCTCCTTTTGCGAAGCCAACTTGAAATTCTTCTTTATTACATTATTCTACAGAAATTTTTTATTTAAAACAGTTAACTCATTTCTTCTACTACCTCTATATATGATTAACTATCTTCAATGACTTGAAATTAACTTATTATCTGATATTCAAAATTAGCTGATTTTACGATACATAAAATTTCCATAATTATATGTATTCTACATAAATTAAGTCTGTTATCTTGAATTAATCTCTTCTACTTAATCTTCACAAAAGTTCTATTACTTATATTTTCATATTTATTTGATATTTAATGAATTTCTATTGAATTACTTTTTTTTTTTTTCAACTCCAGGGACCTACAGTTTAACGCCGGTTCCGAACGGCCAATGGGCTTGTAAACGATGTACATTACCCAACAATTAATCTTTATAATTAGAACCACTAAATTCCGGACATACACAACACCCAAGAGCAAGGTGGGACTCGAACCCACATCCTCGACTTACAAGCGGTACGCCTTACCGCTGGTCTACCGAGGCCTCTATTGAATTACTTGATATCTCTTTCCAACGATTAATGATATTTTATGTTTTTTTTTACATTCTACAAGGATTTCTCATATATAATCGATTTTAAAAGTTAATCTTGAACATTTATAATTCATACATTTACATTTATCATCATTGTAACTCAGTTTTACTTATTTAAATTCACATTAATTGAAATTTCAATAACATCATTATATTAATTAACAATTTACATACTTATACCTTCTCATAGATTCAAATTTTATCATTGATTAGATATACATATTATATTGTATAACCATCTATCAGTTACTAGTATCTGTTTAATTTTATTGAAGTTTTCCTTTTCTTTTATCAATTTTATTTCATATTGTACCATATATTTCAATTCTAATATTGCAAATAAACATATTTATATATATATATATATATATATATATATATATATATATATATATATATATATATATATATATATATATATATATATATATATATATATATATATATATATATACTAGGACATTGAATTTTTCTTGGGAATATTGGTTCAAATCTTTGGTAGTTAAAACTCCATAAATTTTTTGTTTATATTATATTAAAACGTTTCGACCAACATATGTAGTCTTCTTCAGTTTGGAATTACTTTAATCAAAAAAGGAAATCTTCACTATGACATTTACACTTTTCCAAAAATTATTCTCAAACGGACACGACAAATATACGAAACCTTCACAAATACTTAACATCAATATAAATTAGTAAAATCCGTTTCATTGGCAACTTCATTGCTTCATCACGTCTATATTGTAACTGACATCAAAATGTTCGGTTCGCATGTGGTATGTATGTTTTTTTTTGCGACTTCATTTGTTTATTATTTGTTATGTGTTTTGATTACATTATTGAGGACTGTTATTTTTCTTTTCGTTTTGACAATTTTCCCAAGAAAAATTCAATGTCCTAGAATATAGTGAAACGGTTCAAGAAATTTGAGAAATCTCAAGAATATATATATATATATATATATATATATATATATATATATATATATATATATATATATATAATTATATATATATATATATATATGAAAAACTTGGTTCACGGAATGAACCGCGTGAAAGATTTGAAAAATCTCGACGTTTCGGCTCCTTTTGCGAAGCCATCTTCAGGATAATTAAAAGGGGAATAATTCAGAATCGTGGCCTCAATCTGCCTACTCCACGATTCGAATTAGGAGGAATCGGAAACAATACGATTGCGTGGTCTCAACCTGCCTACTCCACTAACCGTACTGCTTCCTGTCAACTCTGAAGTCTCAACCTGCCTACTCTTCAGAGTCAACTGACGGGCCGATCGTCGCGTGGCCGTATTTATAGGGGAGGGGGGCGGGTACTCACGCTCATCAGTGCGGGATGCACTCTGATTGGGCGTTACATGGCGACCACTGAGAAGTGGTTTCCATGCTGATGGGAGTCTGTGACTGTCATCTCTGGTGTTCAAACAATTTGGACGTTTTTCTATTTCTACAGCTTCACGGAAAATTCGGGATTTGAAAGATCGGACGGGAGCAATAGTTCTTGTATTGGGGAAATCGATAATGTGGCCTGTTTGGGTGTGATGTTGGGAAAGGGCGTTGGTGATATCTGAGTGTCTTACTGAAAGTGAATGTTCTTTGGCACGCACCTGAATTCGTCGGTTTGTTTGTCCTATATAAGAACGAGGACAATTGGAACAGGGAATCTCATAAACATGATTTTCGTTAGGAATTTTATCTTTGACGGATCTGACCAGATGGGAGAGTTTTTGTTGAGTGGTGAATATTGTTTTGATGTTCGTGTTTTTGAGAGATCTTGCGATATATATATATATATATATATATATATATATATATACCGAGAATCCTGATGAAAAGTTGCGACCATCCAACATAGGTCGATGGAAATTCACTGCATTGAATTCTGTATGTAGCACTTTCATCCCTTTTATCTATTTTCAGTTTAATTCTCAAAATTAATTTGCTTAAGCTAGGATTGTTGGAATAGGAGGATGGAATTTTTAATTTTGCAAATTATTTCTTATCCGAGAGTGGGCCATTATATCAAACACTGAAATATGCATTTTCTGTGTTTTATATTTGCGTTGAGAGAAGATGACATGAGTTTACATTCTTTGCTCAGAATTAATTTTATTTTTTACTTTTATTTGTTGATTTTACCTTAGATACGGTTGCTATAAATACACTCATTATGCCCTAGGGCGTAATGAGCGGGCATAATGGATCATGACGCCCGCTAATTTTACGAGGAGAAATGAAGCAACTTTCATTGATTAAATACTTCATTCACTAAATATTATGACATAAATATTCACAAACGTCCAAATATCAACAAATGACATGCCTACTATGAGAAGGAAAATGGAAAGTATAGGAGCAATGAACCTATTTTAAAATCGATTTTTAATTATAATAAATTAATTTTTTGTGAAAAATAAAATCTTTTATGCGCCACTATGTGCCTTACTATATCCTAACGCCCATTCAACATTCATCCCTCGGACCAGAGGCCCTCGGGCCGAATGATAGGGCGTTAGGATTATTATAACGCACTTGGTACATAAATAACTATTTTGGTTTATCAAATGAAGCAGGGTTTCATTATCAAATGCTAATTGTTTGAATTTTTCAATTTTTGTCTGAAAATCGTTTTGTGATATTGAGTATTTGACTCATTGAATTATGTGCTGCAAGTTTGTGACCAAGATGATTGAAGGAGTTAATTTGAATTGAGGCATCGGTGAATGAAATCAGGGAAGGTCACAATTTTTTATTTATTTTAACTTGGGTGATCATAATTGAGAAAAAATGTCTATGACAAGATCGACTATTGAGGCACATCGGTTTTGTTACAATATTTCATATGCTTAGTATTGGTTTTTTATCTCACGTATTATCAGTTTTTTAAATAACACTAAATTTTCTTCAGATCTCATATATAAACGTAAATAATTATACATATGAAGCCTATTGCGAAGAGCGATTTTTTCTTTTCTAGCCAAAGAAATTCACATATTTAAACTATTTCTAGTATTATAAAATATATACATCTTCAGCAGATTTTATTTCATCACATAAATTTAATGATTTTAGTTTCACTAGCATACTGTTTATATTTGCCCTGAGTGGAACTCTTAAAATATATCTCATAGCTTTGTTTTGTAAAATTGGTATTTGACCCATTTTCTTATTTCCTATAAACAACATAACAAACGGCAATATGTACCACCTCGAGCTCATTCCCACAAAGATTCAATTTGATTTGGATCGCTTTTTTACCCATCAACATCACTTTGGTCTTTTCGGTATTAACTATGAGATTGTTTCTTGCAAGCCATACGGCAATATTAACCAGTTCATCCTGAGAACTTTTGATGACATCATCAAACGAAGATCCATATACAGACACTTAAGTGTCATCTGCAAACACATTTACCAGAGTACTCTCATTGAAACCATTAACCGCATCATTTATATAAAAATAAGAGTATGGGCCCCAGTATGGAACCTTTTATTACTCCAAAAGAAACAATTTTTTTAGCAAAATAATTTTCATTAATTTTCACTTTTTGATTTCTTCTACTCAAATAATTTTAGAAGTATAATAGTGCTTTGTCAGTTATTCCTATTTTCTTCAACTTTTCAATCATACAATCTGTATTAATAGTCTCAAAAGTATGTTTAAAATCAAGGAATATCACTAAAATCAACAAATTATCTTCAACAATTTCTTTCGATTTTGATAAAAATATATAAGCTGAAGTGCTGATTCACAACAATGACCTCTTCTGAATGACTAACTGTGTCTTCACATTCAATTCCAATTTTTTTTTATTGTAGAAAATATATTAATTGGACGAAATTCCTCAATTTTTTTGTGCCTTGTATTTTGGGCACTGGAACCACTCTTGATAGTTTCCATTGGTCTGGTGTTAGAAGTATGCGGGCGTGAACTTACACCACCGTTTGCAACATGTTTTTATTTTCATGGAAAAAGTGTTCGATAAATTCTCATAGTTTTGGGTTGATATATTCATTTTGTTATTCATTCAGATGTCATGAGATGCCTCGGTAGCCCAGCGGTAAAGTGTATCGCTTGTAAACCGAGGATAGTGTCGAGTCCCACTTTGCTCTTGGGTGTTTCGTATGTCCCAACAAATTTAGAGGTTCTAAATAAGATAAACTGTTGGGTGATAACTTAGTTTCAAGCCCATTGGCCGTTCTGAACCGGCGTTAAACTTTAGTTTAAAAAAAATGTCATGAAGAACTATGAGCAAACAGCAAAAAAATATTATGCTTTGACATAATTTGTGAACTACATTACTAGAGTACTATTGTGGAGAGATAAAATGTTTTCTCAAACAAGAGTTGCAACCTAATTGAGATTGAAATATAAGAGGTCTAGCAGAAATGGACTCTTTGTGTAACTGTAAGAAAATTTAGTAATCTAAAGCATCGAAAAAATGCTGAGAAGAAGTATAATGAAGTTAAGATAATAAACAGTATCTAATTAAAACTAACAACTCATTTGAAAGGGGATTTAAAAATTCTTCTATTATGAATCTTGGTGGTCTATAGCCAGTTATTACTATAGTATGATTTACTATTGTTATTATAATATAGTCCACAAATTCCAGAAAAATAATTAATTCAGCTAATAAACTTATCACATAAAGTGATGAAAGAAAATTTTTCAATGATTTGAAATTATGAAACGAACTTCGAAGGGAGCTGGTTATATGTATTTCGAGTCGCGAAATCTCCAATCACAATGCAACAGTGAATTATAGAAAATGTCGAGTCACCCCGACACAAGATCTGCACACAGCTGTTTCTATCTTTTTACATCTCTTCAGTGCAGCTTACTTAATTCAGAATGAAATAACATATCTCTAATTTTGCCATAATACAAAACGCGGCCAAACTACTATATGGATAATAATACATGGCGCACTCAGCCAAAGATATTAGGAACAAACAATTCACTGCTCAGAGCAAGAATGCAGAATGTCGTCGCGATAACAAATAGTCCTTGACATGAAAGTGTCTACTCTGCAACAGTGGCATATGGGATTCTAGAGCTTACTAATATTGTGTTTTAAAAACTCTGGATATACTCACCACTCCGTAAATATTATTGCGATATTCGCAATATTCAACAATCAATTCATGTGAAATATACTTGCCTACGATAGTCAATTTCATGTATCACATAAAGGGAAAATTCTTCAGTCATTTAAATTTATCGAACAATCTTCCAAGGGAGCTGGTTGTATGTATTCCGAGATGCGAAATCTGCATTCACAATGCACTGTCAAGTCTGTCTTTACAGAGCGCGCTTTCGTGAGTATGTTCACAGTTTTCAAATGCTTTTCGTAATCCCATACTGTTATTTCGATTGAACGGTATTCAGATGACAACTGAAAAGCTAATGTTAACAACCTACGCCCGTAAAAAAATAACTTGTTCAAATATTTATTTCAAAGCATAAAATGTCAATGTTGTCATAAACTCTTAAAGCAAGTTTCAACATTGAAATCTTGGTCCACAGCGAGTTGGGAGAATAAACCTCCGATTTTCCTTTCGTATAGGCTTATAATACATCTTCATTAACCACCTTTACATGCTTGTTTTTACGCCCCTTTTCAAAATTTTCATATTCTTTTTGATATCGCTCATGAGTTATTTTCGGCAGTAAATCAACACTCCCTGCACATGATTCTCCCAATATTCCTAAAGGAATTTAATTTTGTTCCTCAGTTTCATCCATGGTCGTCTTTAAAGCGAACTCGCGAACATGAAAAACTGATGTTGTTTATAAAATTGTCAAACTGTTCCATGACAACACGACGTTGGGATTTTTCTGTAGAATTACGGTGTACATGGTTTGTTCTTTCTTCGGAATCAATAGTAATCTTTCATCTGAATTACGAGAAGTCTTAGTCGACACACAGCCAGTAACGTTAATACCTACTGTACGTTAATAATTACTGATTTTTAATAAAAATAAATCGAAAAAAAATTGTGAGTGCTAACATTTTACAGTTTTAAATATCTACTGCTCAGCTTATTAGGAAAGAAATTCATAACTTCATAAAGAAACAAAAAACTAACTTTTCACAGGTTTAAATAAAATTTAATGAGTAAACGCGTTTCGTCATAACATTGACTTCATCTCCTACTAAATTATGGTATCACAAAACAATCTATTTATACGAAAAATTGGGAATAACACAGGAGGGGCTCTTAGAGAAACTAAATAACAATAAGCAATTCATTCAGAGCTATTGGTAGGTACATTGAACAGATTAAGAAGAGGAGAAGGGTTTATTTCAATCTGGTCATTAACTGGGTTTCCAGAATTTTTATATTCATTGATGTTTAGGGATTCCCAACAGTTGATTTTGTGGAGACTATTTTCTAACTGTAATATATTATAATTGTGATTGAAGGTATGGTTTTCTTGAATAAGATGACACGCATAATTAGAGTCCGTTTTCTCTGCTTAATATAGCTATGTTGGTGTCCGTGTATTTTGAAATTTCTAATTTTACGTCCTATATAGAATTTTTCACAATCGTTACAGTTGAGTCTATTAAAACCGTACGTTCATCTCTATGGATTTTTGATTTGTGGTTTTTAATAAATTTTCCAATACTATTGTTGGTTTTATATGAAACTTTGAAATTTTGTTTATGAAGAAACAATTTCAGATCTTCGGAAGGTTTGCCCAAGTATGTTAAACTGTTAGAAAATTTATTGAAAACAACCAATCAAAAATCCACAGAGATGAACGTACGGGTGTTTATAGACTCAACTGTAACGATTGTGAAAAATTCTATATAGGACCTACAATTAGAAATTTCAAAACTCGAATACACGAACACCAACGTAGCTATATTAAGCAAAAAACGGACTCTTATGATGCGTGTCATCTTATTCAAGAAACCCATACCTTCAATCATAATTGTAATATATTACAGTCAGAAAATAGTCTCCACAAAATCAACTGTTGGGAATCCCTATACATCAATAAATATAAAAATTCCGGAAACCTAGTTAACGACCAAATTGAAGTAAACCCTTCTCCTCTTCTTAATCTGTTCAATGTACCTACCAATAGCTCTGAATGAATTGCTTATTGCTATTTAGTTTCTCTAAGGGCCCCGCCTGTGTTATGTTCAATTTTTCGTATAAATAGATTGTTTTGTGATACCATAATTTAGTACGAGATGAAGTCAATGTTATGATGAAACGCGTTTAATCATTAAATTTTATTTAAACCTGTGAAAAAATAGTTTTTTGTTTCTTTATGAAGTTATGAATATGAACTTTCACCAAGTAAATGCCAATTAAATTCAATGTAGGAAAGAAATTATGTGTTTTCTTGTCAGTTTAATATTTTTCTCTAGAAATTTTTCCATCTTGAATGTTGTAAACTGTACAAAGAATAGAAAATTATTCTTCAGTGAAGTTTAATCATTTCATTAATGCTTGCAGGCGTTTTTAACAACCGACTGCTGCTGAATGAAGACTGACAGTTCAATCAGTCTAAAGAAGAGTTTGTGAGTGTGAAAACAAATAGATTCAAACAGTTACGGTTTACATAGATTATTTGAGAGTTTAATTTCGCTTGAAATTTTACTTTTTTTTGAGACCAGATAAGGATTTATGTTTATTATGTTCACTAATGCGCTAAATAACGTTGACTTCATCAGGAACCTTAATGTTAAAATTGTAATGAAA
>JARQZK010001466.1:175000-212500 GCA_030704885.1 Cynegetis impunctata | reverse complement strand
CAGAATTTTCACATCTTGGTTAAATTGTCAATTTTTTCTAAGATAGTACCATTCAATTCATGAAAAATATACTAGTTGACCACAGTCAATTTTATATATCATATAAAGAGAACAAAACTTTATAAAGGAATAAAAAAAACTAACTTTTCACAGGTTGAAATAAAAATCTATTGAGTAAACGCGTTTCGTCATAACATTGACTTCACCGCGTACTAAACTATGGTGTTACAAAACAATCTATTTATACGAAAATTGAATATAACAGAGGGGTTCCTAGAGAAACTAAATAACAATAAGCAATTCATTCAGAGCTATTAGTAGGTACATTGAACAGATTAAGAAGAGGAGAAGGGTTTACTTCAATCTGGGTGTTAACTAAATTTCCGGAATTTTTATATTTATTGATGTATAGGGATTCCCAACAGTTGCTTTTATGGAGACTATTTTCAAATTGTATTATATTATAATTGTGATTAAAGTTATGGTTTTCTTGAATAAGATGGCACGCATAATTAGTCAGTTTTCTGCTAAATATAGCTACGTTGGTATTCGTGTATTCGAGTTTTGAAATTTCTAATTGTACGTCCTATACAGAATTTTTCACAATCGTTACAGTCGAGTTCATAAACACCAGTACCTTCATCTCTATGAATTTTTGATTTGTTGTTTCTAATCAATTTTCCAATGCTATTATTGGTTTTATATGAAATTTTGTTTTTGTAAAAACAATTTAGGTTTTTGGAAGGTTTGCCGAAGTATGTTAAACTTTTAAATACTCTACTTTTCTCGGATATAAGTGGGTAAATTTCTGAAATTGCGATTTTGTATATTTTCATCTGAATGAGGCTGTCAATCATATTAGGTAAATAACCATTATTTACTGCCATTTGTTTAATTACCTATATGCAATTCCTTTCGAAAATTAGCTTCGGACAACGGAATTTTGAAAAGTCTATGAATCATACTATGATAAGCCGATAATTTATGTGAAAAAGGGTGTAGTGATGTGTTATGAATTGTAATATCTGTATGAGATGGTTTATGAAAAATTGAAATTTCGTTTTTGTTGCTTTTTCTGGTGATAGTTAAATCTAAGTAATTAATAGAATTATTCATGTCAGTTTCTAGAGAATATTTAATACGAGAGTGCATGGAATTAATATAAGTAATGCACGTTTCGGTGGAACTTCACCTTCTTCAGATGCTAATGGCAAACAGTTTGCCATTAGCATCTGAAGAAGGTGAAGTTCCACCGAAATTCTCTGTACCAGTATAGCAAACAATGAGGTCATCAACGTATCTATACCAATAAAGAAAGTATTTACTGCTCTAAATTATCCATAAAGATTTCTGATAACAAAGGGCTTAAGGGATTTCCCATAATCAAACCTTCCTCATTACTGTAACACACGTTACTCAATAGATTTTTATTTCAACCTGTGGAAAGTTTTTTTTTCTTTATAAAGTTATGAATATGAACTTTCACCAAGTAAATGCGAATTCCATTCAATAAAGAGAACAAGAAAAATTCTTCGATAATGTGAAAACTATCGAACAATTTTTCAAGGGAGCTGGTTATATGTACTCCGTGACGCGAAATTTATATTTCCAATGCACAATGAATTATAGTTATTTCATACCGTAAAACGGGGTTACTTTGGCACGGGGGGTAACTTTGGCAGTTATTCGTTTCGTCTTTTCAAAAATTATTTTTTATCCCTTTTATTTTTTTTCGCGGTTTTTTCAGGTTCCTTTCTTTATTACATGTTTAAACTATTAGAAAAATGCCGCGCCACTACATTAAGAAAATTGGGGGCTGTACATACGGTAACTACATCACCCAGCAATTAGAACAAGCGTTAGCTGCCATCAGAGGAGCGATGTCTCAAGCCCATGCGAGTCGCCGATTCAAAATCTCCCGTGGAACCCTCCAAAATAAGTTGGTTGGAAGGCACACCAAGACAATAGGTCATCCGATTGTATTTACCTAAGAGGAAGAGCAGTTACTGAAACACACTCTGACGACGTTCAGCAATTGGGGCTTTCCACTAACAAAGGTGAAGATCAAACCCTACCAGAAAATCCAGCTATCGAAATGGAAGAAGTTTTACCTAACCAGCAAGATGAGGGGAAGAAGACTGGGAAATCAGCAATGAAGAAAACCCAACTAAAATTGTCATCTGAACCACAACCACAACCAGGCCCATCCGGTATTAAACGTTCTACCAGAAAAAATGACAAAAAATCAAAAGATCGATGTTCCACTTGCTATGCAGACTGGTCAAAATATAAAGGACCTGATTGGATTGCATGTGCACAATGCAATCATTGGGTTTATGGTATTTGTAATGAGGCAAGCATGGATCGCTATTACACCTGCTCAAATTGCGAGGAAATGGATTTTGACAGTGACGAATCCATAGAAGATAGAGATTATAATCCTTCAGAATAATTACCTTTCAGATATTAAACATGTTAAAATTATTTTCCACAGAGTCAGAGTTAATTTTTTGTTTTTGTTGCTATATCTGCATGTTGTTTTATGCAATAGTTTATTATTTTTGAATAAAAATGACATTTTTGTACAAAAACCCTATTTTAATGAAGCTAAGTTATGGCATTTTTGAAGAAAAATGGTCAAAATTTGAATTAAAAACGGTGCCAAAGAAGACCTTCAGAGCAGTCTACTTTCATATTTTAAGCGAAATACATATCATGCCAAAGTTACCCCAACCGTTTGCCTACTTTGACAGCCTCTCAACAAATTTTTTTCTCAGTTACCTCTCAATATTTTCTATTCAAATGTTCTGCATTTACAGCCGTATTGGTTTTTGTTACAATGAGATTTTTTCTTGTGGATTATTGGCGAAGGTTTTAGATTTATTGTCAAATATCTTCCGAAATCCGCCAAAGTAACCCCGTTTTACGGTAATTTTTATTGTTATCCATATAGTTGTTCAGTCTTGATTTATGTATATTGGGGCACAATTAGAAGTATGCTAATTCAGCCCGAGTCGAGTAAGCTGCGCCGAATAGTTCTAATAAGATCGAAACAGCTGTATGCAGATCTTGAATTGGGGGACCTAACATTTTCTATAATTCACTGTTGGATTATGAATGCAAATTTTGCGTAGCGGATATACATACAACCAGCTTCCTTGAAAGATTGTTTGATAAGTTTTAAATTACTGAAGAATTTTCCTTCACTTTATAATACCTAATTCTTAATGGATATATAAATTGAATACAAAATAATCAAATCTCATAGAAATGCACTAATTTTAGAAATATCATAATACAATTAAAGTTCTTGAATCATATTTATATTGAATCAATATCGTAATAAATGAAATAAATATTGAATTCTTAAGTATGACGGGTTTCAGTATATCATCAGATACAAAGAGTAGCTAACTAATATTTGTTCATTTCCACCAAGTATCGACTTCCACAATACAAATATTGGATCAATGTTCTATATATAAGACGTTTCGATATGCTAATAAATCAATGGTTATTAAATTATAATTATTTTTGAGGGGAAGCGTCGTGTTTAGCTCATGTTAAGCTCGAACTAAAAATTTCCACAATTGTGTTGATAGATTGTGTGTCTTATCTTTCGATCAATTTCTGTCAAGCATCAAGCAAAATGGTTGTAATATTTCACTCTATGATCATCAAGCATAACGGCGAACACTAATATACTCAGAAGATATTCATTATTTTAATACAGTTAGGTCAGATAAAAATGAGTTATGGTATAATTTTGCTAGCGATAACAGGCCATTTGAGTTAGACTTTATTGAACAGTTAACGTCATGAAATTCGTGAGGAAACGTTAACTGTTTAATATGTTCTTGGTTTTGGTCAGGAAGATGTGGCATCTATGTAGAGCGTGTGAAATTGAGCAAACAATACATTTTCGATGATCGTCAGCAGGTATTAGAGACTTCTTGAAAAATAGACCTTCATCTTTATCAATAGTGAAAAAATGAGGAGTTTTACGTTTTGAAAATGATGATGGCAACATGCACTGTTGTACAGACTCTAAAGGCGCAATTCCACTGGGGCCACATTAGGCAACATGCAGCATGCTACGCGTCATCTAGTCTTTTCTATTTGTAGATGAGCGACTATGCCGCACAAATTTGAAAAATGTCGCTCACTGTCGCATGCGCTTTGTAGCATATGTTTGTGGCGTGTATCTATATCAATTCAATAGAGGCAACAGTTTGCGGCATCATATCTTTACAAAAGGATGTGGCTGCTGCATATTGGGTATTAGCTTTGAATATAAAAAGGAAAAGAAGGATGTCAAGGAGGTGGAGGAGACAATTATATGTTGGTAGTCAAAAAACTCAAAATTGATTGCCGACAATAAAGCTCTGCTTCGAAATTTTACACCAATAAGCCGAGAAGATTTTGAATACTTATTGAGAAAGATCTCACCGATTGTGAGAAAACCTGATACTAACTTTCTTGAAGCAATACCACCTCTTGTTAGGTTATTAGTAACACTAAGATATTTGGCTACCGGCGATAACTATCCTTGACTGATGAATCTGTTCCGGATATCTGATATTTTATCATTCCATAATTCCGGACAATTATGATAATCTTCAATAAACAAAGTAGTTTCCTCAATATACCACTCCATATCGCAGGATACAAGTCGCACCGAACCGAAGACTATCGGATAATCGCCGACACTGTTCGACACGCTGAATCTTGTCTTGAACTGACGCATGTATCTTAGCAACACCAATCAACATGTGGCATATGTCATTGTCGCATGCTGCATGTTTGCTTCGGTTGCTCCAATTAAAATACTGAGTGTATAATGCGTCATTTTCGCTTGCTACAGGTTGCCTAAATGTTGCCCCAGTGGAATTGCGACTTTACGCCTTGCAATGATTAGTTAACAAGTAGTAAGTATTTAATACGTAGGAACATCAGTTGTGTTATGTTTAATCTCAAAATCTGTTTTTATTTCAGCTCCAATTTTTGTGACAAAATACTGAAAACTACAAATCCCATGAATCCGTATTAAACCTCAAAACATTGAGTTTTTCTGAGAATACATTCATAAATCTCTAAACTCCTTAGGAGAATGTTTTTGTGAAGGTTGAGCCATCTAAATTTCATCAAAATAGGTTGTTGCCAAAAATGCTTGCTTACTAATTAATTACTAGCCAGTAATTAGATGAATGTTCTCGACCATAGGAATTAGCTTTGAATGAATTGAACAGTTCGTTTTTTCAAGGATGTCAATAAATAATGATAATTTTCTATCTTTCTTAAATAAGAATTATTATGTATGATATTATTGAACAAATCGATGAATGAAGGTCATAATTTTAGGTTGCCCTCAAATGCAAGCAAATTTTGCTTCAATTTTTTACGTCCAACCTCACATATATTTATCAGCTAAAAATCTAACCTCATTTTCCTCATCCAATTGCCTATCCTCTGTAGGTAATTAAAGTAATTATTTGATTATGAAAGTTCTGAAATTCTTTTCTGACTGTTTCCACATATTCTGTTCTAGCGGAAAAATTTTGTTTATAGAACTTATCAGTCGTAGAACTAATAGTATGATAAAATTGTAATCCAATATCGATCTCAAATACTTGAAATCAGTAGTAGCCATTTTGTTACTCAATGTTCAGGATGAAATGGGGGTACTATGATCAAGTTTTCGACCTCGGGACCCCTCCAGAACCTAGCCTCCCATCTCAAAAACTACAATTTTTTGGCGATTTTTCCAGTTTTCGGCCATTTTAACCATGAAGGAGTAATATTTCTACCATGACCGTGCATACTTTCTTTGAATTAGTTGAAATTTCCTCTGTCTTTTCAGCAATGTCTCTTATTTTACGTCAAAATAAAATTGACCTCGTATTATCATAAATCATTTTCATATGGTTCAGTGAAGTGAATGTTCACTTAATTCATATTTCAGAAAAGTGTGGATGTTAGGGGGGAAGTAGGCATGCCAAACTAGGAGTACATGCTTCTAAGCCTGTACAAAACAAGTTTAAGTGATTAAAATATTATTTAAATATATTTTGGAAGGCTCTATATCAGTTTATTTGTTTAAAAACTGATTGTTAGTTACATGAAAAGGCGTGGAAACGCCTGGAGCTGCAAAAAGCTTTGATAAAATGCTACATTGTGGGCGGCCAGTGCGGTGGGCAGTCGTGCGAGAATATACCGGAGATAACCATCGACTTCAACCAGCAGACTCCAGACTTGGACCAGAGCTTCGACGGCCAGGAGCTCTCCCTAAATCGTCTGTTGGAGCTCCAAGACGACTTCGACGACCAAGATGACGAATCCCCGTCACAAGACGACCATGACTATTATGTCTGCGATCTCTCCAACACCGTGGTCGATGACATGGGCTCAGGACCTTCCAAGCAGGCGAAGAGTAATTTCTCGAAGTGTTTTTTTTTTATTGTAAATACAGAACTTTATATGAATGATACGTAACTTTGTGTTCCGCGCGTATATTGAAGCTGTAATTAGTATATATATATATATATATATATATATATATATATATATATATATATATATATATATATATATATATATATATATATATATATATATATATATATATATATATATATATATCAGGGGCTATTCGAAGGCGGCTAAGGAGGCTAAGCCTCCTCCTCAATAATATTCCGTGTATCACTAATATATTATATTGAATAGTCAGCATTCAGCATATTCATATTAATCAAAATCATATTATTTTATGCAAATATCTTCCTTTCAACCTACATTATATAATGGTATTTACATTTACTGCATTTCATTCATTTCAAGATTTGTTGCAACGCTGCGGAGGCTTAAAGAGGTATATTCTCAACGTTCATTATGCATGCCACAGAAAAAAAAACAACGGCGCGAATACTTCCAATGAATACTTCATTGCAATAGAAAAGCAAAACACATGTAAATGGCAACACCGATGGAGCCTGAGTCTCATACAATGTCGACCAATCACAACTATAGAATTTCGGGTAAAATCGAGTGAATTCGTTGAAAAGCATTAATTTAATCGTAGTGACTAATGGCCGAAAACAACTTGTTTACTTATTGCTCGCGTATTGTTTTAAAATGAGTTTGGTTACTGAAGTTAATTTCAAAAATTTCAATGATGACTTAGTGGAATATTTGTTATCCCATAACTTTAGTGCACTAAGTTATGAGGATAAAGTTTCGATAAAAACATTGCGACCTACCCCTGAATTAAACAATTTGGTGCAGCGTAACAGACAACAAAACCGCGGTTTTAATACAAGAAATTATGAGAGACATCCTTGCCTAACCGGATCACAGGTAAAAGATAAATTATTTTGTTGGCAGTGTTTACTTTTTACTAGGGAAAATGTCTCTGTTTGGGGCCGCTTAGGATTTGAGGATTTAATTCTATAGTTGAAAGTGAGGAATTTTTCACCGATAAAGTAACTTTCAATATCGCACGCGGATTAATATCTTACTTACAAGACAAGGAATTTATATATTTTTTAAACATCTTTAAATTAATTTTTGAACAAACAGAAATAGTTTTTCAAATATTACAGCACAAGTTTTCAGATGTAATGAGTGAATTACATCGAAATCGGCTCAAGTTTCTTTTGGAAAAAATTTCAGAACTTCGTGCAGAAGTTTATTTTAAAAAACTATTTTCTGTATTTCAAACTACTGATGATACGACTCAATTTAGCCCAAAACGAAAGAACTTCAGTTACGCAGATATGGAGCTTCACTATTAGCAAATATTTTATGGAATTTTGGATAATAATAATAAGTTTATTTCCTCTGATTACATAAAAGTAATATGGGAAAGTGTCAACAGAAAAATTGCACATACTAATGTGTCACTATACAGGTATTTACAATGAAATAGTATACATATCATTACAAATACTAACAAAAGAACATCACAAAATCACATTAATACTTCTGTAAAATATTCGTCAACGGAATAAAATACTCTATCTAAAAGTAGTGATCTAACAGCTGATTTGAAAGGCCTAAGATTATTGATTTTTCTAATTCTGTCGGGTAGGTGGTTAAATATTTTTATACCCAATACATTGCAGCTCCTTTGTACTTGAGTTAAACGTGTAAAAGGAACATGAAGCAACTGCGAGGTAGACCTCCTTGTACTATATTGATTCACATCACTACAGCTAACCAAAGAAGATACATTTCTTTTAATATAGATCACACAAGCATAAATAAACATACAGGGTACAGTTAAAAAATTACTCTTATAAAAATTACGACATGACGTTAATCTAGTGAGACCAAAAATTGAACGAACAATTCTCTTTTGAATTTTAAAAACATAATCCGCATTGGTACTATTTTCCCAACAAAGTATACCATATTCCAGCGCCGAGTTGACTGAAGCATAATAATACATCTTTAGGATATTCAGGTCACAATAGTTCTTAAGTTGCCTTATTGCAAAATTTAACGAAGAGAGTTTACCGCTCAATATCGCTACATGATTTTTCCAGTTTAAATGATCATCCATCGTAACACCCAAAAACTTCACTTCATCAGACAGACCCAGAGACTCAGCACCTGGCAATCTAACCAATGGACTGAGGCACCTATTTGTGCCATTTGGAGTGAACATTAACAGAGTTGTTTTACTCTCATTGAGAATAAGACCATTTATCGAGCAATATTCATTCATTTTGCTGATGCAATTATTTGACAGCAAAGATAGGTCATTTATACTTGCAGCAGATATAAGCACAGAACTATCGTCCGCGTAGAGCATAACCACCCCACTATCCTCCAAAAACTCCAGTAAATCGTTTATCAACAATATAAACAGAATCGGACCCAGTGTACTACCTTGAGGTACTCCAGAGTGCAACCACTCCCTGTCAGACAAAAATTGCGAACCCCTCTCCGAAATTCTCACTGTCTGCGACCTTCCAGTCAGATAAGACCTTATCCAATTCAGGGGTACTCCACGAATACCCATCCTTTCCAACTTGAACAGCAGAGTATCCACGTCTATTGTGTCAAAAGCGCGGCTGAGATCGAAGAAGATACTCATGCAGAACCTCCTTTCCTCAAAATTTAAGAGAACTCTGTTGTATACCGACAAAATTGCATCCTGAGTAGTTTTGTTCTTCCTAAAACCGTACTGGCTTTCAGATAATAAAAGAAAACGATCAACAAATGAAGACGAATGAGGAATAATTTTTCTAGCACCTTAGAAAAGACCGATAGAAGAACGATCGGTCTATAATTTTTTAATTGAGTATGGTCTTTTTTCTTATATATCGGGGAAATCGCCGCCACCTTGAGCTCAGATGGGAAGTGACCCTGCTGAAATGATTCATTAACCAGGTGCGTCAGAGGCAAGGCAATGTCCTCCGCCACATGTCTAACAATTCTGCAGGGAATTTCGTCTATGCCGTATGATTCTTTTTTCGACACCGATAATAAAACATCCAAAACATCAGACGGTGTAACCGGCGTTGGAAACATCAGATTAATATTGATTCGCATCTGGCAACCAAAATTGTTATTTACCTTTAGTTTATCTGTTAGTTCCTTAACAGAATTAACAAAATAAGAGTTGAAACTGTTAGCCTTATCAATTGGATCTGTGACTGAACGGTGTTCTTCATCAAATATAACATCCGGTATTCTATGATTATCTCGATTTAGGATATTAGATCTGATAACACCCCAGACGGCTGACGATTTGTTGTCTGCATTGATGATTAAATTACTTACGTATCTTCTTTTTGCATTAACTATATTTTCTGTATGATTTATTTTCATTTTATTATAAATTTTCTTCACAGTAGTGTCAGTTCTACTCACTTTATATAAATCTCTGATAAATCTTCCCTCCTCGACAATCTGTTCTGTTATCCAAGGATTTTTGGTGTTTCTCCCTTTATAATGAGCCTGAAGGGGAAACGCCGCTTCAAACATGTAATTAAAGATACTGAAGAACAAAGAAAAACAATCCGCATCACTTATCCCTCCATAAAGGCATTCCCAGTTTTCCCGAGAAACGAGAAACTTAAAATGATTGATATTATCCGCTGAATATATCCTCCTCTTACCGCCGCCAATATCATGGGGGTTCAAATCGTTCTTATAGCCAACTTCTAGCAACTGCGCTAAATGGTCAGACATCATACTATCTATGGTCAAAGCTTTGAACGAGCAACGCCAGTTTACGAATATATTGTCTATGAGCAATCCCGAATCACCCAGCGTTCTCGAGCACTCCTCGAAATATTCAACAAATCCATAGGAAGAATATATATCAACAAAATTCCTAGATTTAATGTTGAGTGAGTCTCTAATGTTAATATTGAAATCACCCGTCACCAAGGTCTCGGAGTTGAAAGTACACAATAGATCATCAAACCTCTCGAAGAACACATCGCAATCACAACCGGGCGCTCTATAAACACATACGACTGTTAGATACAAAGATCCAATATTTACCTTAATCGCAGCAACCTCCATAATTTGGTCCGTGCACACAACATTTCCTAATCGGATGTTCACGAAGTTAATGTCCCGACGAACAAAAATTAAAACACCTCCTCCATTCATAGACTCCCTGCAGTACGAATCCGCCACCACATAATTATGAATTCCGAGCTTCAAAACATCAGACGATCTCAGCCACGTTTCAGTAAAACAAAGTATTTCCGGATAGTTCAGAGATGAGAGAAACACATCCAACTGATCCAATTTTCTTCCTATGCTTCTAATATTAAGGTTCAGAATCCTCCATGACTGGCTGCTATTTATCACTGTTCGATCCTTCTGTTTTTCTTTGGCCTCGAAAAAATTTGAAACGCCTAATCGTTACACCCCGTGGCCAAAGTTCAGGCTTATTTAGATCATCCAGAATACTCAACTCAGAGCCGACCTTGAACGACAGACTATGAGCATTTTCTCTAACAGGAAGGGGTTCAATAAGGAAAGAATTTGATGGAAACTTTCCTTTTAGGTAATTTTCGATACTTTTTGCATCCGTTCCTAGACTCACTCTACCCACATGGAGCCAAGCCCTCCTGACTGCCCCAGCAAATGACTGGTCGGCGGTAACAATCGAACTTCCTTGAAGAATCTTTCCTTCAGAAGGATGCTTCTAGTCGGAGTCCCTACCTTCATCGGAGACATTCTACCTGATTCTTTATTATGCTCAATTACGCTTTTTCGTCCTGGAACCGTCACTGATCCCTGAAGTGTGGCAACATTGTGATTCGGTTCGACCAACTCTACTGAAGTCGATCTCCTGTTTTCTTTTAGTAAGTCTATAATCATTTCTTGATTTTTAGTAGTATTCTCTAATTCTTTTACTAACCTTTGGAGTGCATTTCGTTCCACAATCGAGATGTTTAGATTACATTTCAGCTGGTCAATCTCATTAGAAATTTTTAGGTTAGAACTAGTGGCGTCGTAAAATTCATCAGAATTTTCTTCAAATTGATTCTTGATATACTTTCGCATATTATCACTGACACTAATTCTATCTGGTATACTTCTATTCACTATAATGTCAATTAAGACATCTTTATTTAACTTATTTAGATCAGATCTCATTTTACTAACATCTAACACACACGCCATGACTCGTCGTAACCAATATTAGGGGTCAAATAGAAATAAGGTTCTCTGATTTGAAAGAACTGCATTTATTCGACTTACTCAATAAAAATTGGTTTACCGGATTTTCGGCAAATTTTCCAGATAACCTTTTGGAAAATTTATGTCAAAAATACACTTTTTTTGATAAAGTGGCTATGAAAAGTGTATATATGTGTGTTGTTTATAATGACAATGAAATTTTGGGGCAAAATGAGAATCATGTAAGGACTATTAAATACCTTTTTGATAACGATTTGAATCAAGATTTACCCCAAGTTTATAAACTCTTATGTCTAATTGTTTATATCCCGGTGACATCGGCTTCCGTAGAGCGCTCGTTTTCCACTCTTAAGAGAATTGAAACTTATTTACGAAATTCAATGAGCCAGGATCGTTTGAAAAATATTAGTTTGTTGTCTATTGAAAAGGAATTGGTAAAACATTTGGCGAAAGACAAAAAATTTTATGAGGATATTATAGATCATTTTGCTAACGTTAAAGATCGCAGAATCTGCTAATCTTCAAAAATATATAATAACTTTTTATTTGCTCTCACCAGCTGTTAACAAATTCGTTAAGTAGGTACTTAGGTAGGTACCTATTTTGCGAAAGAAAAAAAAATTTGATGAATAGATGAATTGATTAATTGGCTATATATATATATATATATATATATATATATATATATATATATATATATATATATATATATATATATATATATACTTTTTTCAATACCGAATCAAATCAAATGAGGAGATTTTCAATGTCATTTCAGTATGTATGATGTTATGTACTGTGATAAATGATATTTGCATCAAAAAAATACAATACACATTTATTTAAAGTCCATTCAATTTTGTTTTCAATTAAATTGTCTACCACCTGGGAAAGAGACATATATTACAGTAAATTGAAATTTTAACAAAAAACAAAAGAATGAGTTTCTAGAGGACCGGTGGAGGTATAGACTTGTTTTGTACTAACATTTATTTGTGCCACTTATTCATTTGTATGATGTACTGAATTTCATTTAATCATTCTCTGAAGGAGGGGTGGGCTCAGAAGCAAGTACCGCCAGTTTGGCAATTTTGAACGTGCCTCCTCCAGTTCGGCTGTTCCTTTTGTTATTATTTTTAAAAGTCTAATAACATCCAAACAATATGAAATAATTTATAACTCTTGACTGGACATTGTCACTAAACGCAACTGTACATAACCACTGTTCGTAAGAATGTATTTTCTGGTTTTGCGCGTCATATCACATCTGTCTTGGTCCACAAAAAAATGGTGACCTGCGATACATTACATTTTGAATATAAAAAACTAGTTTCGAACAATATATGTACCTACAGATATTTACTTGTCTTTTCCTAACAATAACTGGCAATATAAATTATAAATCCGACTTTATTGAACAGTTAACGTTTCGTCGTGAAATTCGCGACGATGGTTGTAAATATCGGAATAAAACGGCAACGGAGATCCCGTATGTGATAAAAATCCACTGTAGGTCATACGAATGAAAATAGCGATAATTATTTTATTGAGTGTTTCTGGAATAGTATGTATATGTTCGAGATTACCAACGTTTCTGTTTATTAATATTTTTCGATTAATCTCTTCTATTCTTTTTACAAAACGAATGAATTTATCATTTCATAACATAACCTAATTTTTTATGATGGTATTTATATAAGTACCTACCAGATCAAATGAAAAAATTGCCGAACAATTTTCGGATATAAATTAATATACAGGGTGTTCTACAAGCTCTATGACAAACTTTGACAGAAGGTAGATTGCTTGATTTTGAACATATTTTTTTAATAAACATCTGTCCGATTCGTTTTTGTTTAGAAGTTACAAGCATTTAAACTTTATTAACAATTAATAATAAAAATTCAAATTAAATGATAATCACAAAACTAAAGACTATAAAAAATGTCCACCCTCAGCTTGAATGCAAGCCTCACATCGACGAACTGAAGATTCGGTCATTCGAAGAATGAGATTTGGATCATTTCTTATTTGGCTAGCTGCATACCCATATACAAACACAATATCTGCATATTCCTCATTGGAGAATAAATGCCTACGTTTTTTATTGAAGCAGGTGTATATTTTATAATTGTGCATTGTTTAACATGCTAAGTGACTTTCTGTCACTTCCTGGTTGACTGAAAAAATTACGATTTTTCAAATGCTCGTAACTTCTAAACAAAAACGAATCGGACCCATGTTTATTAAAAAAAAATGTTTTAAATCAAGTGACCTACCATCTGTCAAAGTTTGTCATAGAGCTTGTAGAACACCCTGTATTTAGTTAATAGTTTTAGAATATACATATATTGGTATTTGCTGAAATATACAAATTTTCTGTTACGACGAAATGTAGCATGTCATGAAAATAGTTCGTAATGAGAAAAACTGCGTGAGCAGCAAAGCTCCGTCACTAAGATCGTATTTTCGTGTGAAGTGCGTTGCGTAGAAATGCGTTACGATCAGAATAAAAATTATGGTTTGCAAACCCACTCTTTAATAGCGAAACGAAATAAAAATTAGGGAATAATTGATTTAATTGAAAAAAAATATTATCGACGTGCATCGCGTACTGAAAGCCACGCTTCAATACCAAACTGTAATAAAAATTAGAAAATAATTTATTTTATTCTAAAAAGAAGGGAAAAGCTTCGAGATGTGCATCGCGTACTCGCGAAAAAAAGCGATATTCGATTCGAAAGGAATAGTCCTGCGAAGTTCAGTGCGGTTAAGGAGAAGAGTTGAAACCCACAAGACATTGTATTTCAATATGAATTCAAACCATGTACCAAATTTCAACTCATTTGGTTTGACGCCCAAGATGCCAATATGCTCCGGGAGAACACACACACATATAATATATATATATATATATATATATATATATATATATATATATATATATATATTATATATATATATATATATATATATATATATTATATATATATATATATATATATGTATATATATATATATATATATATATATATATATATATATATATATAAACGTTATTTTGAAGGTCTGCTCTCTCATCTGTCTGTTGACTTTCGATACGCTTCAATAGTTCATTATTTTCTGGGAAAATACGACTAAAAAGCACATTAATGAAGCATTTTAAACGAAACATGCACTAGGCGTACAAGGAAGTTTGCTAGGATCTTTGCTCTTCCTAATATTCGTCAATGATTTGGGCAGCAATTCTAAAAATGACACAAGAATCACTGGTAGACAGTATGCAGATGATACCTACTTTTTGATGAAAGCAAAAACTCCTATTCAATCATCAAAAATTATAGAAATCATTCTACAACTGAGCAACACTCCATTCTAGGGAAATCAAAACATTGCAACAAAAAATCAATTATCTCACGATGAACTTTGATGAAATTCATATTGATGACAACATATAAGGGTATTCATTTGAAAAACAAAACTTTTAGAATTTTTGGAATAAACTGCATAATTTGAAAATGATTAATGTTCCTCTATTGGCCCGCTACCCACAACATACCAAATTTTGTTTCTCAACCAAATCATTAAGACACAATATTCCGTGTCGTCTACCATGAATAACCGTGTAAATATATATATATATATATATATATATATATATATATATATATATATATATATATATATATATATATAATATATATATATATATATATATATATATATATATATATATAAATATATATATATATATATATATATATATATACAGGGTGTCCCACCGGGAAAAAACGCGATCTGTATATATATATATATATATATATATATATATATATATATATACAGGGTGTCCCACCGGGAAAGAACGCGATCTGTATATGGAAAACTACACATAGGAAAATTTTGGAAATTTGACAGTATACTAATGTTGATAGGGGCAACTCGACTAAAATATTTTCAAGATGGTGGCACTTCCGGTTATACCGGAAGTAGATTCTAACTTGCTTATTGTTAATTGGATACCCTATATATTAATACATTTTTGGATTCTACGCAAGATTTTAGACAGATTTTATGTATTTGTCCTATACCTAAGCGTTTATGACATATTTAGGTTTTTATGTCAAAATTGACGATTGCAAGCCCTAATATAATTATCAATTGTTCGTATAAGGATTCCCGTATTACTCACTTTGGGATGGATTCCTTGTTGAAAAAGACTTGTTTTAATAGATTTTGTATAGTATTTGGATAACTAATCATACAGAGTGTTCCAAAAATAAGATCTAAAATGAGATTGAGAAAACGGACAAAAATCAATTTTTTCAGATGGAAACTCCCCATTTTTCTTATTTTGTAGTATTTAGCATTTAAAAAGAAGGTAAGTTTGAAATAGGTTATCTATATCTAAAATTTGAAGTTTTCGAAATATTGCCAATGTAATATTTTTATAAGGTGATTTTGCATTTAATCGTTAAACAATTAGATCTAGGATAGCCACGATCGTATTTGACATTACAAATCATCGTAATGGCACCCCGTTAAATTATACAAACGAAAATTATTTAAACTTATTTATTATTTATGGACAATGTGATAAAGTTATTCCAAGAACATGTGATACATTTACCACCCGTTATCCTCATAAACAAAAACCATCACCAAATACTGTTAAACGAATTATAGAAAACTTCAAGAATTTTGGATCCGTAAAGGCATAAGTGTACAAAAAGAAACCAGTTGTTAACAATGAAAATATTGAAATAGCAATTTTGGGATATTTTGAAGCATATCCAACAAAATCTTCAAGGCAGATAGAATTAGAATCAGGCTTATCTAAATCGTCAGTTCTAAGAATTTTACGGAAACACAAATATCATCCCTATGCTATCCATATTTTCATTAGTGCAGCATTTAAATGAAAATGATTTAGATAAGCCTTGAAAGTTTGAATAATTTTCGTTTGTATAATTTAACCGGGGTGCCATTACGATGATTTGAAATGTCAAATATGATCGTGGCTATTCTAGATCTAATTGTTTAACGATTAAATGAAAAATTACCTTATAAAAATATTAAATTGGCAATATTTCGAAAACTTCAAATTTTAGGTATAGATAACTTCATACAGAGTTACCTTCTTTTTGAATGCTTAATACTACAAAATGAGAAAAATAGGGGGTTTCCATTTGAAAAAATTGATTTTTGTCAGTTTTCTTAATTTCATTTTAGATCTTTTTTTTCGAACACCCTGTATGATTAGTTATCCAAATACTATACAAAATCTATTAAAGCAAGTCTTTTTCAACAAGGAATCCATCCCAAAGTAAGTAATACGGGAATCCTTATAGGAACAATTGATAATTATATCAGGGCTTGCAATCGTCATATTTGACATAAAAACCTAAATATGTCGAAAACGCTCAGACTTAGGTATAGGACATAATACACAAAATCTGCCTAAAGTCTTGCGTAGAATCCAAAAATGTATCAATATATAGGGTATCCAATTTAAAATAAGCAAGTTGGTATCTACTTCCGGTATAACCGGAAGTGCCACCATCTTGAAAATATTTTAGTCGAGTTGCTCCTATCAACATTAGTATACTGTCAAATTTTCAAAAGTTTCCTATGCGTAGTTTTCCAAATACAGATCGCGTTCTTTCTCGGTGGGACACCCTGTATATATATATATATATATATATATATATATTTATATATATATATATATATTTATATATATATTATATATAAATATATATATATATATATATATATATATATATATATATATATATATATATATATATATATATATATATATATATATATATATATATATATATATATATATATATATATATATATATATATATATATATATATATATATATACTGGGTGTAAATAAGTGATGGGCCACCCCTATAACTTTTTAATGAATTCTTCGATTATATTGAAATTTGTGAGGTTCATCGCAGACATAATTGGGAATTTTTTGACGTACGAAATCAATATGTCTGACTTCCAGTTCCACTGAAAACGATATGAAAATGTAAATGGAACACCCCATATATATTTTCATAATTTAATTCTGAGGCTTCAAATGCATACATTTCATGTGTCGAATGCCAATTGTAGCGCTGTTTCAATTTCGTTTTTCATTATGTTTTTCCCATCGTAGATGGCTGCGACATCGTCTGAATCATAGATAATAATTGACTTAAAATATAGCCCACAATAAAAAAATTTCTAAACATTCATTTTCGTGGAGTTTGTTAACGATTAAATTCTTCTTCGAACCAAGACTCAATTTTTTGAATAGAAACATACATGGGCCACCCTATATATTGAACAGCTTCTTCAAATTACTTCAAAACGATCCACACATCAGTTTTCTCAATGCCTGAATATTAATTTATAAGTAATTATCAAGAATCTTATTTATACCCTTTGCTCCTGAGGCCGGCCTTGTTTACGAAACCAGAAGTCATCCATATTGATCTCGCGTGTAAAAAAATTCAAAATTATTTCTGAGATAAACCACCCAAATTTCAATAAAATCAAAGAACCCTTTGAAAGTTATAGTGGTGGTCCATGAATCATTTACAAACGGTAATATATATATAATATATAAATATATATATATATATATATATATATATATATATATATATATATATATATATATATATATATATATATATACAGGGTGAACACCTGATGGTAATTTTCTGTAAATATTTTCGAAACCTGCGAAGGTAATTGGATAAAATTTGGTACAGTTACGAAACTTTTTACGTTCTATTTAATGTACCAAAAGTTAGTACTGCAATATTTTCAGGAGTGCGTAGTGGAGGTGGGTATTGGCAAAAAATTTGGCGCAAATTGTTTGGTGGTTCATTTTCAGTAATTTTGACTTCAAACTTTAAAAATATGAAGCTTTTTGTAGAAATAAGATACTCTTCTCATACTTCCCT
Source organism: Cynegetis impunctata (assembly GCA_030704885.1). Classification (NCBI taxonomy): domain Eukaryota; kingdom Metazoa; phylum Arthropoda; class Insecta; order Coleoptera; family Coccinellidae; genus Cynegetis; species Cynegetis impunctata. Next base: position 193,852 of record JARQZK010001466.1, on the reverse strand, counting down.
AGGAAGCAGCATTTTCGAGAAAACTGCAATTGAATATTTCTTTACGAATGGATATTTGGTTTTTCAATGTGCAAATCGAATAGAAAATAATCAGTAGACCTGGAAACAAATGACGTTTTCTGATTTGCTAGGTGAGGGAAAATAAGCTGTTAATTATTATTCGCCCAGTTTTCAATTGTGCTGCTTGTTGCCGGAAAAAAAGCTATTTAGTAGTAATGCAGAGGTTTTCAAATAGAGAATTAGCAGATATTCTCTTTGTACATAGTTTATGCAATGGCAGAGCACGACGGTGAGACAGCCCAGTATGGTGCGAATATAAGGAATTGGCTAGACGAGTAATTTTCATGTAAATGGATTAGAAGAGGTGTACTGATTTTGGGGCCGTGTAAAGGATATAGTATACGCAACAGAAGTAGACAACAAGGACGAGTAGTGTGAAAAAATACGCGTGGCAAGGAATCAAATACGGCAAAACAATTTTGAAGTTTCGCAAGCTCACATGCGTTTACTCGTAGAGCCCAAATATGTCATCATGAGCAGGGCAACCTTTTTGAGCATCTTATCTGAATGTTAGAACAAGTAAACCTCAAATAATTGCTCCTTAATGTTTAGTTCAGTGGTTCCCAGACTGGGGGGAAGGGCATTAGGAGGCGCGAGAGTCCACAAATTTGGGGCTTCAAAATGACAAGTTTCATATTGGACAAATTCTAATAAAAAATGAATATATTGGTTGCGCACTTTCATAGATAACACCGAGAATTGTCGACCTTGTTGAGAAAATGCAGCACGATACTTCGCATTAGACTAGAATACTGATTTCATATATGATATTTTTAAAAAACCGTTAACGGGTCTGAAGGCTATCACCTTTGAAACGAAGAAGTTGTGGACCCTAGTTCATATGAATTTTTATATCTATTTTTGGATGTAGAATACGTGGTTAGAATATTTACGTCTAATTTGGGGACAACAATCAATTCGTAAAGAAATATTCAGATGTACTTTTCTCGAAAATGCTGCTTTCTAACGAAGTATGGAAAGAGTACCTTATTCGTACAGAAAGCTTCATATTTTCAAATTTTGAACTCAAAATTACTAAAAATGAACCACCAAAAAATTTGGACCAAATTTTTCGCCAATACCCTCCTGCACTACGTACTCCTGAAAATATTGCAAAACTATATTTAGGTACATTAAATAGAGCGTAAAAAGTTTCGTAACTGTAATAAATTTTATCCAATTACCTTCACAGGTTTCGAAAATATTCACAAAAAATCACCATATATCTTAAAAACGAAGAAGTTGTGGACCCTTCATGACCCTTTATGAATATAGTAATGAATGTATTATCGACCGTACTCATAAATTATTGAAGAAGAAATAGCAGGATTCAGTCTGTGTCAAATTAACATCGGTTATATTCTCTATAACTCGTCACTAATTGGTGACTTCCTCAGGAGAAATGATCGATTAAGTTAATTTGTCATAAACCGAATTTCGATATTCCTTCTACAATAATATATGTTTTGTTTGTTTGAATCGCATGCCGCACTTGTGTATTTTGATCAGATTGAAATTCCCATTATTCCGAATTTTAGTGAGATAATTGGAGATAAGTTTGACTATTGAAATTCAAATAAAATTTTTGCACAGGATTCGATAATTGTTAATTATTTTCAAAATTAAGTATCTGCGTATAACTTCTTTTATCGTGTCATCTTAATGCATCGATAGTTTAAGTGTAGACATGTGGGAATAATTATTTGATTATTGATTATATTAGTAGTCTTTGAAGATATTTTTGTGATATACGCTAATTGAAGTAAAGTTGAGAGTATTAAATTGATTGTTTCACAAACCTGGTTTAATTAGGTTTGATGAACCTGTTATTTTTTCTATTATATGTACACTTTCATCGTGGAATTCTAAGGTGATATGTTAAGAATGACTTTTATGGTGAAAGTTTAAAGTTTTAGCTTAGGTTGTTGAACAGGGAAATTGTTAACGTGATCGTAAAAAATTTATATATATATATATATATATATATATATATATATATATATATATATATATATATATATATATATATATATAGAGTTATAGGATTGGAAATTATCGGGTTAGCGGTCAGTAGACTATAACGTAAAATGTTGTTATGATCCTGATGACGTGGACGTGTGTGTTAGAATACTGATCTTATTTTCCTGATTAAGTCATCAAACAATATGGAAATATAGGTAAATTATTAGCAAGGGATTTTATATACTAATCGCTAGCCCGACAATATCCAATTCATTTTAGTTTTATACTACGATCCATAACCAAACTATTTATATATATATATATATATATATATATATATATATATATATATATATATATATATATATATATATATATATATATATATATACAGGTTGTCCTAATTGCTACTACTACTATTGCTACTATTGCTATCTCGGTAACTATAATAACTACAAGGTTGGTTAAATTAGATAAAATGTGCAGTTTTTGGAGGAAACTGACAATCCAATTTCAGATTTCAAAAAAAGATTTCTATCTTGAGCTACGGGGTTTCTTGAAAAATTCCTCAGAACTAATTGATCGAATATCTCAAAAAGTATAATTTTTACAAAAAATTAGTGAGGAAAAAAATTTTTGCATTTTAGACTTTCTTCAAGCTGGTATTTATTTAAAAAATTTGGTTCATCTAGTTTTCGAGATATCACATTCAACTTTGTTTTTTAAACACGGACCTGCATTTTTCATTCCAAATTTTAGAAAAACTTTTTTTTTCTGATTTCAACGATGTATCACGTGTCCATATTCGTTTGTATTTAAATGGTAAAAAACTAGTATTTAACTTTTTTGGCACTTTCTTCATTTTATCATAGGTTTAGTCATAGAGCAAAGAGAAACAATTGCTTACAAAAGCCTATGATCCGTAATACATGAGTCGTGTCAGAGTAAGTTTGAAACAACATGGTAGCGTTTTCCAATGGGAAAAATTAGATTTATTTTTTTGTTATGCAAGAGCATTTCGAAGTGAAAGAGCCCTTCAAATGTATCAAAATTCGTACTCCGCAAGGCGCTTACCGAATCGAAAAATGTTTACAAGGCTAGTGCGAAATTTGCTACAATACGGATCATTTAATAATTCTTCAGAACGGGGAACAACTGTAACGGCAGAGAATGGGGAAGATGAAACAAATGCATTAGGTATGTATCATCCACTTTGAATTTTGGCAAAGGTAATTTTAAAAAATAAGGAAGTTTGAAGGTTGATTACATAACTTAACTTAATTAAATGGTAAAAAATTAGAATGTTTAAAAACTTAATAAACAGTTACACGCTGCAACAGTCTGTTTGTTATTAAAATAGGAAATTGTTTTATTGGTAGTCCAAGCCACGTCTGATGTACTCTTTTTTTTTAAAACTCAATAAAACTTGAATTTTGTCTTTTAATCATTATAACGTAAACAAATATAAACATGTCATACATTGTTAAAACCATTTCAAGAGATGGAATCAAAAATACAGGTCCGTATTTAAAAAAAGTAAGTTGATGGTAATATCTCGAAAACTAGACGAACCAAATTTCCTTGAGAAATACCAATCCAGTCTTTGGCGACTATTGCGAGAGGGGTTCTTACCCCGAAAGTAATTCCACATTTGAAGCAAGTTCCGTATGATGGTGTGTATTTTGCATCATACAAGACCACTAATCAACACAAACAATTACATAAGAGGCAACAAGAAGTTTTACCTATCGCGAAGATTCGTCCTCAAAGAATTGCTGCTTGACGTGCCAGATAACTTCTTTGTGTGGATAATGACGATAATGCTGTATGGTTGGATGAGAAAGATTATGCCACAACTAATGTTCCTAACATTTACAACCCAAACGAGAACGAAGTGGCTGCTATGCCAGTTATGAATAATTTAAAAGAATGAACTCAAGATTATTAAGTTTGTATCTTTAATTAATATAATTCTTTTAATATTTTTTGTTTTGTTAGTTTCTTCAATTAACATAGCCAATCGTTTTTCGTTTTGTTAATATCTTTAATTCATATAATTAATTGCTTTTTGTTTCGTTGATTTGATGTTAATTTTATTGAAAAATAATATAAATGTAAATAAAACTGATTTCGGAACCGCTGTTTTTATTCAATAATTTGTAAATGTAAATTTGCAAAATATGTGACGTCACACTAGGGAGGGGGGAGTCTCACAAATGTGACCAGCTGTGACAAGGACGGGGGGAGGGGCAAAAAATCATGAAATTCGTGTGACGTAATTTATGGATGACCCCTTATATATGTATATATATATATATATATATATATATATATATATATATATATATATATATATATATATATATATATATATATATGTGTGTGTGTGTGTGTGTGTATGTGTGTGTGTTGTGTGTTTATGTGTGTATAATGCACTACATCGAATATTCAAATGCCAACGTTGAAGTTCACACTAAATCATGTGCGAGCACATATTTGCTTTAAGTTGCTAAAGGATTGTTTGTAGCAGTACAACCTTATGTTGTTTGCCCTTGTGATGTCATTCGAGGTGCTACAACCCTATTGCCATACTATTTTATTATTATATGAGCATCTGATCGATATAGTGATTACATTGGGAATACAGAACACTCTGTTATAGTAAATGAAGCGAGGGCCTTGTTAACATGGGTAGATTGCAGCGTATCCAAAGAGCATATTCAAACCGAACATTGGAATATTGAGTTTTGGATTGAAAATAGAAAATAGTCGTCATAAATCTGCTATGCTCGAACACAGAGCCCAATGAATTTTCACAATTTTTATATCAATTAAATGAACAATTCAATATTGGAATCATATTTATATCTTCCGGACGTTTCGAAAGTGAATATTCGAAATATTTGAGTTGATAACATCAATTGACTCGCTTAACAATTGGTTTCAAAATTATTAATTAAATTAAGTGAAACAGTTGGCTTGTTTCCAATAAAATTAGTTTAATTAACTCGTCCTATGTTTCGGGCTATCAACCTATTATCAATAGGCAATGGTAAACTAAAATTGAAAAAGGTAGCAATCTATCTTATTATAATACAGCTTTTCTAATAATAATAATAATAATAATAATTCTTTATTTCTTTAAGACAGCCATAAAACTGTATAGAAAAAGTCAATACAGAAAAACAAGAGGGAAAAAAATACATAAAAATACAAAAAAGAATACACAACCATATACATACTTGACAATTAAAACAAATAATCTTTCACTTCATAATAACAATTTTCTGCCAAGAAATGCTTCAACTTTCTTTTGAACATATTAGTGGATCCACAATTCTTCAAATTCGTTGGGAGAGCATTAAACATTCTAGGTGCCATATAATTTGGTGATTTATAAGTTAATTGATATTAAGCAACTGGTACAAAATAGTCTTCTTTCTGACGGGTGTTCAAACCATGCTTTTCTTTATTTTTTTCAAATGTAGCTTCATTGCCTGTGAAAACATGTACACATAATATATATATATATATATATATATATATATATATATATATATATATATATATATATATATATATATATATATATATATATATATATATATATATATATATATATATATATATATAACAAGGGAAGCCAGAGTTGATATTTTGAGATTTTTGAATGTAGGTCTGCATGATCTACGATTTGAAAGGCCAATAATGAAGCGTAGAACTTTTTTTTAGCAATAAAAACATCTCCAGCTGAAACAGATAAGCCCCAGAAGACAATTTCATACCGAAGCCTACTTTCAACTTGGGCGTAGTAGAGTACAACAACTGATCAACAGTCAGGACATAACGCAGATTTCGCAACTGAAAAGAAATTGAATTCAACTTAGAAACTAGGTACTGACAGTGTTCCTTCCAGTTCAAATTTTTGTCTATCCGAAGACCCAAAAATGTAGCATTATCCAAGTCAGTTGAAACCACATGAGATTGTTCACTAGTTCTGAACGCTATGTCCTCACACATTTTTTGCACATGATGAAATCTAAGCGCTTTCGTTTTGTCAACGTTAAGGTATAAATGATTAGCTGAAAACCAACCATTAAGACGACTCAATACTTTCCGGCACATATCTGTTAAGGACAGATCTGACGAGTGAGAAACAACAAGAGAGGTATCATCAGCATACATCGTGAAATGTGCTGGTACAGGAAGCTGATTCAAATCATTAATGTATATTATAAAAAGTATAGGGCCGAGTACGGAACCCTGAGGCACACCTATATCCGCAAATGCATATTCAGATGAACCATCGTCAACAACTACGAACTGACTTCTATTGGAAAGAAAAGTTTCCACCCAATTAAGGGGATATCCTCTTACTCCATATTTGTACAATTTTTCCAAAAGAATACCGTGATTCACACAGTCGAAGGCCCCTTCTCAGGTCACAGAAGATCCCAACAAGGGCACTCGCCTGCTTCAATACATTCAATTATTTTATGGTAGTAGAAATATATTGCTGTATTAGTAGATTTTTCATTCAAGAACCCATGTTGATTTGAGGAAAATATATTTTTGTCCTGACAAAATGACAATAATCTATTCAAATAGGCATATTCAAATATTTTGGAGAATGTGGAGGATAGTGTAACTGGTCTATAGTTTTCTAGTTCCTGACGACAATTGTTTTTATAAATAGGGATAATTTTTCCAGTTTTAAGCAAACTCGGAAAATCACCGGTAGAAAATGATAAATTCACAAGAAATACAAACGGCTTTACCAACTCTCCAAAACAGCGCAGTATCAGAAAAATAGGAACCTCATCAGAACCAAATGAAAGTTTTTTTGTTTTTTCGTAATCAAATCCAACATTTCTGTTTCATCATACGGCCTTAGAAAGAAAGAATCACATGGTGAATACATATTATTCATGAAGTTATTGAAGTTAGATATATCACCATTCATATGACCCAATATTTTTCTGGGAGCTTCGGAAAAGAACTTATTGAAAAGATTAGCAACTTCTGTAGGATTTTCGATAATGTTGTTTTCAAATTTTATTGAAATATGTGATTCGGCGTCATTTTTTATTTTATTAGACAGTTCAGATACTATTTTCCATGCAGACTTGGAGGGATTGTCTGAGTTATTTATTTTATTTTGGTAGTATTCCTTTTTAGTGTTGCCTACTGAACTATCGTGATGCTTTTTCTTGGAAACTTAAATATCTCTCATATATGGATTATATTTTCTCAAATTGTAGAGGTCTTTCAAATTCTGGCTAGACCTTCGTACCTCATCAGTCACCCAATTTTTTCTGTTCCTGTGGTTAACATACATGGGCAATTTCATAAAGTGAGACTCAAAATGGAATGAGAATGTGGTCCAAAATGCCGTGAATGCTTGATCAATGGTAGATTTACTAAAAACCATCTCCTAGTCCTCACTACCAATACTACTTTTAAACTCAGATATTCTATCATCCGTAAATTTTCTCTTATATGCCCTCTTTATGGAATTACATCATAGGGGACAGCCCATAATTAAGCGTGGAGATCATGAGTGGCATATGTACGTAGTTATGCAAAATGGATATTTGGAGTTCGATTCCCATGTTGAATATAATCTGTAATTTGATTTAGCCTGGTTGCTCGATATGCTCAAGATGTGATTTTTGTTGTATTATTATTCAAGATTGTTGATTTAGTGCGTATTGATTCCTTTTCTGTGTTCGAAAATCAAATCAAGGGTTATTATGATTAAATTGTATCTGTATTATTCCAGTACGTTATAAGTAAAAAAAAATTTGAATTCAATCATATTATTAAACTAAAAAATGAACTGCATATGTGGTTATGTACAGTTGCGTTTAGTGACAACGACCAGTCGAGAGTCATTAATTATTAATTATGTGATATTGTTTCGATGATATTAGACTTTTTGAAATAATAACAAAAGGAACAGCCGAACTGGAGGAGGCACGTTCAAAACTGCCAAACTGGCGGTACTTGCTTCTGAGCCCACCCCTCCTCCAGAGAATGATTAGATGAAATTCAGTACATCATACAAATGAATAAGTTGCACAAATAAATGTGAGTACAAAACAAGCCCATAAGGATTGCTAAACCCCCACTGGTCCTCCAGAAACTCTTTCTTTTGTTTACTCTAAAATTTCAGTTTAATTGAAAACAAAATCGAATAGACTTTGAACAAATATGTGTTGTATTTTTTTGATGCAAATATCATTTATCATTGTACATAACATACCTACATACTGAAATGAAATTGAAAATTTCCTCATTGATTTAATTCGGTATTGAAAATAGTATATATATATATATATATATATATATATATATATATATATATAAAAATATATATATATATATATATATATATATATATATATATATATATATATATATATATATATTTATATATATATATATATATATATATATATATATATATATATATATATATATATATATATATTTATATATATATATATATATATATATATATATATATATATACAAAATTGGTTGAGGAAAAAATTTATGCATTTTAGACGTTTTTCAATTTGGTTCGTCTAGTTTTCGAAATATTACCATCAACTTACTTTTTTTAAATACGGACCTGTATTTTTTATTCCATTTCTTAAAAAAACTTTTTTTCTGATTTTAACGATGTATGACATGTTCATATTTGTTTGCGTTCCAATGATAAAAAGACAAAATTCAAGTTGTATTGAGTTTAAAAAAAAAAAGATAACATTTTTTTTTTTTAAAGAGGTGGGACTTGTGCCCTCTCACACGCTCCCGACCTCCGTACAATTTTGTCTTCGTCAACTTGGACATTTAGCCATCAATTTACTAAATGAGGGGAACCACTCAAATCCGGACGCATACAAACACTCAGGAACACGGTGGGAATCGAACCCACCAACTCCGTCAACGAAGACGGCATAGCGTTACCTAAACCTCTCCGATTTATCTTTAAAAAAATGGGAACATCAGAGGTGGCTTGGACTACCAATAAAACAATTGCCTATTTTAATAACATAAACAGACTGTTGCAGCGTGTAATGAAAGAAACTGTTTATTAAGTTTTTAAACATTCAAATTTTTTACCAAGTGGATGATACATACCTAATGCATTTTTTTCATCTTCCCCATTCTCTGCCGTTACAGCTGTTCCCCCTTCTGAAGAATTATTAAATGATCCGTATTGTAGCAAATTTCGCACTAGCCTTGTCAAATTTTTCGATTCGGTAAGCGCCTTGCGGAGTACGAATTTTGATACATTTGAAGGGTTCTTTCACTTCGAAATGCTCTTGCATAACAAAAAAATAAATCTAATTTTTGCCATTGGAAAACGCTACCATGTTGGTTCAAACTTACTCTGACACGACTCATGTATTACGGACCATAGGCTTTTATAAGCAATTGATTCTCTTTGCTCTATGACTAAACCTATGATAAAATGAAGAAAATGCCAAAAAAGTTAAATACTAGTTTTTTACCATTTAAATACAAACGAATATGGACATGTGATACATCGTTGAAATCAGACAAAAAAATTTTTCTAAAATTTGGAATGAAAAATGTAGGTCCGTATTTAAAAAACAAAGTTAAATATGATATCTCGAAAACTAGATGAACCAAATTTCCTTGAACAATACCAGCTTGAAGAACGTCTGAAATGCAAAAATTTTTTTCCTCACTAATTTTTTGTCAAAATTATACTTCTTGAGATATTCGATCAATTACTTCTGAGGAATTTTTCAAAAAACCCCCGTAGCTCAAGATAGAAATCTTTTTTTGAAATCTGAAACCGGATTGTCAGTTTCCTCCAAAAACTGCACATTTTATCTAATTTAACCAACTTTGTAGTTATTATAGTTACCGAGATAGCAATAGTAGCAATAGTAATAGTAGAAATGAGGACAACGCGTATATATATATATATATATATATATATATATATATATATATATATATATATATATATATATATATATATATATATATATATATATATATATATTGTTGCGGTAACTCTTAAGTTCAGAGAAAAATGGACTGTATATTGAAATAAATTTGAAACTTTTGAAAAGAAAAATAAGAGCCCTAGAAAACTCACCGTCGTTCTTCTTCAAGACACCTGAGAGCTCTCGTTGGTGGTTGGGAAGTCTTCCAGTGACGAACACGTAGTATTTTCGTTGTTTTCAGCAACAACACACAATTCGGGTCCAAAATAAGGCACACGAAGAATAGCGGCACTAAACTTAATATCAATAATCAGATTTTAGTGTTCTAGCGGATTAGCGTTTCATACAATATATCTCCAAGAGAGAGTGGTCAATTTTCAATTTTCAAGAAAGTCTTCTTTTTAAGAGGTGCGCACAAGACGGTTTTTTTGTTGTGCCTTGTAACGGTCGATCTTGAGAGCTGTCTAGGGCTTGGGCATTGGCTTACAACAACATTTCCTGCCTCCCAAAAATGCCAAAGCATTTTTCAAACTAATTTTATAACTACATAAAAAAAAATAAAAATTACACTAATGAAGCTGTGCAAACTATGGTGCAGAAGAATTAAAAAAAAAATTAATAATGAAAGCAACAAACAAAAAAAAAATATATTTATATATAAGGAAAATATATATACTACTATATAAATTGAGCAACTAATATTATTCATCGCTGACAGACAGCGGACAGAGCTTAACTAGAGGTCGCGTTAAAACTCCGTCACTCGTTTTAACTTGAGCAACTCGGGAAATACCGTCACTCCCAGGAAAGAGAGTTATGATACGTCCGCGACGCCACTGATTGGGCGGAACATTCTCCGCCTTAATCAAAACCAATTTATCAAGGGCAGCAGGAGCGGAAACATCGAACCATTTACCGCGTTGTTGCAACGTATGAAGGTATTCGTTCCTCCATCGAGACCAAAAATGCTGATGGAGGTTTTGCAGAAGCTGCCAACGTGATAATCGATTCAAGGGTCGGTCGGTCATATCGGGTACAGGTAGCGCAGTTAGAGGTTCCAGAGTTAGAAAATGACCTGGAGTGAGACAATCCAGATCATCAGGATCTGAACTTGTTGCGCATAAAGGACGTGAATTCAGAATAGATTCAATTAACGTGAGTAAAGTATAGAATTCCTCATACGTTAAAATTTGTTCTCCGATTACTCTAAATAAATGCGATTTTACGGATTTCACCGCAGCTTCAAATAAACCACCGAAATGACTTCCAGAAGGTGGATTGAAATGGAATTCGATAACTTCCTTCTCAGCAGCAATCTTCATCAAATTTATCAATTCACGATTAGCTTCTACAAAATTCGTACCATTATCGCAGTATAAATCTGTACAGCGACCTCTTCGGGCAATAAACCTCTGAAGAGCGGCTAAAAAAGATTCAGAAGAGAGATCATTAGCTAATTCCAAATGAACGGCCTTAGTTGAGTGTAGTGTTGGGTAGGACGCGACATGAAAATGAGTTTGTAAGAGTAGCCTCTTTTTTGTACTGAGCCAGTAAAATGTCCCACTTCAAATGACGCGAGGCGCACTGAAGCTCGGTCGCTCGGCCGGCTCGGCGATACGTTTGAAGTTACGCGTACGAATATGAGTAATATGACATTTGATTTTATTGCAGTACATAAGTTAGAGTCTGAACTCTGGTTGATGATATATTAATAATCAGTATCACAAAATGATATGAAACGATTAGCATAGTGAATATTGTTTGTAAGTAGGTAAATAAAAATATATTTTGAAGGATATAATAAAAAAGCTAATGAATAAAATCACAAATTACGATGTAAAAATAATATTTGCGCTACTTTGTTGCCACTGAGCCGGTTCCTTCTTTCCGTAAGGATCTGGCCCGCTTTGCTAAAAGTACGTTCGGAAGGCACAGAAGTGGCAACAATACAAAGCCGTTTTAAAAATAATTTATAAAGCCTAGGATAGGCGTCCTTTTTAACAAACCACCACTTGGCAGGATCTTGGGATCTTGGCAGTAAGGGTTCCTCGAGGTATTTATCGACTTCGATAATACCCCCTGCAGTCGGATTAGTATTTTTCATTACCACATCCACTTGCTCATCAAACTCGTCCCATATGCTATGTTTACGCTTATGGGGTGGCGACGAAGATGGAGGCTCTGGCGTACATGTGTTTTCTATTTGAATTTGCCCGGCCATGACTTTTAAATTTGAACAGGCTGTACTATAAGCGTACTCATTCTCAAAACCATATTTTTTAAATCTTGGATCTAATATAGTGCTCTCAGCAAAAATATTATTCTCTTCAATGCCCGAAAACCTTGAGTTAATTTCATTTAAAAGCACTTGGGTCATTCGTAAAACACAGTCCGGATGTGCCATAGATAAAAATTTTAGGCATTTCTTTTTGAGGGCGTTCGATATAAGTATCACCTGAAATTAATTTAAAAATAACCTAATGCACGAAAAAGCATGTTCAAATTAAAAATTTAAAGAAAAAAGTGTCATTACTATACCTCTGATATTGTAACATTCTTTTCTGAACTCATCTCCTCAGTTACATCTTTGAAAAAAGAAAGGATTTCTATTGCCGAATCCAAAACCTCAATATCTTCAGATGTCATATTTATAGTGTCTGGATAATCTATTGCAATAGTGAATATTGTTTGTAAGTAGGTAAATAAAAATATAAACAAATATATTTTGAAGGATATAATAAAAAAGCTAGGGTTAGGATATTCAAAAGCAAAACAGTCGCTTCAATACGTGCCTCATAGGATATTTCCTTATCGCTCGACGAGACTCGAAAAGCAATAATGCAATAAATTTGTCGCATGCGTCTCAATTCCTCAATTCCTCTTTGTCTTCATTCTATAGTTTTACGGAGACGGAGAGTGAGTAGCGCCTAGCGCGACTACCGCGTCATAAAATTTGAAGCGGTACAAAATAAAATATTGAGCCGCTCTTACATTTTGACGTCATGTACGGGACAAATGTACTGCCTCTTGTATGTCCTACTCAACACTAGTTGAGTGACAGACAAAAACGCAAATATAGGCTTTCGACGTCTTTTGCCCTCGGTATTTTCTCATTGGTGCAATCGTAAATGCGTCAGCGTAATCACATCCGCAATGTAAAAATGGTTTTCCTGTCGAAAACCTGGACTTAGGTAAATTTCCCATAGGGGGTTGATAGGTAATTGGCTTCATTTTGAAACACGTAATACACTTTGACAATACCGAGTTTATCGCGCGTCTTGGTGATAAGATCCAAAACTGTTGAGCTAGTAAAAAATGCAGCTGACGTGGACCAACATGAAAATATTTGATATGATAATATTTAATCAGGTTGCTTGTCAATAGACTATTTCGTGGTAACAGAATAGGGTGTTTGGTACGATAACTTAAATCGGCATATTTCAGACGGCCACCCACTCGAAGAACATCATCAGTATCCTCGAAAACATTCAGTTTTCTTAAAGGTTTTGACAATTTCTCCGCTGACATTTCATCTTGGAAAGCTACAAGTTGCGTATACTTGGATAATATTATCAAAGCAGAGTGAAGCTCTTGAGTGCTCAGGAATCCATTTCGCTTGTCTTTCTGAGGACTTATATTATGCCCAAATCGCAAAACAAAAGCACAAATACGCAACAACGTTAAAAAATTAGAATAGGTTTTTAAAAGATATTCACAAAAATGGTCACCTTGCGGAGTCGTAAATGAAGAAACCTTTCGTTCTTCATGAGTGACATCATCGGAGGCCACGTCAGAAGATTCATCAGGCAAAAAATGAAACTGATTTTCAGGATCATATAAAAATTTTGGACCCTTCAACCAACGTTCATTATTGATAATTTCTGAAGGAAATAGACCTCGGCTACCGATATCCGCTGGGTTGTGGTCCGACTTGACGTAATTCCAATGCACAGATGGAATCTTCTCGTGAATATATGCCACTCTATTAGCCACAAAGTTTTTCCACCGATAAGAAGGTGAGCGCAGCCATGCTAAAACTACTTGCGAATCAGTCCAAGAATAAACATTCGTAAGAGAAAATTTATCAGAGAATAGTTTGAGGACAAAATTCATCAATTTGGCCAACAATACCGCTCCACAAAGTTCTAACCGCGGTATACATATTTTCTTTAGCGGGGCTACCTTACTTTTAGAAATAACAAAACTAGTAGATACACTTCCATCGATATGAATTATTTTGAGATACAAAACAGCGCAATAGCCCTTTTCCGAGCTATCACAAAAGCCGTGGAGCTCTAAGCCAAGAAAATTTGAGGAACAGAAAAGAAGCCTGTTGATTTTAAATTTAGAAAGGTATTGAATTTGGGATCGAAAGCGCTTCCAGATGCGCAAGATTTCGTCCGGCGGTTCATCATCCCATGTGAGACCGATCATCCAAAATCTTTGTATGAGATATTTAACCAGAAAAGTGACTGGCGATAAAAATCCTAGAGGATCATAAATACGAGCTAACTGCGACAAAATTTGTCGTTTGGTACAAGTTTCGTCATTCTGAGGGACCACAGAAAATGAAAATGTATCTTCTGGTGGATTCCACAATAAACCCAAAATTTTAAAAGACGTGACATCGGCATCAGAGCTGAAGTCGAGAGGGTCTACGGTGCGCATAGAAGCTGGGAGTGCTTCCAACAAAGCAGGATCGTTACTTGACCACTTTCTCAAATGGAAACCCCCCTGTCGGAATAAATTAATTAATTGGTTTTGTAAAATCTTGGCTTCTTCAAGCGTCGGTGCCCCAGTGACAACGTCGTCAATATACGTATCTTCTTCTAATACCTTCGCAGCTAACGGAAAATTATTGGTTTCATCTTGCGCCAACTGTTTGAGACAACGCAACGCCAAAAAGGGAGCAGATGATATTCCGTAAGTAACCGTTTTCAATCGATACTTTTTCAAAGGCTCGTCAGGAGAAAATCTCCAAAAAATTCTTTGATAATCTCGCTGATCTGGATCGATCCAAATCATCCTGTACATTTGCTTTATGTCAGAACATAATACGTAAGAATGGAGGCGGAACTTCAGAAGAATTGACACTATGTCAGTTTGCAATTTTGACCCCGTGAAAAGACTATCGTTGAGAGAATAACCGGATGGAGCCTTCGCGCTTGCGTTGAAGACCACCCGTAATTTAGTGTGAACACTCGACGGCTTTAATATACAATGATGTATGAGATAGTAGGGATTTTTGCTCACAGAATCCTCTGGTACAATTTCCATATGTTCACAGTCTAAATATTCGCGTATAAAGGCAGAGTACTCTGCATGAAGACTACGATTTCTCATAAGTCTGCGCTCTAAAGCAAAAAATCTTTTAGAAGCGAGTTCTTCCATACCGCTAAAGCTGGGTACATCAATTGCGAACGGTAAAGCAACAATAAATTTACCATCAGAATCACGTTTAAGTGTGTCGACGAATAGTTTTTCACAGGCATCATCAGCTTGAGAATTAACATTCACTGATGGGACGGATTAAATTTCCCAAAAACTTTTCACAATTTGAGGTAACAAGTGGTCATTAACTGGAGAATGTATATCACAAAAAAAACGACGACGTCACATTTCTTGGAAAATCTGACCCACTTCCTATAAGTATAAAACCAAAGATAGTATTGAAAGCGTTTACCCCATTAGCGCCGGTAATGTGACCGTCTAGAAGTATTTGAGCGAACATATCAGCTCCAAACAAAATATCAATATGACCAGGTATATGAAACGATGGATCTGCTAACGTTAAATTTTTGAACTCATTATTTGTTAGAGGTGGTACTGGTGTCGTGGGTAATTTTTCGGTAATTTTGTTGATTATGGATGCGTTAGTATACATTAGAGGTGATTCTTGACCTACAGGTCTTATTGTTATAGCCACTAAACCTTGACTAATACAAGATTTTGATGAGTTCAAACCCGTCACCTCGAGGAACATTTTTTCCGATCTCAAACCTAATCGAGAAGCTGCACTCTTAGTAATAAAAGAGGTCATGCTGCCAGAATCAATTAAACATCGTAATTGGTGAAAAGTGCCTTTCGAATCTAAAATTTCCACCAAAGCAGTGGCCAAAACAACGTAAGATGTTCGATTAGAATTAAGGACACCAGTTCCCGAAAAATTAACAATTGATTTCGTTTCCGAGTTCGATACACCACTTGTAGCAGCAGATGACACAACATCATTTTCGGACTTCACATCCTCTTTTGGTTTGAAATGCAAGAAAGTATGATGTTTCAAGGAACAATGACGACAAGTAGATTTAGATTTACATGAACGAAGATCATGTACGGTAGATAAGCAATTGAAGCATAAATGAAGTTTCTTTGCGAGATTATATCGTTCAAAAGGTTTCACATTCAGAAATGACGGACATTTAAAGATAGAATGGTTATGTTGGCAAACAGCGCATTTAGAATGGGAATTATTCGATGAACTTGCTGCGTCCTTAACGAAAAAATTCTTCAGTTTATTTTTCATCGAAGAATTTTTATCAACTGGAGTGGTATTACTAGGAAATGACTCGATGTCTGATATCATCTCACAAGCTATACATTCACGTTCTAAAAATGTAGTAAGATCGCTGTATTTTGGAACCTCTGAAGAACCATATGCATGTTCAAATCGGGAAACTATTTCGTTATCTAAACGATCATATAGCATCATGAGCAATATAAAGTCCCATTCAGCAGTTGGGAAATTCAAGTTTCTCAAGGCGCATATATTCTCTTGGAAGATATCTAATAAATTTCTAAGAGAATTAGGCAATTTCGATTTAATTTTTCCGGCACCTTCAATACGCCGCCAATGACTTTTGGCAAGCCAACGCTTATTACTGTAACGTTGAAATAAAGAATCGTACGCAGATTGATAATTACCACCACATAATTCGTAATGTTGCATTAATTTCAGAGGTGGCCCTTCAAGAGTAGAAACTAGATAATTGAATTTTTCATCATTGCTTAAGGATTCATTATAATGCACAAGAGAATTAAACAATCCGATAAAAGTTGAAAACTGTGTAACATCGCCAGCAAATCGCTTCAATTCTAACTTTGGTAACCTAATATTCGTTTTGACATTCGGTTTGGAATTCAAAATATCTACAGGCTTCGCGTTATCGGCGTTTAAAACTTCGTAAATAGATTTGATTTCATAGTAATCAGTTAAAAATCTTTCGCGAATTGTATTTTCCTCACTTAAGTCAACATCTTCCTCTTGAAGTAACAAATCTACAACAGTTCTATGCTCACTATCAAATTCATTTCGTATTCTTTCAATATCGGAAAACCTTGTTTTGAATAAAGTGAAATTGCCTCCATCTGTTTCAGTTCTTTTGGCGAAATTAAACAATGATTGAATTTCACTGATCGCCGTATTGCGATACGCGCGAGCTCGTTTTAATCTCGACATAACCGCTTTCAGAATTTGAATTTAATTTGAATGGAATATAACACAATAAAATTGTAAAGATCTTCTGTTACAGTATTCCCTTTAAACGCACCTACCGTACTATAGAAATGAACGTATGTTCGAAATAATTATCACAACGCACAAAAAATTCGCTGATAAGCAATATGTTGCTGAAATAAATAACTGAAACGTAATAAATGAAAATTATAATTTCGCTTCACAATAATTCTTCTGCACAAATCTGCAAAACTTACAAAGGAAATAAAATAAACTTCCTAATAGCAAAACAATTCAAACTCCGGCTTTACCGAATTATCAAAAAATGCTTCAAAATCCGGCTTTACCGAGGGACCAAAAAATGTTGCGGTAACTCTTAAGTTGAGAGAAAAATGGACTGTATATTGAAATAAATTTAAAACTTTTGAAAAGAAGAATAAGAGCCCTAGAAAACTCACCGTCGTTCTTCTTCAAGACACCTGAGAGCTCTCGTTGGTGGTTGGGAAGTCTTCCAGTGACGAACACGTAGTATTTTCGTTGTTTTGAGCAACAACACACAATTCGGGTCCAAAATAAGGCACACGAAGAATAGCGGCACTAAACTTAATATCAATAATCAGATTTTAGTGTTCTAGCGGATTAGCGTTTCATACAATATATCTCCAAGAGAGAGTGGTCAATTTTCAATTTTCAAGAAAGTCTTCTTTTTAAGAGGTGCGCACAAGACGGTTTTTTTGTTGTGCCTTGTAACGGTCGATCTTGAGAGCTGTCTAGGGCTTGGGCATTGGCTTACAACATATATATATATATATATATATATATATATATATATATATATATATATATATATATATATATATATATATATATATATATATATATAACTTTTTGATAATTGCTAGCAATAACAGGATTGGTGAATCTCAAAATACTCGATTTTATTAAAAAGTTGACGTTTCGCCACGACAGTCGTGGCTTTATCAAAACTTTTTAAAATAGTTCACAGGCAACAACAATTGAAATAAATATATATATATATATATATATATATATATATATATGTGTATATAAATACTTAGGTTATGGATCGTAGTACAAAACTAAAATGAATTGGATATTGTCGGGCTAGCGATTAGTATATAAAATCCCTTGTTGATAATTTCACAATATTTCCTTATTGTTTGATGACTTAATCAGGAAAATAAGATCAGATCAGTATTCTAACACACACGTCCACGTCATCAGGAACATAACAACATTTCACGTTATAGTCTACTGACCCCGTTAACCCGATAATTTCCAATCCTTTTACTATATATATATATATATATATATATATATATATATATATATATATATATATATATATATATATATATATAT
>JARQZK010001466.1:110000-172500 GCA_030704885.1 Cynegetis impunctata | reverse complement strand
AGGGCTTATATAGGCTAGCAGCGATGAATCAGCACAAGGTTACGATTGACGTCATTAAAATGGATAAGCTGTACTTTGACTACATAACTCCTCCCCATTTAAAAAGTGTTCGTTACCCTTAACTTTGAGGTGACGAATCTTCAAGAAAAATCTATAAAAAATTATAAGCACTACAAGAATAATAAAAATTACAAATACAATTGTTATAAAGCTTATAGTTGTAGGATGTGGAGCCCATTGGTATAGGTCGTCCAGTTTGGGGATGTCTTCTTCTTGGATATTTTTCCAATTTGTTGTATAGGTCCAATTCTCTTCCAGTGGCGTAAGATAGACCTGAGCATAGGTGTTGAAAACTTCTCGGGGGTGTATTCTCTTGAATCCATCAGTTTTTATACATTCTGACGTAATCTGAGACATCTTAGGAATTTTATGAGAGAATGAACCACTTTCGCATTCTTCTTGTATCATTTCATTGTTAATGGAAATGATATTTCCATTTTCCATTTCGAATAAATCTTCTTGAGGCTCAACCGAACTGCGATTGCAATGTTCTTGCAGGGTTTTTAGAACCATTCGGACACATTCAGGGGGTTTCTTCAGGTATTCTTGTTTACAGATGTAGAAGTCTTCGACTTGTTGAATGACCTCGGTATTTCATACAATCTCTTCGTTGCGTGTTAACCCATAGGAATTAAAGTTAGGAATTCTGGTATTTCGGAAAGATACGTTATACAATTTAAACAGGTCATATTTATCATTCTTAAAAATTGGTATGGTTATGCTAAATAAAATATTGAAACCCTTAATAAAAACTTTTGTTTCGCATACAGCATAATAGTCTGTTAAATGAGAGAATGGTAACATTTTTTCTTTCTTTATTACTTCATTAAATTTCGACAGAGGTAGAATATTTTCATGTAAAAGGTGCAAACGTTCAAAACTGATGGCATTTTCAATTTCTGATAATATTATTGCTATCTCGTGTGAATGGAGAATTATTAGATTAAGTTTTAAACTCAAATCATTAGCTACCTTTAGCTGTTCAGTTTTCTTAATTAAAAAATTAATAGTATTCACATATTTAGTTTGAGTATCGGATACTATTCGCATTATTTTCTGCTGATTAGCTTTCAAAATGTTCTCATTCTTTTTAATTGCTTCACAATATTTTTGATATATTAATTCATCGTCCGCGTCTAAAGTACCAAATAAAAATTTAAAAGTGGATCCTCCAATATTCAATAAGCCTTTTCGCGAACGTATTTTCTGTGTGATTATATTATTAAAAGTTTGCTCATTTCTATTGACCGAAGTATTAGCCATAACCAGATATTGGTATACAGGGACAGTATACGTCGTGTTGATGCTTTCTTTAATTATCTCTTTTTGGATTTTAATTAATTCGGGCATTCCCGATATATCGTAATGAAACAATAAATATTTAGCATGATCTGTTACATAAATTTTTCTTAAATGTATAGGTAACAAATTATGTGAAATCTCTTGAACAGAGAATGTATGAATATTAACCAATATAAATAAAAGGGTGAAGGATACAAGGGTCATCTGAAAATTAGGAAAAGTAATTAATGTCTTCTTTATTTTATTCGATTTCTATGATAAAAATGTTTGCTTTGAGGATTTCTGATCCTAATGTCTGTAATAATGTTTCTAGATATTTTCTTGTAATTTTCTTTAAATTTGGATTGACATTTTTGTTTTAAATGAACAACTTCATTTTTATGAAAGTCTTTTTGACTTCGTCGCTTTTCAATTAATTTTCCAATATTTGCTGCGTTTTTGTCTGTGGCAGCATTTATTACTTGCAATATATTTTTCAAGGTTTTACGATTTGTCTGTACATAATTTGAAACTGAAACTGTTTCATGCGATGTTTTATCTGAAGGAATAGTTACATCCGAGGTTACATCTGAATCTAGGTCATTCAATTTTATGTATGGAGATAACGAATTAATCTCGTCTTCTAAGATATTAATTTCGCTGGGATGTGGGTTCGAGTCCCACCTTGCTCTTGGGTGTTGTGTATGTCCTGAATTTAGTGGTTCTAATTATGAGATTAATTGTTGGGTAATGTACATTATTTACAAGCCCATTGGCCGTTCGGAACCGGCGTTAAACTGTAGGTCCCTCGAGATAAAAAAAAAATTTCGCTGGAGACAATCGAGTGGTCTATATTACATACATTGTTGCAATCTCGAGATGTTGATTGCTCATGGCTTATCTTAAGTGCTTCCTTTCGTTTATTGTTGTCCTTCGAAGATAATGATTCATCTTCATCTATTTTTAATCGGGACAAATAGTCCGCACCATTGTAGGTACTTGCCTGGTTTGAATTTTATCTCGCAATTAAACTCTATGGGATAAGAATGTCGACTTGCAATTACTTCTTGGAAATTAATAGGAATTTTAAAGTTTTCGATCTTTGTAATTCGTACATTTGATATTTTAGGATTTGGAATTTTAATTTCTCTTTGATGAAAGTCTTTGCAATTTTCAAAAGTAATTTTCTCTTTATTTAATTGATTTATTACGTTTTGTGGAATTTGTGGATTTGTATAAATTTTCATCTGTATATTGCAATTTGAGAATACATATTTAATCATTTCATAAATTTGATTCCAGTCTAATTTATCAAGTCCTGTCGATAGTTTTGGAAGGGCAATACATTTATCTCTATTTTTCAAGCATAAAAGTTTTAGAGACAATAAGGTGATAAATACATTTTCGTATGTTGGTTTATCAAAAAATTTATTTTTAGTGAAGAGGTAGTAAAGCATTCTGTCTTGATTACGCATACAAGCAACTTGACCAACATTTTGATTTTGCGAAATTAGTTCTGTAACATTGTTATATTTATTTTTGAAATGAAGGGCGATGCCTTTATTCATATGAAAATCTTTACTCACACAGTGACACAGAGAAAAATCTGCTGGCGCATTGAATAAATTATCGTTCTCTTCTGTTACATTATCGCTAGTTATTTGTTTCCGTTGAAATTGAATAAGGAATTTTTCGTATGATAATTGATTTTCCTTACGTTCAACATTTTCAGTATTTTCTGGATGTTTTTCCGAATATTTATAAATTTTAGACTGAATTGGAATCTCATTTTTTGTTTTAACATTATGTTTAATTTCTGATTTGAAATTAAATGGTGGTTCTGGTAGCTGAAAAGCTTTTTCCGCATTATTTAGTGAATCTAAGTTAACGGTGTTTCTGAGGCACTTATCTGAAAATTTTTATGATTGAATTCAGTATTTTCTTTGAACTGATTTTCATCGTTATTCTCTATATCGAAATTAGTAATTTCTTCCGATATATAATTAGGAGTTATTTGTCTTGTATTTTGAAAATTATTATAATCTTGCGCATTTCTATTATATGACGAATAGTTGGGTAATTGATTACTATATTGCAATTGTCTTAGTTGTGCTATTGGGTTAGCTGTTGTCGTAGACATAGGGGATGGTCTATATTTTGGTATATAATTACTATTAGGTTTAAACATATTTGTTTTTCATATTTCTGACCGATTATTTCCGAAAACTTGTCTGTTAGTGGGAAATTGTCTTTGCGTAATTATTTTAGGTTGTATGTTAATTGGTCGAGAAGGAAATACCTTTTGTTGGCTATCACTCGTATGCTTCCAAGTTCGCATTAAATCTAACTGAGATTTTTGGGAAATATAATTTTCGACCATTGTAATAGCTAAATCGAATGTGATATTTGGTGTCGTAAGTAAGGAGGTTTGCAATTCTATTGCAACATTACTAATTAAAACATTTTTGGCTAAGTCCGAGACCAATTGCTTGTGTAACAATTTTAATGCAGCATCTAATGTAGGTTCCGCATCTATTCTGTAATTAATTCTAATTTTATGAGTTTTGATTTCTTCAATGAAATCTAAAATGTCTTGATTTGGTTTTCTGCGTAAGAATTGTAATTTATTCTTTAATACATCTAAATTCGCATGATCTTAAAATTTCTGTAATAAAAAATGTCTAAACGCGTGCCATGTATTTGGTACGTTAGAGGAACGATATTCCGCGTTAGCTTTATCTATTAATTTACTTTCAATCACTGCAACGCAATACGTCTTTACGATTGCTTCCGTCGCTGAGAATTGTGCGATATATTCTTCGCAAGCATTTAAAAATGAATTTAACTCGGTTTGTATACCGGAAAATTTCGGTAACAATGCTCCAAATTCACGAGCTAACATGAAATTATGGTTCTCTGCCATATTAATTATTTTATTTGATTTAGTTCGTCGCTGAGAATCTAAATTCAAATTTTGGATTGATTCTATCAGGGAATCAATATTGAAAAATTTTCTATTTTATGAAAAATTTCGTTGGGAAAATATTTATTATATTTTTAACCCTTGACTTAATATAAAATTACCTGCTATAATGGTAAGCTATAGGGAGTCTAGGTTTTGGGGCTGGAAACCGTAGGAAAAACAGGAAGATAATTAACACTTGCAACTTACATTGATTGTTTCTTCCAAGGTGGAGTAGACGGCGCTACCCTTGCTATGCACCCTGTTTGAATTCTTGTCTGGTCAGTAGAACTCGGGACTGGTACTACCAAATTCGCAATCACTATGAGATAAAACTGAGCTTGTGTTGTAGTTCGGATTGTGCTCAAGAATTAAAATTCACTTAAACTTTTCTTCTTACTTTTTAACTTAACGCATTAATTAATCTTCTTACAAGATTCGGAAGATTTATCTTGTTTGTTGAACTTATTTTATTCGGAAGGGTTTAATGCAACAATCCCATCCTCGTCGCCAATTTTGGGTTTCAACACTAAGAAATACTTAAAAAAAACAATTTATTCAATCTGAAGTTAACAAGACGAAAGTTACTTAATTAATCTTATGGTTCTATGTTAGTGAGGGCTTATATAGGCTAGCAGCGATGAATCAGCCCAAGGTTACGATTGACGTCATTAAAATGGATAAGCTGTACTTTGACTACATAACTATATATATATATATATATATATATATATATATATATATATATATATATATATATATATATATATATATATATATATATATATATATATATATTATATATATATATATATATATATATATATATATAACTCTTTGATAGTTATTAGCAATAACAGGCTAGGTAAAATTTCAATATTTCAAAAATTTTGAAGAAGCCACGAATGTCGTGGCGAAACGTCAACTTTTTAATGAAAATCGATTTTTTTTGAGATTCACCAAGCCTGTTATTGCTAATAATTATCAAAAGTTAAAAATTGTTCACAGGCTACAACAATTCAAATATATATATATATATATATATATATATATATATATATATATATATATATATATATATATATATATATATATATATAGACTGAGGAAGGATGAACTATTTGATGTGGTATTGAAGTTTCCTTGCCTTGTAAGGTCCTTAACACTGACTTGATTGAGTATATCAACAAACTTTGTGCGGCCTATTCTAAATACTGTGAAGTTGAGGAAAATGATAATTGTGATGCATGTGATTCTGATAACTCAACGGATACAGTTTTGGAAAATTCTACATTGTCTGGTACTGGAATGAGCCTAAATTCCGAAGTACTGGACAATGTTCGTGTTGAGCAGGAAAAAATAGTGAATGATTTGATAAAGGAGAACACTATAATGAAAAATGAAAACAATCTTCTGGTGAAACTTGGTATAAGCAGAGAAGAACAAATAAATCTGATGAAATTCAAAATCAATGTCCTTGAAAATAAAAAATTATATATCGATGATGCTAAGGTATGCCTCGATAGGTCTGAGTCAACATTGACGTATGCTCTAGCTGCTTGTGTGGAAGATAAAACTTCCTCGAACATTGCGGAACTCGGGAAATATAAATATGAACAACCATCAAGTTATAAAGAATTTAAAACTCCCAAAAATTTATCTGGGGTGACACAGAACAGGAAGGCTAGTAAAGGAACGATGAAAACTGCTACGAACTGCCCTGCTACATTGACCCAATTAGCAGAATCACACACTGACAGTGATAATAACGAACATGGGGTAGATGATTCTAATCCTAAGAAAATATACATACATATTGGAAATGCTCCTGTTGATACAACAGTCGAAAAAATTAATTCATTTATACTAGAAAGACTGTCGAAACGTACCTTCGAGATTACCTCACTACAAGAGGATAACACATCATACAAAGTAGTGGCCGATGTTGATTTGAGGAGAATTTTGATGAACAAAAACTTTTTGGCCTAAGGGCACAACTATAAGACCATTTCGAATTTTTCGAGAGAGACCGGAGACCTTTTGATAGCAGATTTAAAGTATTGCATATGAATGTACAAGTGGTGTCAAATAAGATTAATCAACTTGAATTATTGGTGACTAAAAATAACATTGATATTGTTTGTCTTAGTGAACATTAGATCAGCAATAGATTTTCTGACTACCTGCCTCTGCCAAGCTACAGGAGAGCAGCATCATTTTGTAGAACAAGACATATACATGGAGGTGTTGTAATGTTGGCTAGAAACGCGTTGATTTCTAAATCGTCGTTTGATTTTAATAATGTTGAGCTGGATTGTGGGGCAGTGTTTTTGTTGAGTAGATACAGGGTGGCAGTCATTGTCGCTTATAGATCACCCGATGGGGACTGTGATGTATTCCTCAACCGTCTGGAGGAGTCCCTTATTTCGGTTCGAAAGATCTGCGATCGCATTGTGGTCTGCGGCGACTTTAATATAAACTTTTTGAGATCATCACGTGAAAAGTTGTGTCTGGTTGACATTTTAGAGAGTTTTGAACTGTCTGGTGTTGATAGTGAAGCAACTAGATTCTTTGTGGATAAAACGGGACGTAAATCGGTGAGTCTCATTCTGACCACTATGCTCAGGTATTATCCTTTGTGTTGCCAACCAGTAAACCTGACTCCCCAGTGGTTGTTAAAAGGCGTTTAAACAATGAGGAAAACTTAGGTAAACTTCGGGAAGCTCTGTCAGTTCAGAATTGGGAAACAGTCTTGACTGAGGATGACATCAGGAAGGGAGCTGATCACAACAGTTTTCCCAGAATCATTTTAACTGATAATATTCTTGAGATAGAAAATAAATTAGACAATTATAGATGGCTTTTGGAAAATTTTATGGGTGAACGAGTGAGTCTTGAATATAAAAAGTTAAATGTTGAATATGAGAGATTGCTATCTGAATCTAAAATAAATGTCTTTAACGCGACTTTGAGGGATTGTAAAAATAAATCCAAAAAAATTTGGAATTTCGTAAATAATACTCTGGGGAGAAAGAACACTGTGGAGCTAATTTGTCTCAAGGCTGATGATGGGGAAATTGTGGCTGAGCCGAGAGCTGTAGCAAATCTGTTCGGTGAATATTTCTCGACTGTTGCCAAGAAGAGTATGGAACGGAGTGAATGATTCTTGTGCTAACGACCTCTGTATGGATGCAACATTGAATACATTGTATTTTCATAATGTGACTGAGGCGGAGCTGGAGAATATATTAACCAATATGCCTTCAAAGAATTCGGCTGGTCTTGACGAGATCTTCAGTAGGGTTGTTAAAAGTGTGTGTGATGGTATACTACATGTTCTGTATTATTTATTAAATTTATCATTGAAATATGGTAAATTTCCAGATATTTTAGAATGTGCTTGTGATGTCCCTATTCACAAGAAAAATGACAAAACTTTGATAAATAATTATAGGCCCATAAGCCTACTAAGTGCTTTCTCGAAATTATTTGAGAGACTCGTACATAGCATAGTCACAAATGTTTTGCATATGTTTAATTTGATAACTACGAGTCAGCATGGTTTTCTGAAGCTGAAGTCTACAGAAACGGCTTGCTGTAGAGTAATAGACTACATATGTTTCCATTTGGATAGGAGTTATTATATACTGGCCATATTTTTCGACCTGTGTTTGGCGTTTGACACACTAAGTACAAACATTTTGGCAAAGAAACTATGTAATATTGGGATTAGAAGGAGACTACATGATTGGCTGGTATCTTTTGTTACTGGTAGGGAGTTAATTGTCAGGGTTGGTTTTGAGCGATCTGAGACCTTCGATCTGGAGCTTGGTGTTCCTCAGGGATCAGTCCTGGGACCACTACTGTTTGTGATTTATATCAATGATCTAGCGAATTCTATGAGAGATCAATTCCTAACGCTGTTTGCGGATGAAATATCAGTAGTGGTTTCGGGACTGGATCCTGAGGAACTAACTTCTAAGGTGAATGACACTGTGGCTCTGTTTTTGAAATGGTGTAATACTAATAATTTAATCTTGATAAAACTTTTTTTCTAAATTTTCATATGATAAGACCGTTACCATATGACACCAAATATGAAATTAAAGATATGGAGTTTCAGTTATCTGAGAGCACTAAGTTTCTTGGAGTGCATCTAGACAGTAATCTCACATGGCATAATTATGTGGATGTGTTGTGCAGTAAGCTCAAAAATTCTTATTTTGCTATCTTGACTTTAAAACGTAGCCTGGAACTTAAATCTATACTGAATGTATACTATTCATTGGTCTATTCACACATCCAATATAATATCATGCTCTGGGGTAGATCAACTAATGTGCATAGAGTATTTGTGATTCAAAAAAGAATTTTAAGACTGATTCTTGGCGTCGGCTTCCGGGAATCATGCAGGCCTTTATTTGTGAAAAATGGTTTGATGGCCGTACCTTGTATTTATATTTTTAAATGTCTTTTATTTATTAAGAAAAATATAGCTAGAATCAGTGAAGTATCGTATAATCACAGTTATGATACGAGACATGGTTCTCAGCTGCTTGTCATTAGACATGTTACGACAATGTATGAAAGGTCCTCGATTCCCTCATCTGTGAATTATTCAATAAATTACCAACTAATTTAAGAAGTTTAAATTATAAGCAATATGTTTCTGAACTCAACTTAAGTAAGGCCTATTATAGTGTCAGGGAATTCTTGGAAGACTCGATTTGAAGAGACTGTAGAGTCATGTATATCTGTATGTATTGTTAATTTGTCCGATTTATGATTGTGTTCGATTATTCAATGACATCATTGTATTACAATGCAATAAAGTTTATTATTATTATATATATATATATATATATATATATATATATATATATATATATATATATATATATATATATCAACTATTTCCTTTATTTTTTTTAATCATTCAAACTTTGAAATATTAAATGCGGAAAATAATTACTACTGATTGTTAGATATAGACATTCAGACCTCCTATTGAACAGACAGATTGACTTTAGCTTGTACTATATTCAATCTTCTTAATATTTTGAAAACCACGGAACTACCTGACTAGCAGTTAAGTATGGAATTTTCTCTCTTACTAATTATCTATTTTCATCACAAAATTTACCCTTTCTCACTAATTTGTTAAATACTTCTTTGTTGCTATAATCGGTTTGCCTTTATTGTTTATTGATTTACATCAAGCATCGACCTTATCATTTGATATAAATTTTTTGAAACATTAACCTAATATAACAAACTTAATATTATTTACCTATTATTCGAAGATTAAAACCTGCAGTTATAAGTGTAAACAATATTTTGAATTTACGAAGATATTGACGTCGATGCACTGTTTCTCGCCATTTTTTTTTAATCGAGGTGAAAACTTCAAAAACGATACCGGTCTGTGTGGGATTCAAAAGTTGATATATATATATATATATATATTATATATATCTATATATATATATATATATATATATATATATATATATATCTCAACATTGCCTACCCACTGAGAACACCTCTGTTCTTTCGGTTTCCGGGCAGCGTAAATACATTGCTTACTACGGTACAGCTGAGCCTTATGCTGTGTCAGGGTAAATAATGTAATATTAATATGCCATTTTTAATATTTCATTTCTTACTGCTATACAGCGAAGCGCTCAGCTGTAACGCAGTAGAACATTCTTTACTGCATTTGAGCTGACACATGCAGGTATTTCGCCCTTATTAGTTATTGGCGCGTAGCAGTAACTTGTTATCATTCGGTTAGTACGTCAAGATCTATCTTAAGGTTTTTTAGAATAATGTCGGAATGAAGTGTTTATATAGAGCAGATCAAAACAAGAAAAAATGTCATATAACATGTGGGTCGAAACTCCTTTGTTTTCAAGGTACAGGAGGTCAAAAAGCGCAATTTTTTTGATTTTTTGTTAAATTTTGTTCAAAAACACACAAGAAATACATGAAATTTTTTATAATGATACCTCATAATAAGGGAAGTAATTGAGCAACTCTTTGTTGGACTTACTTCATGAGTAAAAAGGGTTCAAGCAGGTACACCTTCTATTTCCCGAAGAAAAAGACAAAGGTGTTTGCGAGCAAATATAAATTTGGATAAACGGAAGTCCAAATCGCACTAACAATAAAATAAAATTAAATAAAAAATAAAATGTAGTTATAGTTTTGTCTTCTTCAAAAGCTTTTGCTCTATTTCTTGTTTGTTATTTAGTGTGGTCTATGTAAAGTAAATTTTGGAAAATAATCAAATTAGAAAATTTTGCTCTTGTTCATAAATTAATATATAAAATAAGGTGTTCAAAATCGAATTCTTATCTCTTTAAAATTACTTCGTGACGTCTTCCTAATTTAAGTATAAACTATCTTATGATAATGTCTTTTTTACATTGGATACTATGTACTTAAAGCCCTAGTAATATACAAGTATTCACTTACTTTCTAATTAAAATTCAAAAATCTTATCTTAGTAACATACGAGTATTTCCTCACGGCGTTGTTTCATTTGCAATGCTTACTATGGGTCAATGGCGACCTTCGCTGTAGTGTAGTATAGAATGTCATCATCTAAACAGCGTTAATATAGTTGGATTGCTTACTGTGGTACAGCGGCGAGCTTCGCTGTACCGTAGTAAACAATGGATTTACGCTTCCAGGCGTTTGCCTACTAAATCTCCAGTCTCGCACTTAGATTAGTGCTGCGGTCAGCACTAGAACCTGTTCCCTTCCTTCTGTCTATGTTTCAGAACCCAAGTGTATATCTCTCAGCGTCGCGGCGCTTATTTTTGAAATCAAGTAAACATACCTGACGACTGCCCGTGGCATTCTCTGTCGACGGGAAGTATGTTCGCTTCATGCCAAGTCGATTCTCTGTTGAACATTGTTCATCACTCCGACATCGAGTTTCAACATCAGTGATGAACTTACATCTTTGCCCATCTGAAATCCGTCTTCACTCTCGTCGTCTGCAACGAGCATTATTCGTCTTCGAACCTGACGATCGCTTCCATCCCACAGTGGCGTCCTCTGTTGGGCGCTGCTCCTTACTAGCGATCCGAGTTACTTCGTGTCTAATGGACTAACATCACTGCCCATAGAGGTCCTTTTCACTCTCGTCGTCTTCAGTCTTCGGTCGCTTGCCGTCGAATTCACCGCTTTCCCAGAACGATGCAGCTTCCTCGGTGGTCTGGTCTGGAATGCCACAATACGAGAGGGCACATTCTGTTGAGGCGCAAGTTCCGTTCGATGTTACCTAATTTTTTCACTCATTGGTGGCATTTTCCCCGAAAATAATAGACTAATGCAGCTTATCGAAAGTCAACAGTCAGGTGCGGGAGTAGTTTTTCTACGTACATATTGGTTTCTCCAGCGGCTCTCAACGAACCAAATGAGCTGAGATTTAACATCTGTTATTGTTTTCGAGGCAGAACGAAACTATCATATATTGAGTACATTTTTTCAACCGCTGCCATTTTTACGTGAATATTTCTTGTTTTTTCGTGACTTTAGAAACTCTACAGCTTCTGCAGTTTGAGTTAGAGGATTGATATTTGGTACGTAGATTGAGTTCATGTTGAAATACGTTCCTTTTTGAATTATTTTCTAATTCTTCATTACAATTTGCTATTAAAGCATGATTCTTCGGTACGCGATGCACTTCGGGAATTATCTTTTCTTTTATAAAAAAAATTATTTTCTTGTTTTATTTCGGTCTTTTATTAAAAAGTGGTTTTTACAACCATAATTTATTCCGTTCAAATCTCGTCTCGACAAGATGCCCTTTGCGCAAAAAATCCTTAGTGACGGAGTTCTGCTGCTCTCGCTATTATTTCTTTCTGGTGGTCTTCGTCTATTTGCAAATAGCTGGATATTTACTTCGCATTATAATGACCTGTGAGTTTTTTTTCTTCTGAATCTTACGATCAAATGCGTACTTTTTTTCCGCCCAAACTTACATACTGTTTCGATACTCTTTTTTTGCTATTAACTTCATTTTCGTAAATTTCTCGTTCTGTGATATCTCCAAATCTATTCATGACGTGATGAATCTTGCAACTTCTTGTATTTGATGTTTCTACTGGAACAATGTCAATACTACCTGGAATTTTCACTGTACTTCTTTGAATTTTCATTCCAGTAGTACTATATTGTTACAACAATGTACAAGTGAAATATTCTACACAATCTGCCACGATTTGAAATTTAGCCAATAAATCATTCTAACTTAATTTTTTTTTCAGATTTTATATAGCGATGTCAAAGTTAACAGATAAGTTTCATCGAATTTTGATAGGAAAAGTATGGAATGAGGAAAAATGGGACATTAAGAGAGAATTGTCAAATGCATTAATTATGTATGAATTCTGTTCAAGGTACGATTACAATGACGGAGAAATCATCGTAATGGATTTTTCCGAGTGCTCTGCAAAAATTATATCGAAAGCTAGGGTAAATGTGATAAGCGACGGTATTCATTCACTAACGGTAAGTTAGTTTTCATTAATTTTATTAATTTTCTCCTATAATATTACCCAAGGCAATATGAACCTTTATAACCCTTGCGGATCTCCAAAATGCACTTTAGAAAAAAGTGTTCAGTTGTATTTTCCCAGAAATTATAGACTATTGCGCAGTACCAAAATTGAACAGTGAGGTGCGGTAGTGGGTTTAAATCCATTTCAGCCCCCCGAAACCAAGATTTTTGAAATTGTTTTAATGAAGAACAAATCAATCAAAGTTTGGGCAAATTCAGTCAAAATGATGGACTCCCCAAACTGTGGGGAAATGAGTTGGGTGCGCTAGCAGAAAATCATGGAAATTAATTATAAACAACATATCGGAAACTCGGTCTTCTAGGGCTGTTTAGATTATGTATTGAGCAAAAAAAAACAATTTTTGGAGGATTATGTTGCTGTGAGAAAAATACCTTCTAGCGAAATAATTTTCTTCTCTAACCGCTGCCATGGGTTGAAATTTAATACTTGGATTGAATTAATGTTAGAATAGTATCTTAGGGATTTCAAGTATTTTCTCTAACCAATGCTTTTCTAATGTTTTGTGCAATTCCACAGCTCCTTCAGATTGAGTTACTGGGTTGAAATTTGGTACGTCGATGTTGGGATGAATTCTTTTGTGAGTTTCAACTTTTCTCCTTCACCGCTCCTATTTTTATATACAGACTGCATGTCTTTCTTTGTTTTTGACAATTCGCGCACCTTCGCAGCTCCTGAATATAGAGATAGGAGAATGACTGAAATTTTGTACGTGAATTGAGTTATGAAAGCGCCTCTGGGTTGTTTCAACTAGCTTCCTCAACATTCCTAGTTTCATAGTAGTGATCAAATATTTCTTCATGCGTTTTGAGGATTTACTTACCTCCACAGCCCCTACAAAATGTACGTTTTCTCTTCAATCGAATGGTTCAAGCACTTTAGCAGATATAGCAGAGAATAAAAAATGTTTCTTTTTTTTCAGAAATGCCACTCTGCAAGATTGAAAGAAATTCATATCATCAGTAAAGTTGCATCCGCACTTCTCTCTTGGTCCAAGACTTTCTTACCATCCAAACTAACGTCTCGAGTATGACTATGATTTTATTACGATAAGTAGTTTTCAGGAATTGCATAACATACAAAGCATTTTAATAATGTATATCCGAACCTAAGAAAGTTCCTTACAAACAACTTTTGCACTCTGTAGACGAGAATGAATTTTGATTGGTTTCTGCATATTTCAATTAAGTATTGCTCATTTATTTCACATTTTCATTTGTAGTAGTACAACTACTATAAATCTTATTCTAAGTGTTCAAATACTCTTACAAATGGGGACAAAATATTAGATTTCTAAAAATGTAACTGAGCTTTTTCAGAATGTGTAATATTTCAAAAATTATTGTCGATTCCTCGGAGACTGAAACTTGAATTATTTTGGTTCAATACTATTTGAAAGTGCTATTGTTTGGTTTGTGGCATATGGAGAATTGTGACAGAGGAGAGTTGTGACATTGTCCATTTCTAAAAACCTATAACTACTATCGAGCTCACCAGAGCGCGCGTTTGTTGTTTTTGAGACTGGCTATTTGACGAAGTACTCGATGACAGTCCACGGAAAGCGGTTGTGAGTGTACGACATTTGTATACGAAGAATTGGAGAAAGTAAGTTTTTTACCAAAATTTTGATGGCATATATATTATTGAATATTTTATTTGCATTTTTATGATATTTTTTCTCATATACTTTAGTCATTCAAGTTTCCAAGCGTAGTTTTGTTTTTTTGTATTGACATCTTATTTGAAATTACGAATCATTATTCTGACCGGCTCACGATTTTTTCCACTGAGGCGAGTTGTGACAGCTTGTCACAACTCCTATTATTGTTTTATTTCCTGCAAAGTTTTTTTGTTTGTCGCGTGGTGTGATATTTCATGGTAAATTGCTTTTTTTTGTTTCAGAATGCCAAATAAATATAAAAGAAAGACTGATAGGTATGAGTAGTATCGAAATGTATGAACTGGCCTTTGAAGAAGGCACATTAAGAGGTAAAAGTCTTAGATATGATGCATCCTCTCACAATCTCAACTATATGTCCTTGCAAAGATATATTAAAAAGAAAAAGCCATATCAAGCTAATCTAAAAAACGAGTCTTCATCTGTTGGTTATGTTAGCCCGACGATTTTTATAGAGGAGGAAGAAAATATATTATGTGAGTATTTGTTGACATGTGCAGCATCTAATTATGGCCTCACAACAAAAGAGACAAGAAGTTTGGCGTACATGTTATCGAAAAAATATAATAAAAAATTTCCAACATCATGGGAGGAAAACAGGAAGGCAGGAGAAGTGTTGCTCAAGCTTTTTATGCAAGGCCATCCCATTTTATCTTTAAGATTGCCTCAAGCCACAAGCATAACTCGCGCTACGAGCTTTAATAAAACAAATGTTTCTGCAATTTTTAACCATTACACAGGTATCTTGAGCAAACATCCACTTGACGCAAAAGATATTTGGAATGTCGATGAGACGGGAATAACCACCGTACAAAAGCCTGAAAGAATAATCGCGCGACGTGGAGAAAAACAGGTCAGTGCGATGACATTGGTGGAAAGGTGAACATTGGTCACACTGGCTTTGGCTGGAAATGCTATAGGTAATTACATACCACCTATGTTTATCTTTCCACGAAAAAGATTCCAAGAACCATTCGTAATGGCCCAGTTGGTTCAGTAAGAACAGCTAACGGATCTGGATGGATGCAGGAGGATGATTTTCACTTTTTCCTTGAACATTTTAGAAATTATGTTAGACCATCAAAAGACAAAATAGCTCTGTTGTTGCTTTCCATGTGGCTTTGAAAAATATCGAGTTCTGTAGAGAAAACGGTATCATTTTGCTTACATTCCCCCCACATTGCACCTACAAGCTTCAGCCAATGGACCGTGCCATCTTTGGGCCTCTAAAGAAAGCAATTAATACAGCTTGTGATAATTGTATGCGTTCAAATG
Organism: Cynegetis impunctata; assembly: GCA_030704885.1. Taxonomy (NCBI): domain Eukaryota; kingdom Metazoa; phylum Arthropoda; class Insecta; order Coleoptera; family Coccinellidae; genus Cynegetis; species Cynegetis impunctata. Next base: position 156,653 of record JARQZK010001466.1, on the reverse strand, counting down.
CTGGAAAGGTCATGACCATCTTTGATATTCCATCTATAACTAAATCTGCATTTGAAGTGGCGATCACTGCAAAAAATATCAGTGCTGGTTTTTATGCAACAGGAATATGGCCTGTTAATACAAATATCTTTTCAGAAGCTGATTTTCTGCCTAGTCAAGTCAATGATCGTAATTTAATCAATCCAGAAATAGAGCAATCATTAAACGTTCCACTAATTACGGAGAACCTAGAAGAAATTGCTGTCAGAGAATGTAGTGAAGAAAAAAAACCTGAAGTCCAAGTATGTCAACTAATCAGAATATGACATCTTCCAGCAGTCCATCTACTCCGAGCATAAAAGCCAATGGGCCCGTTGCCTCCACATCTACAGCCCGTAGTCCTCTTGCTACTAATTACAATGTGTTCTCGCCAGAGCCACTTAGGCCGTTGCCAAAAGCTCCGCCAAGAAAAAGAAACCAACCGCATAGGCGCAAGATCAAACCTGATGTGCTTACTGACACACTTAATAAAGACGAAATTGCTGCCATAGAAGCTAGTAGCAAGATAAAAAATGTGAAGAATTGTGTTTTAAGCGAGGAAAAGAAGAAACCTACAAAAATAAAGAAGACTAATAAAAAAAAGTGAAGCTGATTATGAAGAGGATGAATCCGAAGAAGATGAAGAAAATAATTGTTTTTGCTTGTGTTACCTTGAGACCTTTTCCAATAGTAAATCCAAAGAGAAGTGGGTTAAGTGCCTCGAATGCAAAGGCTGGTCTCACGAAGCTTGCACTGGGATTGAGCTTCAATATGTTTGCCATAATTGTTTATCGGATTGAATTTTGATTTTTAGACTGAATATTATATTTTATTTTAGTACAAGCAGGCATACCGAATAATATGAATAAAATACTTCGTTTGAAAGAAATGCGTTGTTTTTTCATAAATATAAATATTTTTTAATGACCAAATAGATGAATATATAGGTGTCACAACTTACCTTGATATCTGTCACAACTTACCTTGACATTAGGAGAGTTGTGACACTGTGAGTAGTTTCCATTTTTGTACATTTACTCTGAAACCTTAATACTTTCATTAATTTTGATGATTATTTATAAAAGTGTATGGATTGAGCTACATTGACTCATACAACCCATAGACGTAGAATTTTTATTGACTGATATATGTCAGTTGAAGTGAAAATTGTCACAACTGTCCTCGGTCTCCCCTACCTACGTCTGAAAAATTGGAACAAAAAGTGTACATGTATAGAACAATAATTTGTTATTTTCTCACAATTGTATGAAGAATAATGAAATTTACAAATTTTAAATGATATATCTTATTCACTATACGTCCTCGTGCAGTAATATATTTCTTAGAATGAAGAACCAATGGTTTATAGCAGGGGTGGCCAACATGTGGATCGCGATCGACCGGTCAATCGCAAGGTGACGATTATAAGCTAAGAATCCAAGAGTTTGATGAAAATAAAAAAATTGAGGAATTGATATCATCTCTTTCCGATGGAGTTGAGTGTGAAAGCATTAGCCAAACAATTTCAGACATATGATTAAAAAGAAGAAAATTAATTTATAATTTAACAAACTGATTCAATTTTACAAGCTAAAATCTTTGAAAAAGACTTTGGAAATACATGGATCGCGAGAAATGTCCCAGTATCAGCAGAATGTATTGAATATATTCAATAGTATGTTTCGGATCTACAGTACCGAGTGTTAAAATTTCCGCTCATTCTAATAATCTAAGTTTCGTGGTTGGACGAGAAACTCACAATTATACTTGTAGTCAATTTTATTTATATTAATATTGTTTAGTAATCACGCCCAGCACACATCATGTAATGTTTATTATTTTGTGCATGGAAACTCTTTTATAAGCCGCCTCCAATAGTAACCAATGTTTGATATTAACAGAAGGTAGTATATGCAGGATGTTTCAGTAAGAGGTGTACTTCTTAGAACGAGCTTTGGAGAGAATAGATTAGTGAAAAATAATTCTAAAAGTTTTCTATATAATACGATTTTTTCTCCGCATTACAAAAAATGGAGAAATTTTTAATTACTGAACTTTGAGAAAAAAATAAATGTTATTTATATTCAAATTCTGCGTGTGCTATACGACTGACGTGAACTGAATATATTTCATAGCTGAACTATACGAGAGTACAAACGAGGTATGTGTTTCACATCTATTACGACCTATTCAGATTACGGGTATGACAATAATAAGTCGATGGCGACACATTTTTGTGATGAAAAGTGGATCTTATATATACAAACGTTGGCTGCCCCTGGTTTAAAGTATTGATTAAATAGAATCAAGTTCCACTTTTATGTTCAAGAGGATGTGTTTTTTAAATGAAAATATAGTTATGGAGCTCGTATAATTTACAACTCATAGTTTCAATTATATGAAAGAGTAGTCTTCAACTGTGTTTGTGTATTTTTTAGATATTTGCCCATGAGAATAGAGAAACATTGTCGGATTTCATTCCTGCTAAGTACTTGCCGAAGGACTACGGTGGGGAACTCAAAACCCTGGATGAAATGAGAGGTAATTGCAATAATTTATCTAATTTTTATTTTTGTTCTCTATTTGTTGAAAAGTACTGCTTTCAATGAAAGTTCTCTCCTATGTTGTTGCAAAAGAAAGATCAAACCATGAAACTTTCAAAAACTAACTCATTACTTATGTCTAATCAACAAGTGCATTTTTGTTCAACTATTTTCAGGAATCTCGGAAAAATATGAACGAGGTTTCATTCGATTCGGAATAGCATGCATATAACTTTTGACAAAAATTAAGTTCCGCTCGCAAAAATTCTTGAAGTTATGAACAACTCACTAAAACAAAAAGAAGGGTTTGGTTTTTTCGCACAAATCTTAAAAACTAATTGACAATTTTGAAATTTAACAAATTTACGAAGAGAGTAGGAGACAGAAAAGTCTTCACATCCGACACTGTTTTGATATTTTCCCAGAGGGGTGAGAATACTGCCAAAAACGGGATATATACTGAAGTCTTTCAAGAATAGCTCCAAGGATTGAAAAAATATATATAGTTCAACAATTATCATACTTGCAATGTTCATCTTCAAGCAGCAAACAATTACAAACTATTGCATAATTAAGTGAGAAATCGCGATAAAAATTTCTGTCGGCGTGTATATTTTCATTTCTTGATTTCCTGATAATCGCTAAAGATAGGTATAGAAATGTTTTATTCAAAAATATTCTAGAAGTCCAGTGAAAAAGGGAATAGTATACAGGCTGTCTTATTTGAATGAACAAAAGTTGCAGCAAGAGTACATATTTTGAATCGGATTAATCACACACAGTTTTGAAATAAAAAACAAAAAATTAATTTTTTATATAGCTATTTCTTTTCAGACGATATTGATGAAATGTGTGAAAAGAATCGTTCAAATTTGGTTAACTACGTGAACACAAAATCCCGTGAGGAACTGAGACAAGGAAGAACTACCGAAGAATTACAGGGAACCTTCAAAACATTGCATATTGACTGAAGGACTCGTATTTCATGTAAAATAATATCAATTATGTAAAATATAACCAATTATGTTATATATATTACCAAAGATGAACATAATATTCTTCGAAATATTCAGTCTTACATTTTTATGGTGGATAGGTATATGGAAAATATTCGTTATATTCATAAAATTTGTGTGCTGCGGAGTAGGAAATATCATATTTAAAAGAAAAAAAAATTTATTCTCCTTAGGATTTGAAGTTGAAGTTGAAGTCAAGAATTTTACCAATAACTGTTATGGTAGTTTTGAATGAAGCATTATTCGAAAATATAGGTAACAGAAATTCATTGTATCATTCATTTGCTTAACATTTATGACTTTTCCAATAGCTTTGATTATTAAGAAGTTAAAAAAGGTCTACAAAATATTTCCTTTACAAGATATAATGAAAGCTATTTCAAACACATGTTAATAACCTGCTCATAACCTGGATATATTTATAATTCGAAAAAAAAAACAAGTATATCTGAGAGATTTATACCTCTATATATATATATATATATATATATATATATATATATATATATATGATATGTATGGTAATATTAGTCCGTAGTTTGTGAGATGATTGATAATATACCTATAAAGTAGTGAATATGGTCTGTAATTACTATGTTAATTATATAGTATAAAATATTTCAATATGGATGAAATTAAATTGATATGATCTAACCTGATGATAGTATATATATATATAGTATATAGTATTTATATATATATTATATATATATTATTATATATATATATATATATATATATATATATATATTATATATATATTATATATATATATATATATATATATATATATATATATATAAAGATATATATATCAGTGGCGGCTGGTGAGGTGTTGGTTTGAGGAGGCTACAAGAGGTGATAAAAAATACACCATAGGCGAAATGTTTCAGAATTTCAAGGTTGAGACCTACAACTCCTATTTACAATATTCACTAAAACTCTTCTCAGCCAATTAATCAATTCATCTATTCATCAAATTTTTTTTTCTTTCGCAAATAAGGTACCTACCTACTTAACGAATTTGTTAACAGCTGGTGAGAGCAAATAAAAAGTTATTATATATTTTTGAAGATTAGCGGGATTCTGCGATCTTTAACGTTAGCAAAATGATCTATAATATCCTCATAAAATTTTTTGTCTTTCGCCAAAAGTTTTACCAATTCCTCTTCAATAGACAACAAACTAATATTTTTCAAACGATCCTGGCTCATTGAATTTCGTGAATAAGTTTTAATTCTCTTAAGAGTGGAAAACGAGCGCTATACGGAAGCCGATGCCACCGGGATAGAAACAATTAGACATAAGAGTTTATAAACTTGGGGTAAATCTTGATTCAAATCATTATCAAAAAGGTATTTAATAGTCCTCACATGATTTTCATTTTGCCCCAAAATTTCATTGTCATTATAAACAACACACAGTTCACTTTTTATGGCCACCTTATCAAAAAAAGTGTATTTTTGACATAAATTTTCCAAAACGTAACTGAATTTCTTTCGTTTTGGGCTAAATTGAGTCGTATCATCAGTAGTTTGAAATACAGAAAATAGTTTTTTAAAATAAACTTCTGCACGAAATTCTGAAATTTTTTCCAAAAGAAACTTGAGCCGATTTCGTGAGTCAATTACTACAAAAACTATTTCTGTTTGTTCAAAAATTAATTTAAAGATCTTTATGAAATATATAAACTCCTTATCTTGTAAGTAAGATATTAATCCGCGTGCTGTATTTAAAGTTACTTTATCGGTGAAAAATTCCTCACTTTCAACCAGGTATAGAATTAAATCCTCAAATCCTAAGCGGCCCCAAACAAAAATATTTTCACTAGTAAAAAGTAAACACTGCCAACAAAATATTTTATTTTTTACCTGTGATCCGGTTAGGCAAGGATGTCTCTCATAATTCCGTGAATTAAAACCGCGGTTTTGTTTTCTGTTACGCTGCACCAAATTGTTCAAATCAGGGGTAGGTCGCAATGTTTTTATCAAAACTTTATTCTCATAACTTAGTGCACTAAAGTTATGGGATAACAAATATTCCACTGAGTCACCATCGAAATTTTTGAAATTAACTTCAGTAACCTAACTCATTTTAAGACAATACGCGAGCTATATAAGTAAACACGCCGGCCATTAGACAATACGATCACACTACGATTTCCAACGAATTCACTCGATGTCACGCGAAATTCTATAGTTGTGATTGGTCGACATTGTATAAGACTGGGTCTCGATCGGTGTTGCCATTTACATGTGATTTGCTTTTCTATTGCAATGAAGTATTCATTCGGAGTATTTGCACCGTTGTTTGCTTTTCTGTGGCAGGCATAATGAACGTTGAGAATATACCTTTCCATGCCTCCGCAGCGTTGCCACAAATCTTGAAATGAATGAAATGCAGTAAATGTAAATACCTTTTATCGTAATTAATAAATTATATTATATAATGTAGGTTGAAAGGAAGGTAGGTGCATGAAATAATATGATTTTGATTAATATGAATATGCTGAATGCTGACTATTCAATATAATATTTTAGTGATACACGGAATGTTATTGAGGAGGCTTAGCCTCCTTAGCCTCCTTTGACTAGCTACTATATAGTATAGTATATATATATAGTATATATATATATATATATGAACAACTTAATGTTTCTAACATACACCGTCTAAGGTATATGGAGGCATTTCGATGTTTCGTGAACTCGTATAACCAGCTCCGCTAGGAGGATTGTTTGATTAGTTTCAAATAAATGTCCTAGTTTATTTGATTTTATTGCCACGAACGTGTTTCGATAACACGAAGAATTCTGTTTTCTATATACATATATATATATATATATATATAGTTATAGTATATATATATATGTATATATATTATATATATATATAGTATATATATAGATATGTAACATATAGCATATATATATATATATATATATATATATATATATATATATATATATATATATATATATATACAGTGGTTTCATGATGAAATGAGGAACAAATTCATTAAAAAAATTAGGTTTCTATTTCATGTTAAAATCCTCGGACAGGTCGATTAGTATTTTTATTTGGGCATGTTTTTCGGCAGTAAAAATTTTTGTATACAGGGTGTCTCATTCAAGAGCTTATGGCTTTGTCATTGGTTTTTTTAAAGGTAATGAACCCTGTATATTATTTCACTTTACAATTCTACGATAAATTCTTATCACTTTTTTGTGAACATACCATATGCCTCAACTCGATGGATTGCCAGAAACGGAGATAGTGGGTAATGAGAGGTACGATATGAAAACACACAAATGTAATTACTAATTTAATTTTTACAATATGTTCAATCTGTTGTCCCGTTTTACTTCGAGACATTTTTAAAGTCGATTCAATGTTTCCCGTTGCACATTTTTCAAATTACTTCTGGACTGATAAGTCTTTATTTCCTGCCTGATTCTCTCTTTTAGATCATCAATATTATTTGGTCTATTCAAATAAACTTTGGGACTTCAAATAATCCCATAAGAAAAAATCCAATGGGTTATGTCCGGTGATCTGGCGGCCACTCAATCGGACCTCTCCGTCCTATCCATCTGTTGGGAAAAGTTGCATCAAGAAATTGTCGAACAGCGATTGAATAGTGAGGAGGTGCCCCATCTTGTTTGAAACCATATTGCTGCGTTATTAGGTATGGTCAGGATCTTGTGGGTTAGGAAACAAAACAGCTAAAGCCGGAATGAAGAGTTCGAACTGGAGGAAAGTTCAAGTAGTCCTCTCCGTTTAGTGTTCCTTCAAAAAATAGGGACCAACTATACGATTTCGAACAATCGCTGCCCATGTATTAATTTTTGAGGCCGCTGTGTGTGGCATTCTTGCATTCAATGAGGATTCTCGTCGCCCAATACCTACAGTTTTGTTCTGTTGACGTGCGCCATTTAAAGTAAAGGTGGCTTCATCAGAAAAAATTATGTTTGTGTAATGAAATTCAGATGTTGATTATGAATTTCAAGAAATCTGCTCACAAAACTGTACTCTGCGGTCAAAATCGTCTTCTAATAATTCATGTACCAGCTTAATTTTATAGGGATGATACTTATTTACCTTAAGTATTTTATGCACGGACCCTACTGATAAATTGAAATTATTGGAAATTGTAGTAATGGATGTATGAGGGTTATCTTGGGTTTCTAGTAGAACGTTCAGCACTGTTTCTTCAGATACTCTCGGTGGTCTTCCTTTAGGTAAATCTCTAACGTGGCCGTATCTCCTGAATTTTGATTCAATTTTGCTGACTGTCGCTCTAGTAATTGGCGGACGATCAGGATGATTTTCATTGAATAGATTGCAGACTTCTTCTTGTGAACGCACCCTATCTCCAAAACCAATCATCATAAGTACTTCAATACGTTCTCTCTCAAGTAATTGCATTTTCTTAAACAATGAAGTTGTGTAATGCCTGGAGCGTTAAAAACGTGAAAACTGCGGACTATACAGCACCAGTGAATGAATTCAGATGGTACATGTGAAATTTCATTCTTCAGATTTAATGACAATGTTTACCTAAATTTTTTTTTGTACTTTTAATCCACATTTTAAATCTCCAGGTGCTCCACTATCTCCGTTATAATCTGGGAATCCATCAAGTTGAGGCATATGGTATGTTCACAAAAACTGATAAGAATTTATCGTAGAATTGTAAAGTGAAATAATATACAGGGTATTACCTTTAAAAAAACTAATGACAAAGCCATAGCTCTTGAATGAGACACCCTGTATACAAAATTTTTATTGCGAAAATTGCCCAAATAAAAATACTAATCGACCTGTCCGAGGATTTTAACATGAAATAGAAACCTAATTTTTTAATGAATTTGTTCCTTTCATCATGAAAGCACTGTATATGTATATATGTATATTTGTATATGTATATATATATATATATATATATATATATATATATATATATATATATATATATATATATATATATATATATATATATATATATATATATATATATATATATATATATATATATATATTTATATATTTATTCGAATTGTTGTTGCCTGTGATTTATTTTTAATCTCTTGATAATTATTAGCAATAACAGGCTGGTTGAATCTTAAAAAACTCAATTAATTAATTAAATCGAGTTTTTTAAGATTCAACCAGCCTGTTATTGCTAATAATTATCAAGAGATTAAAAATAAATCACAGGCAACAACAATTCGAATAAATAATTAAATATTGCTAGCTGAAAATATGGCAATGATCCCAAACTACATTGTTTTATATGTAAGTACCCTTTCTCATTTAAAAAATTTGAAATTCTAAATTAAAATTTTCATTAAAAACGGCTACTTCCATATAAACGAACTATACCGATAATTTTTGCTTTACTTGTTTAATATTTCCCAAAACTAATTTGCTTTTTTAATGTTAATTTACTCTTTCTGAGATCTCTCGGATGGAATTAATCGCCTCCGTGGCAAAGTTTGACCAAATCTCCCATACCGGAGAGTTCAAACAATAAACCACAAATAAGTGATTTTCTTCCATAACAGAGGATTTTATTATAAAAATTTCATTAAAAACAGCTACTTCCATATAAACGAACTATACCGATAATTTTTGCTTTACTTGTTTAATATTTTCCCAAAACTAATTTTCTTTTTTAATATCAATTTACTCTTTCTAAGATCTCTCGGATGGAATTAATCGCCTCCGTGGCAAAGTTTGACCAAATCTCCAATACCGGAGAGTTCAAACAATAAACCACAAATAAGTGATTTTCTTCCATAACAGAGGATTTTATTTATTAAACTATTTTCATCTCCTAATTTTCAATCCAATACTTAGCTACGCCGTTCTGATGAGGACCAAAGAGTCCGAAACACGTGTCAACGGCTGCTTCCATATAAACGTTCTATACCGATAATTCTGCTCTACTTTTTAATATTTTCCCGTGACTAATTTCTTTCTGTTAAATAAATAGTACTCTATTATTATTATTTTCGAACATTACATAGGTAAAGGTTTCTGTAGTTTCCCTTGCCTTCTAATGAAACAATTTTGAATGTTAATATTAGACTGAAAGAATTTTTAACAAGACAGATCAATATTCAATTTTATCAAGTCAATAAATGTCAAAGAATTTTCAATTTTGTTCAAAAATTTTGAATAACTATGAATGTCATAATGAAACGTCAATTTATTAATTAAATCGAGTTTTTTAAGATTCAACCAGCCTGTTATTGCTAATAATTATCAAGAGATTAAAAATAAATCACAGGCAACAACAATTTCGATTAATAATTAAATATTGCTAGCTGAAAATATGGCAATGATCCCAAACTACATTGTTTTATATGTAAGTACCCTTTCTCATTTAAAAAATTTGAAATTCTAAATTAAAATTTTCATTAAAAACGGCTACTTCCATATAAACGAACTATACCGATAATTTTTGCTTTACTTTTTTAATATTTCCCAAAACTAATTTGCTTTTTTAATGTTAATTTACTCTTTCTGAGATCTCTCGGATGGAATTAATCGCCTCCGTGGCAAAGTTTGACCAAATCTCCCATACCGGAGAGTTCAAACAATAAACCACAAATAAGTGATTTTCTTCCATAACAGAGGATTTTATTATAAAAATTTCATTAAAAACAGCTACTTCCATATAAACGAACTATACCGATAATTTTTGCTTTACTTGTTTAATATTTTCCCAAAACTAATTTTCTTTTTTAATATCAATTTACTCTTTCTAAGATCTCTCGGATGGAATTAATCGCCTCCGTGGCAAAGTTTGACCAAATCTCCAATACCGGAGAGTTCAAACAATAAACCACAAATAAGTGATTTTCTTCCATAACAGAGGATTTTATTTATTAAACTATTTTCATCTCCTAATTTTCAATCCAATACTTAGCTACGCCGTTCTGATGAGGACCAAAGAGTCCGAAACACGTGTCAACGGCTGCTTCCATATAAACGTTCTATACCGATAATTCTGCTCTACTTTTTTAATATTTTCCCGTGACTAATTTCTTTCTGTTAAATAAATAGTACTCTATTATTATTATTTTCGAACATTACATAGGTAAAGGTTTCTGTAGTTTCCCTTGCCTTCTAATGAAACAATTTTGAATGTTAATATTAGACTGAAAGAATTTTTAACAAGACAGATCAATATTCAATTTTATCAAGTCAATAAATGTCAAAGAATTTTCAATTTTGTTCAAAAATTTTTCAATAACTATGAATGTCATAATGAAACGTCAATTTATTAATTAAATCGAGTTTTTTAAGATTCAACCAGCCTGTTATTGCTAATAATTATCAAGAGATTATATTTATATATATATATATATATATATATATATATATATATATATATATATATATATATATATATATATATATATATATATGTATAATTGTATATATGTATATATATATATATATATATATATATATATATATATATATATATATATATATATATATATGTATATAGAAAACAGAATTCTTCGTGTTATCGAAACACGTTCGTGGCAATAAAATCAAATAAACTGGGACATTTATTTGAAACTAATCAAACAATCCTCCTAGCGGAGCTGGTTATACGAGTTCACGAAACATCGAAATGCCTCCATATACCTTAGACGGTGTATGTTAGAAACATTAAGTTGTTCATCACAATCAATGAAAATGATATACAGTCTGTTTCTCCCTTATTTGGGGCTCATCAGTATCATCCATCCATCGAAAGTGATAACCAACCAAATATTTCTAACGGCCTCATATTTTCCTTTAAGTGACTATATGGCATATAAATATGACACAGCGCCACCAGTCGGAAACAAATGAACCACATCTTACAGATAGATCAATACATTTCGGCAACGTTAACTCGTACGTCCTGACACCCGAAGGTGGTTACTATATTCGCTAAGCAAGAGTGAAGTTGCCACATCAAATCGATGTAATGCAACATTTACATACCGCCAGTAACAGCGCTCCGATTTTATCTTTTATACAGGCAGCAAATGAATAGAAAACAGAATTCTTCGTGTTATCGAAACACGTTCGTGGCAATAAAATCAAGTAAACTAGGACATTTATTTGAAACTAATCAAACAAACCTCCTAGCGGAGCTGGTTATACGAGTTCACGAAACTTCGAAATGCCTCAATATACCTTGGACGGTGTATGTTAGAAACAGTAACATTCGATAGATACCTAATAATTTTAATACCTATACTGAATATTCGTTCAATAGATATTGAATATAATTTTACACTCAACTATTTGACAAAAGAGGAAGATGTTTCACGTGCAAAATCGACGCTATTTCGATATTCTCGTCGTACGCAAGTCGATCCCAACTGGACGAGTCTATTATTCATAGGTGAAACAAAAGTTAGGTATCATTTGATAGCGTGAATCACGGTACTTCGATCAGAAATTCAGTGGCGGCGGTTAAGCGGAGAATTTACACGTTACACACCCCCTTCGCCAAGGTAAAAAAAAATAATTTTCCAAAAAAAATTATTCTTTCTTTCAACTTTAAAGTTACAAAAAGCTTTTGAAATTAAAAAGAAAATTAAGTGTATAGTCAATTAAAAATGAAAAAAATTAAGTCGATAAAGTTATGAAAAGTTTTTATAATGCATTATCGTCAAGCAAATTATGTTTGAGAACCTGTAAAAGAAAAATCAAAACGTTAAGATAAGTCATACAACAAATTTATGAAATAAGTTATTTTTCAGATTCACTCCGTGAATCACCAATCACAGGAAGACGCACCCCCAATTTGTGCTTTTCCCATAAATCTAAAAATATAATTGTTGTATTCACCATTTAAACAACCTGTCACAAGTAACGACGAATATATGTATAGGAACTAAATTCCATCAAATCAAAATTAGGTGAACACAACTTAACTCAAATCCGGTAATTAATGTCAAAATAGGTAATAGATAAGTCACTAATATGTTACAAAGTCTCCTTAAGTGGTTGGGTCAAAATAATTTTGCGTAAATAAAAAAAATTCACAGCTTATGCCGTAACAGATTACTGCACACAAAACCAAAGCGTGCTAAAAATTCGTATTGACATACAGGTAAATTTAAGGTAAGATAATTATGTCAGTATATTTCTGCAAAAGATACACTCAACAACTAAATTAAGAGACAAAACGTATATTCATATAAAGTTATTCAAAAGTAGTGAAATCAGTTAATCAGTTCATTTATCAGTTACTATCAGTTGTTTTGCTTAGATATTACCCTACGGTCATTATTTCTACAGATCAATTAATAAACAAAAACTAAAAGAAACGATATAGATAAGAGGAGAAAAGATAATAGAGCGCCAGTAAGTAGTTAACTTGCAAAGATAAAAAAAGGAAAAATTTTAGTGTACAATACCAAAAAAACTGAATCTTTAAAATATTCTTGATTCTATAAATTCCAAAGTAAATTAGCAGCTACGCACAGATTTATAATTAGATATTGCATAGCGTGAATAAACTTCAGTCGATTAATAGGCAACCATGTATACAAAAAAATATTATTAGTAAGCTCAGAAACCTATTTCGCGTATAGGTACGAAATAGTACAAGATAAAGATAAGGTAAAGATATATGTATATTAGATAGTTGCCAGTAAAATTTGGAATAAAATGTACACTAAACAAAATTTTGAAAGTAAGGGAATAGGATAATTCAAATTTAAAGGAATAATTAATCTGTAGAGTCTGCAATATCTTGTGTAATGTCATGCTTAATATGCGATACGTGGAAATTGCCAAGATTATTCCCATTCAAGTCCTCTAGGTTACAAACTAACGGAGACAAAACCTTTTTAACTATACACGGTATAAATTTGGGAGCCAACTTAGCCGAAAAAGTATTAGCAGCATCTGAAAGTACAAAATTCCTCTTCCATCGATCACCAACGTGGAAACTAATGTTTCTTCTTGCATTGATTTTATGTGCGTGATAGATTCTTTTCTGGACATTTTCATATAATTCTGGTAATTTTTTTTGTAAGGTAGGATCTAAAGTTTTATTTCTAATAGAGATTACGTTATCAGCATTTTCTGAAATCTGTCCATAAAAAGCACCATCAGTAGCAACATTCCTAAGAAAACATAAGTACGAAGGAGAGAAACCTGTAACTTCATGCTTAGCCCATCTTATGGCCTGAGCTATCTGGTAAATATTTTGGTCCCAAGTTTTGTGGTTTTCGTGTATAAATGACCTAATTGCAGTAGTGATGGTTCTATTCACTCGTTCAGTGGGATTAATTTGTGGAAAATACCGGGCGTTATACCAAATCTTTAGAACGTTGTACTTTTTAATTAGGTTTTTAAAATCATTAGAAGTAAATTCTACTCCGTTATCGACTACTACTATTTGAGGCACACCAAACAACAAGAAGACTTGATTTTCAATAAACTTGCAAACAGCTTTTGAGGTAGCTCTCTGTAAAGGCTGAATTAAGACAAATTTGGTAAACCAATCAGTTACAACTAACACATATTGATTTCCGTTTTTAGATCTTGGATATGGACCAAACAGATCTGCGGATATTAACTGGAATGGAAAATTGACATTACGATATTTACCTATACGGCCAGCTTGAGGTAGGTTATCTGCCTTGCAAGATGCACAAATTTTACAGTTTCGAATATAGTGAAGAACTGACTCTCGCATCTTTGGCCAATAATACAAGGAAAAAATTATAAATAAAGTTTTAAAAACACCTAGATGGCCAGCCAAAGGGTCATCGTGATACATTTTCAATATTTCGGATCTGTTGTCGTTAGGTATTACAATTTTCCACTCAGAACCCTCGTCTGAGAACTTTGATCTACACAATATATGCTTATATAACACTTTACCAACGATCTCAAAATCAGGATATAGATGAGGATTAGAAGACACTTTACTAAGCATCCCACGATACAATTTATCAGGTTTTAGAGTAGACAAGTCCAACACAGCATTCTCTAACGCTTCAGGAATTCGTTAAGGGAGTCAGGAACATTCATAATTACTCCAGAACGATGCACTATCTTAAATCTGTGAGCGAATAGCTTCAAGATCCATCTAGCAATTCTAGGTGATGGATTCTTCATCGTACTGAGCCAAATAAGACTTGAATGATCTGTAATTACAGTAAAATCAGTTCCCTCATTGTAGGGTCTGAACCGTTCAATTGAGAGAAGAATAGCAAGTAGTTCTTTTTCGGTGGTTGTATATTTCCGCTGACATTTGTTCAGAGTTTTACTGAAATAGGCTATAGGATGTTCCAAACCATCATTTTCTTGAAAAAGTACTCCTCCAACACAGCATTTGATGCATCACAGGCAAGAAAAAATCGTCTACTAAAGTCGGGACTGGCTAAAATTGGTGTTGAAGTTGATATTGATTTAATTTTGATAAGAGCCTCGTTAGCCTCCTTTGTCCAACAAATAGTTTGACCTTTCTTTTGGCCCTTTAAGAGGTCCGAAATTGAACTACAGATAGTTGAAAAGTCTTTAAGGAATCTAAGATAGTAACCAACTAGACCGATTAAACGCCTGACCTGTGTAGTGTTTGTTGGTACTGGATATTCTAAAATGGATTGAACCTTTTCTGGGTCTGTTCGGAGTCCCTGTTCATCTACTAAAAATCCTAAAAACTTGAGTGGTGAACGGCAAAACTTACATTTATCAAAATTAATTGTTAGATAAGCCTCCTTAAGACGCTTAAATAATCTTCTCAAAGTTGCTAGGTGAGTATCGAAATCAGGTGTAGCCACGATGATATCATCAAGATAGTAGAACACATAAGGTTCCAAAGATGGACCTATAACTACATCCATCAATCTGCACATTGCCTGAGCAGAACTATTGAGATCAAAAGGTAATACGTTAAAGCAAAACAGACCACGACCCTGAACAGAAAATGTAGTTTTTAATTTGGGCTCCTCGTCCAACGGAATTTGAAAGGAAGCTTATTTTAAATCTATAGAACTCAAAAATGAAGTGTTTTTAATTTTACTTATAATCGTGTCGATAAGAGGCATAGGATAACTATCAGACACACTAATATTATTCAATTTTCTACCATCAAAGCAAACTCTGTGAGTACCATTCTTTTTGTCAACCAACCAAAGTGAATATGAATTTACTGGTTTAATTATATCAAGATTTAACATATTATCAATCATGAACAAAACTAAATTTGGATTTACTACGTTGATTATCACAAAATATTTTGAAAAATATAACACTGCGATTGCAATTTCGGTCACTAGACCATCATCGGGCAGATGATGGTCTAGTGACCGAAATTGCAATCGCAGTGTTATATTTTTCAAAATATTTTGTGATAATCAACGTAGTAAATCCAAATTTAGTTTTGTTCATCATGTTAAATTATCACGTAGTAACGACGGATTCCATCAACTATATTATCAATCTCTTTGTTGAGAATGGTTTGCATAGCTGGGGATAGTGGATATTGTCTTTGTTTAATAGTGATGTGTATATAAATGCGTTCTGCCTATTTTATCTTTAGGTCCTATTGTTTTGAACAAATCCACAATGTCATGCAACTCTTCTCGTTGAGAGTCAAATAAGTTATCAATAGATTGAATAGCATGAAGAGACGCTGTTGAAAGTGAAGATGTATTGTAAGTGAACTTGGAAAAGTCAACTTTAAGATTGAAGAGTTTTAAGAAATCCATTCCCAAAATCAGCTTGTGATATATAGATGGTACCACTAAAACTTTGATGTCTTTGACAATGTTATTAACACTAATAGGTAGAATTAGATATCCTAAGGTATTTTGCGCCTGACCATCAGCTGTAGTTAAACTAACTGAAACTTCATAATCAATAGACAAATTAAGTTTCTTCAAAATATAGAAAAAAGAAGAGCCTAAAACTGAAACGTTACTGCCACTATCGAGTAGTGCAGAAACAATTTCATTAGATATAGTTACGTTTATATATGGCCTGTTATCGTGTACATGTTTATTAAGTAAAGGTTGAATAGAGGCATTATTATTTGTTTTACTTGTTGGTTGTGATTGTAGAACTATATTATTTTCAGAGATGTTACCTGAGAGATAAAAATTTTTTATTGTAAGAAGCCAATTTTCCCAATCACTACGACTAAAATAGTTTACTTTTTCAGGAGAAAAAGTTACTTTTTGTTTATTTTTGAAAAAGCTTTTGCGGCATGGTACGTTGAAGTGCTTGGCTGGTTGGAACTTTCTGCCATAAATTCCCCAGCTTGTACGTTTTTTTGACAATTTTTACAATTGGGATTAATAAAACCTTCAACACCACAACCATAACAAAATTTTCTTCTTGGCCTTTTACAAGTATTACATTTGTGTCCTGACTTCAGACCATTCCAACAAGTTACATTAAAGTTAGAAGATATTTCAGAAACGTTCAACCTTTTTGAAAATTTAGAAGTTATATCTAAAGCTAAAGTGTCTTCGACACGTTTACAAAGTAGAATCAAAGAGGGTAAGTCATTAATATCATGTTATACTAAAGCTCTAACAAAATCTGGCAATAAATTAACTCTTATAATATCTGTCATTTCTTTATCTGAAGGATGGACATTTAAACAATTGAACTGGGCTTCTAAGGAACTAATGAAAACAGTCACCGATTCTCCTGGTTGTTGTTTCCTGGATTTAATTTCATCAAGTAAAAGTTGATCATAATTAGCAGGTAAAAAGGTTTGTTTCAATCCCGAAACTAACTCTGACCAATTACTAAAAGATTTTCTAATATAGAGATTATGCCACCATGCCATTGCATGTAATTGAAAGAAATCAGAAGCAGATTCAAAAAGATCACTATCCGAACAACAACGTGATAACTTCAATGAATCCACCAGTTCCAAAAAAGGAATTAATGGTTCTCGGCCAGAAAACTTTTTAATACCCCACTTAAAAACTGGGACTTTTTTACCACTACTTGAGTTATTTAGATCACAAATAGGAGGTGAACTTTTAGTTGGGGTTGATGACGCAGGATTATTGACAAAAAATTATTTTTCTGATAAATCAGACTCTAATCCTAATAGTTCTGACAACAAGTCTATAATACTTTCTTATCATTTACAAAGAGACTTATCTGTTCATTTATTTAATCTTCTATCGACGTTTTATCAATTATAATCTAGGTGGATTGTCCTCTGTTGATTGCCAAGCTTGTAAGTTTTCTTCTCTGGTTGTTTTGTGGTTTTAGCTGAGGTTATATTGTAGCTTCAGTTAAATTTTCTTCATAGCTTCAGCCAACGTGGTTTTTAGCTCCAGCCAAGGTTTCTTTAGCTCCAGCCAAGGTTTCTTTAGCTACAGCCAAGGTTTCTTTAGCTCCAGCCAAGGTGACTAAAATAATTCGGTGCAAATCAACATACTATCTCAAACTTAAAATCTTCCAAGAGTCTCTGTAAGGTATCGATGGCCAATTCAAATTAACATTTATATTGATCTCAAGCAAAGATGCTGAGAAAGACAGTATATGTTCCAACATTAAACTGAACATAAGATATGACCACGTGAAATTTGCCATCGTTAGCCTACAAAAATCTTGTGTCAAGTTGAAAGAGTAAAATAAGAATATAAATTAAAACATTTTAAATTAGGAAATGTAGGATGATTATTTCAATATTGAAAGATAAATAATTTAATATAGATAAATGAAAAAAGTGAAATGGCGGAATATGGAAAAAAATGAACTCAGATTTTCAAGATAATGCATTTATACGAAAAAATTAGATTTCTTCTCATAATTTACCGTCTATCACCACAGATACTTAATAATTTTAATATAAGGAATATTCGTTCAATAGATATTGAATATAATTTAACACTTAACGATGTTGCTTCTTCAACCGCTATTTGCCAAAAGAGGAAGATGTTTCACGTGCAAAATCGACGCTATCTCGATATTCTCGTCGTACGCAAGTCATTCCCAACTGGACGAGTCTATTACTCATAGGTGAAACAAAAGTGAGGTATAATTTGATAGCGTGAATCACGGTATTTCGATCAGCGGCGGTTAAGCGGAGAATTTACACGTTACAGTAAATAAATATAATAAATATATATATATATATATATATATATATATATATATATATATATATATATATATATATATATATATATATATATATATATATATATTATATATATATATATATACAATAAAAAAGGTTCGAAATGATGATCGACCCCTCATACCCTTATAATTTTTTTTGGGTGGCTCTGGGCTAGGAGGATGCGATAAAAATTAGCATCCTTCAATTAATATTTCAGCAAATTTTACTTGAGACACAATATATATGTATATATATATATTATATATATACAGTGCTTTCATGATGAAAGGAACAAATTCATTAAAAAATTAGGTTTCTATTTCATGTTAAAATCCTCGGACAGGTCGATTAGTATTTTTATTTGGGCATTTTTCGCAATAAAAATTTTGTATACAGGGTGTCTCATTCAAGAGCTATGGCTTTGTCATTAGTTTTTTTAAAGGTAATACCCTGTATATTATTTCACTTTACAATTCTACGATAAATTCTTATCACTTTTTGTGAACATACCATATGCCTCAACTTGATGGATTCCCAGATTATAACGGAGATAGTGGAGCACCTGGAGATTTAAAATGTGGATTAAAAGTACAAAAAAAAATTTTGGTAAACATTGTCATTAAATCTGAAATCAAAAATGTCTCGAAGTAAACGGACAACAGATTGAACATATGTTAAAATTAAATTAGTAATTACATTTGTGTGTTTTCATATCGTACCTCTCATTACCCACTATCTCCGTTTCTGGCAATCCATCGAGTTGAGGCATATGGTATGTTCACAAAAAGTGATAAGAATTTATCGTAGAATTGTAAAGTGAAATAATATACAGGGTATTACCTTTAAAAAAACTAATGACAAAAGCCATAACAGCTCTTGAATGAGACACCTGTATACAAAATTTTTATTGCGAAAAATGCCCAAATAAAAATAACTAATCGACCTGGTCCGAGGATTTTAACATTTGAAATAGAAAACCTAATTTTTTAATGAATGTTGTTGCCTTTCATCATGAAAGCACTGTATATATATATATTATAATATATATATATATAGTATATATATATATATATATATATATATACTACATATATATACTATATAATATATATATATATATATAAAATAGTCTATATATATAATATATATAGTATATATATATTATATATATATATTATATATATATATATAGTATGAGATTTCGTGTTCCGAGCAAAGCTTCCCGTAATATGGAACACCCTAGG
Organism: Cynegetis impunctata; assembly: GCA_030704885.1. NCBI lineage: Eukaryota > Metazoa > Arthropoda > Insecta > Coleoptera > Coccinellidae > Cynegetis > Cynegetis impunctata. Next base: position 136,702 of record JARQZK010001466.1, on the reverse strand, counting down.
AGACTCCAAGGGTACGAACTCTGAGTTAATGCAATCTCCCAATTTGGTTACATGGGGCATTACATTCAATTCAGTTGTGCGTGGAATGAATTGTGACGTTCAATTTGATTCACTTGCAAGCTATTGTTAGGAGTTATGTAATTAAGTTGAATTTGATCTTGATTGAATTGAATTGAATTAAGTTAAGCTAAGTTAGTGTTTCCGTTACATCTTAAATTATTTAATTATTATATTTTTTACTATGTAATTTTTCTTTTCTCTTGTTATTGTTTCTTGCTACTGATTTAAAATAATAAATAAGCATATTTTTTGTATTAGGTTCAGTTTCAGCTTTCAGGCTACTGGTTAATATTACTTTTGCATTAATTTTGTTTTGTTTTCATTTGTTCATATTAGTTTTTTTCTTTTTGTCCTCTGGCGCTTGTGTTAATCACTGTGTTGATTTCTTTTCTATTTAGTTATACTTTAATTATGTTCTGTTATTGTGTTTTTTTTCTGTTGGTAATAAAGAACTTATCATTATTATTATATATATTTATATATGTATATATATATATATATAAATATATATATATATATATATATTATATATATATATATATATATATATATATATATATATATATATTATATATATTTATATATCTATATTTATATATATATTATATATATATATATATATATATATATATATACATATATATATATATATAATATATATTATATATATATATATTATATATATATATTTATATATATATATTTATTATATATATATATTATATATATATATATATATATATATATTATTTATATATATATATATATATATATATATATATATATATACATACATATATTGTGCCTCAAGTAAAATTTGCTCCTCCTGAGAACTCCGATTCCGGCCCGATTTTAAAAATATGCTGAAATATTGATTGAAGGATGCTAATTTTTAACGCATCCTTCTGGCCCAGAGGCACCCAAAAAAAACTTATATGGGTATGAGGGGTTGATCATCATTTCGAACATTTTTTATTGTCTATTTTACTATGCATTTCTTATTTCAATTTTCAACCATTCTTTTCTAAAATACCTACCTGCCGAAGTATCTGTGAGAGAAAGCAAGATAGAATATGAGAAAACGATTGAATTTACCGAATCTATGGCTCTAAATGTCACAACTTCTCTACAAACTAAAAACGCATTATATCTTCTAACGATCTGCAACATTCGTGATACACAGACACACATTTAATATTTTAGTTTTTTTTTAAATTATAAATATATTCAGGTTATGAGCAGGTTATTAACATGTGTTTGAAATAGCATTTATTATATCTTGTAAAGAAAAGATTTTGTGGACCTTTTTTAACATCTTAGTAATGAAAACTATTGGAAAAGTCACAAATTTTAAACAAATGAATGATACAATGAATGTCCGTTACCTATATTTTCGAATAATGATTCAATCAAAACTACCATTTACAACAGTTATTGGTGAAATTCTTGATTTATCAAATCGTAAGGAGAATAATTTTTTTTCTTTTAAATATATTTCGTACTCCGCAGCACACAAATTTTATGAATATAACGAATATTTTCCATATACCTATCCACCATAAAAATGTAAGATTGCACATTTCGAAGAACATTATGTTCTTCTTTGGTACTATTTTCTATGACGTTAATTTATACAATTTAACATAATTGATAATATTTTACATAATTGATAGTAGTATTATTTTACATGAACTACGAGTCCTTCAGTCAATATGCAATGTTTTAAAGGTTCCCTGTAATTCTTCGGTAGTAGAATTTCCTTGTCTCAGTTCCTCACGGGATTTTGTGTTCACGTAGTTAACCAAATTTGAACGATTCGTTCCACACATTTCATCAATATCGTCTGAAAAGAAAAAGCTATATATAAAATTCATTTTTTGTTTTTTATTTCAGAACTGTGTGTGACTCATCCGATTCAAAATATGTACTTTTCGCACTAGGGCGTTGCCGCTTATACCGAAGAGTAGCTGCAACTTTTTTTCATTCAAATGAGACAGCCTGTATATTATTCCCTTTTTCACTGGACTTCTAGAATATTTTTGTATAAAACGTTTCTATACCTATCTCTAGCGATTATCAGGAAATCAAGAAATGAAAATATACACGCCGACAGAAATTTTTATCGCGATTTCTCACTTAATTATGCAATAGTTTGTAATTGTTTGCTGCTTGAAGATGAACATTGCAAGTGTGATAATTGTTGAACTATATATATTTTTTAAATCCTTGGAGCTTTTTTTGAAAGACTAAGGATATATCCCAGTTGAAAACATTCAAAAATTTTAATTTTTCAATTGTTTATTGATAATTTACGTAGTTTCAAGATTCAAAATTTCAATTAACCATAAAAAATTTCAACTATCAACAGAGCTTTCGTTTATGAAAATTTTTCAAACAAAGAGATGAAAATTTAAAAATATCATTATCATGTAGCTTCCGTTGATAAAAAACGGATCATTGAAATTATTAAAATTTCTTATCAACTATTGTATAACTAATTGAAAAATCAAGATAAAATTTGTTTGCCAGCGAATATTTATTCATTTACCTATCCAGTAAGGGCCTGAATTTTTTAATTTATCAATTTTCATATTTAATATGGTCGAATAGCTGTTAGTGTTTAACTGACCGAAATGGACGTAAGTTTTGGCAGTATTCTCACCCCTCTGGGAAAATATCAAAACAGTGCCGGATGTAAACACTTTTCTGTCTACTACTTCAAAATTGTCAATTAGTTTTTAAGATTTTTGCAGAAACCCAAACCCTTCTTTTTTTTTTGTAAGTTGTTCATAACTTCAAGAATTTTTGCGAACGGAACTTAATTTTTGTCAAAAGTTATATGCATGCTATTCCGAATCGAATGAAACCTAGTTCATATTTTTCCGAGATTCCTGAAAATAGTTGAACAAAAAAGCACTTGTTGGCTAGACTATAAGTAATGAGTTAGTTTTTGGAAGTTTCATACTTTGATCCTTCTTTTGCAACAACATAGGAGACAACTTTCATTGAAAGCAGTACTTTTTCAACGAATAGAGAACAAAAATAAAATTAGATAAATTATTGCAGTTACCTCTCATTTCATCCAGGGTTTTGAGTTCCCCACCGTAGTCCTTCGGCAAGTACTTAGCAGGAATGAAATCCGACAATGCTTCTCTATTCTCATGGGCAAATACCTAAAAAATACACAAACACAGTTGCAGACTACTCTTTCATATAATTGAAACTATGAGTAGGAAATTATAGGATCTCCAAAACTATATTTTCATTTAAAAAACACATCTTCTTAAACATCTGAGAGGAAATTGATTCTATTTAATCAATACTTTAAACCAGGGGTAGCCAACTTTTGTATAAATAAGATCCACTTTTTATCACAAAAATGTGTCGCCATCGACTTATCAGGGTAACAACGCGCGAGCCGCCAACCGCCGCGGTTGACGGTCGAGCGGTAGCGCGGATTGCTCCTGCGGAGGCCGTCGCGGTTTGTTGATGGCAGTCGTCATAAGAGTGTCCGCGGTAGTAGCTGTAGCCATTTAAAAATGTATATTCTATCGAAAAACGAAACGAACGTCATTCCAAAGCAAAATATTGGATTCACCCTCTGCTTCAACAAAGAATTAGTAAAGGGGCATTCGTAATTTTCTATTCTTGGAAGCTTCGAAGATAGATTTTTCAATCACACCAGAATGTCAACGTCGACTTTTGGTAAATTACTGAACAAAATTATGGGAAATTACCGGAGTGACGAAAAATATTAAATTTACTACAAATATTAAATTAATAATGAAGGAAAACCGCGGGAAATTGCGGCCTCGTGGGTGGTCTGCATAAATCGACAACAGCAAGAATGCGCGGTTGCCGTGTTCGCTGCGCTCGATGTCGGCTACCGCCCAACCGCCCGGTTACACGGCTACCAGTGCGTTGTCTACCATATATTTCTGTACAAATTAACATCCGCGCAACAGCCAACCACCGCGGTTGGCGGCTCGTGCGTTGTCCTACTTATAACAGTAATCTGAGGGCTCGTTCAGACACGGCGGGAACAGCGTGATTTTAGAATCGCGTGGGAATCGCGCGGGTCTTATTCATATAAGTACTTTTGTAATCGTTCAGACGTAACCGCGCGGTTGGTCAAGCCGCGCGGTACCCGCCACTCAACCGCCAGAAAATAGAATCGTGCGGCGCCCGCGCGATTATATTACTATGGAGCCTCTCCTCAGCATTCAGTTGCGTCTTGGGAACCGCACGATTCGTTCGCCACAACAAGAACACGCGCGACATCGCTATGGATTGCTTCGACACTGAATTATTTATTGATGAAGGGGAGAAAAGGCCTGAAATATATTCTTTGATCAATTCAATCAGTTCATCAAAATATTTTATTGACATGCTCAAATAGTCGAAAAACTTCTCCTTGAACATTCTTAAATTGGGATATAATGTTACGAATTGGCCATTTACGAGTCGGTCACTTAATACTGGATGCACGCAATACTGCCTTCTTCTTTTCTTTTTTTCAATGAGCAACTGCGTACTAACCGCTCTGTCTGAATACATATTTTCAACAAACTCTTGGATTCTTAGCTCATAATCGTCACTTTGCAATTGACTGGTCGATCGCGATCCACATGTTGACCACCCCTGCTATAAACCATTGGTTCTTCATTCGAAGAAATAAATAACTGCACGAGGACGTATAGTGAATAAGAGATATCATTTAAAATTTGTAATCTTCATTATTCTTTATACAATTCTGAAAAAATGACAAATTATTGTTTTATATGTACTTTTTTTCCAATTTTTCAGACATTTTTATAACAAAATTTTTTTATTATAAACTTGTTACAGATTTAATCACTCCAACACCTAAATTTTTTTATCCTTCACTTATATTAAATTGATAAGAAATTTTTATTCTAGTAAAATTATAGTCAAAAGGAAATTTGATCACAGTGATATGGGAAAATAACAGGACCAAAGAAAGTGGAGTACTATACGTCATCCTTCATGTCATAATTGGAATGAAAAACAAAAGCTGCAATACCCAATAAATAGCACATACAGTTTGCCCCATTTTCTAAAGAAGAAGACTGAAAATATATTCGAGAAATTCGGTTGGTCAGAATGGTTATCGTGATACAATATACCGACTAATGAAGGTATCGATATGTTTGCAACCAAAAAAAGATTCAAGATTGAAATAATCATTTTGATTAATTCAAACAGAAAGTCTAAGTAAGAAGTGCAGTCATTCAAAATTAAAATTTTGTATTTATTTTTTGATATAAATAAAAATACTAAAACATTATTTACTTGATATTTTGAATTAAATATTTTTTATTTAATACTTGTACCTACTATTATATGATCTGCTCGTATATTTTTTTGGCTACAGCCTTGGACCGGCTAGTAAGTAATTAGTAATTAAATACTTTCACAACCGCAAAAATTTAAGATAAATATAGTTATCGGTTTTTCGAATCTTGAATTTCTGAAAATGTTTGAATGTAATAGTCATTTTACTCTATACAAATCTTTGGAAAAGATAATTGTTATTATAACACATATTTCTAATAAAATTGTGTTTCATCACTCTATCGCTTGTTAACGTTGATGGTGAGTGTAAGGTATAACTATGAGGTCTGTTAATCCTGTCGGAGACCTTCTTCGCGCTCTTCTGACAAGTACCATGCCTCTGAAGGCGAGCCTAACCAGGCCGTTTCTCCTCACCACGTGTCCAAAAAAGTTGGCAATTAATTCTGAAACTACTGTGCGTAGTCTCTTTTTTCCTAACCCTTTGCCAGCAGAACATTTCGAAGGCTTCAATTTTCTCTTTATATTTATAGATTGTCCAGCATTCTGAGTCATATGAAAATATAGCGAAGATCAGACTCCTGATGTTATCTCGTCTCATCAGGATATTAAGAGAGATCTGACGGCTTTTCCAGATGTTTTTCATCTTATCTCATCGCTAGAAACACCATTGTTAGATATTGTTGCACCCAAGTAAATAAATTCGTGGAGTGTACTCGTATTGTTCATGCTCTCTGAATCAAACGATTCACAATAATATCGTTAGTGTTGCTGAGGTTAGCTTTTTTGTCGAACTATTCTAGTGATTCCAGCAGTTTGGTTAATTATCCTGCCGATGCAGCATATAAGGGTAGTATATTCTCATGTCCATTCGCGTAGATGTTGAATAGCAAAAAGGTTAAAATGTAACCCGGTCTGCACTTTTTGAAATAATTGTTATATATCTTCCATAGGTCAAATCTCTAAAATTCTAAGAGAAAGAGAATGCATACACATATGCCACAAACTAAACAATAGCACTTTCAAATAGTATTGAACTAATATAATTCAAGTTTCAGTCTCAGAAGAATCCACAATGATTTTTGAAATATTACTCATTAAAAAAAAGCTCGGTTACATTTTTATAAATCTAATATTTTGTCCGCATTTGTGTGAGTATCTGAATACTTAAAACAAGATTTATAGTAGTTATACTACTACCAATCAAAATTCATTCTCGTCTACAAAGTGCAAAAGTTGTTTGTAAAGAACATTCACAGGTTCGGATATACATTATTACGATGCTTTGTATGTTATGCAATTCCTGAAAACTACTTATCGTAATAAAATCATAGTCATACTCGAGACGTTAGTTTGGATGGTAAGAAAGTCTTGGACCAAGAGAGAAGTGCAGATGCAACTTTACTGATGATGTGAATTTCTTTCAATCTTGCGGAGTGGCATTTCTGAAAAAGAAAAGAAAAATTTTTCATTAATCGGCATATCGGTATAACCTCAAATATTTATATACAAGAAAGATAGTCAAAAAGTGCTTGAACCATTTGAATGAAGAGAAAACGTAAACTTTGTAGGGACTGTGGAGGTAAGTAAATCCTCAAAACGCATTAAGAAATATTTGATCACTACTATGAAACTAGGAAAGTTGAGGGAACTAGTTGAAACAACCCAGAGGCCCTTTCATAACTGAATCGGTCAGTTGAAGAAGCGTACTAGTCCAAAATTACCATTAAGAGATAATCACAATAATAACAGTAAAAACCCTGGACTAGTAATGTTGTTTAGCTGACTGATGAAAATGGGTGAAGCGTACAGCCGTAGAGTTCGCATTAATGATACTGTTCTCCCGCTGAATGTATAGAGCCTCAAAATATGAGCATTTTGGCTATCTCAGATGAAAAAGTCTATTTCTGGACTTATACTGTTCTTCAACTGACCGATTCATACTCAATTCACGTACAAAATTTCAGTCATTCCTCTATCACCATCTGCAGGAGCTGCGAAGATGCGCGAATTGTCAAAAACAAAGAAAGACATGCAGTCTGTATATAAAAATAGGAGCGGTTAATGAAAAAAAGTTGAAACTCACAAAAGAATTCATCCCAACATCGACGTACCAAATTTCAACCCAGTAACTCAATCTGGAGGAGCTGTGGAATTGCACAAAACCTTAGAAAAGCATTGGCTAGAGAAAAGACTTGAAATTCCTAAGATACTATCCTAACATTAACTCAATCCAAGAATTAAATTTTAACCCGTGGCGGCGGTTAGAGAAGAAAATTATCCCGCTAGAAGTTATTTTTCTCACAGCAACATAATTCTCCAAAAATTGTTTTTTTTTTGCTTAATACACAATCTAAACGGCCCTAGAAGACCGAGTTTCCGATATGTTGTTTATAATTAATTTCCATGATTTTCTGCTCGTGCACTTCCCCGCTACTCATATCCCCACAGTTTGGGGAGTCTAACATTTTGACTGAACTTGCTCAAACTTTGATAGATTTGTTCTTCATTAAAACAATTTCAAAAATCTTGGTTTAGGAGGGCTGAAATAGATTTGAAACCCACTACCGCTCCTCACTGTTGAATTTTGTTACTGCGCAATAGTCTATAATTTCTGGGAAAATTCAACTGAAATTTTTTTTCTAAAGTGCATTTTGGAGCTCCGCAAGGGTGATAAAGGTTCATATTGCCTTGGGTATATTATAGGAGAAAATTAATAAATTTAATGAAAATCAACTTACCGTTAGTAAGTGAATACCGTCGCTTATCACATTTGCCCTAGCTTTCGATATAATCTTTGCAGAGCACTCGGAAAAATCCATTACGATGATTTCTCCGTCATTGTAATCATACCTTGAAGTGAATTCATACATAATTACTGCATTTGAGAATTCTCTCTTGATGTCCCATTTTTCCTCATTCCATACTTTTCCTATCAAAATTCGATGAAACTTATCTGTTAACTTTGACATCGCTATATAAAATCTGAAATAAAACTAAGTTAGAATGATTTATTGGCTAAATTTCAAATCTTGGCAGAATGTGTAGAATATTCCACTAGTACATTGTTGTAACAATATAGTTCTACTGGAATGAAAATTCAAAACAGTACAGTGAAAATTCCAGGTAGTATTGACATTGTTCCAGTAGAAACATCAGATACAAGAAGTTGCAAGATTCATTCACGTCATGAATAGATTTGGATATATCACAGAACGAGAAATTTACGAAAATGAAGTTAATAGCAAAAAAATGTATCGAAACAGTATGTGAGTTTGGGCGGAAAAAAAGTACGCATTTGATCGTAAGATTCAGAACAAAAAAAAACTCACAGGTCATTATAATGCGAAGTTTATATCCAGCTATTTGCAAATAGACGAAGACCACCAGAAAGAAAAAATAGCAGCAGTGCTCCGTCACCAAAGATTTTCCGCGCAAAGGGCATCTTATCGAGACGAGATTTGAAGGGAATAAATTATGGTTGTTAAAACCACTTTTTAATAAAAGACCGAAATAAAAGAAAATAATTTTTTTATAAAAAAAAAAGATAATTCGCGAAGTGCATCGCGTACCGAAGAATCATGCTTTAATAGCAAATCGTAATGAGGAATTAGAAAATAATTCAAAAAGGAACGTATTTAAACATAAACTCAATCTACGTACCAAAAATCAATCCTCTTACTCAATCTGCAGAATCTGTAAAGTTTCTAAAGTCACGAAAAAACAAGAAATATCTACGTAAAAATGGCGGCGTTTAAAAAAATGTACTCAATATTTGATAGTTTCGTTCTGCCTCGAAAACAATAACAGATATTAAATCTCAGCTCATTTGGTTCGTTGATAGCCGCTGGAGAAACCAATATGTACGTAGAAAAACTACTCCCGCACCTGACTATTGACTTTCGATAAGCTGCATTAGTCTATTATTTTCGGGAAAAATGCCACCAATTAATGAAAAAATTAGGTAACATCGAACGGAACTTGCGCCTCAACAGAATGTGCCTTTTCGTATGGCGAGAAACAAAGTTTCGACGTCAATATCTTCGTAAATTCGAAATATTGTTTACACATCGATGGATAAGGTCGATACTTGATGTAAATCAATAAACAATAAAGGCAAACCGATTACAACAACAAAGAAGTATATAACAAATTAGTGAGAATGGGTAAATTCTGTGATGAAAACAGATAATTAGTTAGGGAGAGAATTCCATACTGAACTGCTAGTCAGGTAGTTCCATGGTTTTCAAAATATTAAGAAGATTGACTATAGAACAAGCTCTATAGTCAATCTGTCTATTTAATTGGAGGCCTGAATGTCTATATCTAATAATCAGTAGTAATTATTTTCCGCATTCAATATTTCAAAGTTTGAATGATAAAAAAAATAAAGGAAAAAGTTGATATATACATATATATATATATATATATATATATATATATATATATATATATACATATACATATATATATATAAATATATATATATATATATATATATATATATATATATATACATATACATATATATATATATACATATATATATAATATATATAGATATATATATATATATTTATATATATATATATATATAAATATAACTTTTTGATAATTATTAGCAATAACAGCTTGGTGAATCTCAAAAATCTCGATTTTATTAAAAAGTTTTTTTAACTTATTAATAAAATCTGGTTTTTTGAGATTCACCAAGCCTGTTATTGCTAATAATTATCAAAAAGTTAAAAATAGTTCACAGGCAATAACAATTCAAATAAATAACATATATATATATATATATATATATATATATATATATATATATATATATATATATATAAAATTAAGTGAACTAGGACATTTATTTGAAACTAATCAAAAAAACCTCTTAGCGGAGCTGGCTATAAGAGTTCACGAAGCATCAAAATATCAACATCTACCATGGAGTTAGAAGTTACTAGAAGAAATATGTATGACCGTTTGAAATGTTAGTTTGGTTATCACTCTAGGTGGATGGATGATACTGATGAGCCCCGATAAGGGCGAAACAGTCTGTCTATCAATTTCCATCGATTGTGATAAACAAATTAACATTTCGAACAATTACCGTCTAGGGTAGATGTTGATATTTCGATGCTTCGTGAACTCTTATAGCCAGTTCCGCTAGGAGGTTTGTTTGATTAGTTTCAAATAAATGTCCTAGTTCACTTAATTTTATAACCACGGGCGTGTTTTCCGTTATGTTGATTTTCAGGTTCTCGCGGAGATAATCTGGTTTACTGGGTTTGTATTCGCGTATGGCCTTCGTCTTCGTTGAAGTCTGCTCGAAGCTTCGGCAAAATCACATTTTCCATCTTCAAGTAGCTCTTCTTGATCGAAGTGAATACACTGAACTGTTCAGTGTTTTCACTCCGACCGAGAAGGTCGGTGCCCCGGATAACTATTGTTAACAAAAAATCCTATATAGTTTTTCTAGATTTGTCCTCAAAATTTTTTTATCACTTATAAAGGTAATCCTATTCTTCATGGCCAACACAGTATTAATTTTCTGTTTTTTTGGGTGGTTGGAATAGTAGTTAAGAAATCTTCCTGATGACGTAGGTTTCGAGTACCAATCCGAATTTATATATATATATATATATATATATATATATATATATATATATATATATTTATAAATATAATTATATATATATATATATAAATATATATTAAAATAAATATATATATATATATAAATATATATATATATATATATATATATATATATATATATATATATATATATATATATCCTACATCAAAAAAAAAACTTGATCATCGCAGTCGAGTAGGCATAAAACGGATATAACAATCACTTTTATTGCAATAGTCTATTATTTTCAGGGAAGCTATAAGACTAGTTACTAGGATATTCAGATTGACATGCAGTTTTTTTCAAGATTATTATAATGAAGACATTAATATTCCGAATGACCGAAATGATTTCAGTTACTTTCTGTGTTTTGATATTATTAAATGAGGACTTTATAATAAGGAATGATTTTCAAGGTAGGCACCACCTGTCAACTGTTACTAATTAAATTTTAGATCAAATTTTTTTCTGATAAGTTGCTCAATATTGTTCCCATTACCTTGGTATTTCAGTGTAAACAGAAAATGTTCTTCGGTTTATAAACTCTATTGTATATTAATTTTTTTTAAACGCGTGAGCAGCAGAGCTACTTCGACACTTTTTTGTTTTTCCCATACATATCCTTAACCCCTGAGTCAATTTAGAATGGCTGAAGAGAAGCAAAAAGCTTGAAAACTGATAGAAACGCATGAAATTTCTATAAAATAGTTGCAGCGGTGAAAAGAAACATTTGAAACCCACAATTATCACAACTAGAAGATGAAATATTTTGTTCTTAATCAAATTCCACATCTATTGCCATTTGTTTGAAAAAATTCTGATTACGCACTTCTTCGCAAGTTTATTGACCAAAGGTCGAAGAAACTTTGAACTGAATTTATCCAAATATATTAATTCATTTATATATATATATATATATATATATATATATATATATATATATATATATATATATATATATAGGGCTATTCAAATTCGAGTATATGCATGGGGATTTCGATAGCGGTAAGAGATAGAGGGATGGTTAAATGGGAGCAAAGTAGCATATTTCAGAGGTCAGTTATATGGATAAAAAAATCTGATCTTGCTCCTCTAGTTCTGGAGTTATATAGGAAAACTCGAAAATTTCGAAATCCTTTTTTTGCCTATATCCTTTTATTTAATGAATTGTTTTCAAAACAATTGTCACTTTGCCATTGCCACTTTTTCTAAGCTATCTAAATATCTGATTAAGAATTATATACAGGGTGTCGTATAAATTGGGCCACCCTCAACTTTCAATTTTCAAATACGGACCTGTATTTTTTATTGCATTTTTTTGAATGTCAAGAGTCATGTTTCATATTGACGTAGTATTTTCATCTGAATTACAGAGTGTTCTGAAAATATTGAACTATTACCAGTAAAATTTCAACATTTTTTTTAAATTCCAGCTCTTATTAAATAAATATCATAGAATAAGGTATAAAATGCCTAGGATTTGGAAGATCATCAACATTATTCGACGAAAAATGTCTTCTTCAAGAATTCATCCACATTTCAGTTCACGTAACCCATAATCAATGTACGAAAATGCAAAATTCTTCCTAGTACGTTTATGTACATATAATCATTGCCCAAACAAAAAAATGTTCGACTGGCAATCTTCATATTACAGACACCAATTTGGAAATATTTCATTGTTAATTACTTTCCGAACTATCTATATTTTCAGCTAATTCATGTGCATTCTGTTGCTATATACATCAATTTATTATGATTAAACTATTTGAATTCTCATAGTATGCTTTGGAAAATAAATATTTAGTTCACCTCACTTGTCATTATTTTGACAGTTTCTTGGAAATTATCGTTGGTATTTAATGAAAAATCTGTTAGTACTGAAAATGTGTTTCCCCATAGAGCAGAAAAGAAATATGATTAACCTTTTCAGAAATAGTAGGAGCATTCATCTTTCCGCTTGAACTTTTTCATGGGGTACACTAAAAAATAGAACATATCAAAACGAAATTGAAAATAAAGAAGATTTAAGAATTGAAATCATGAACGCTTTCGCATCACTACCCCGAAGAGATATCTTCAGAGCGAATAATAACTTTAAAAAACGACTGTAAATGTCTGGAACGAGAAGATCGTCAATTCAAACATTCATTTCGATTATGATTACTTATAATGACTTATTTCAATTCTAGATAATAACTAAACATGTTCCTGTGAGATCAGTTATAAAATATGAAAACCTATATGATCAAATACAATGTTATGTTTGTGACAAATTATGTTTGTTCTCAGCAGAATACATACAACAGATCTTCCTCATACCTACTGAGGTGAATCGACATGGGGATCAATAATTATTCTACCAATGCTACATTATGGTAAAGAAATAAAATGTCTCTCGGGAATGTTGATTTTATTCTATTGTTATTCCGAACAAGTAGTGAGACTAGATAATCTGGAAATTCTGAAATTCATTTTTCTTAAGGCATCAATTTGTCTGATTCACCTCTCATTCTCTGATATTATTCAATTAGAGTTGTTATGGAATTAAAAAATGATGAGATATCACTAGTATTAGTTCAATATTCCTAAACCACTTTATGATTTATATAAAAATAAAACGCCAATATGAAACAAATATAGGTAGTTCGAAAAGTGAGTAACAATGAAATATTTCCAAATTGGTGTCTGGAGTATGAAGATTGGAAGATTATTTTCTTTGGGCATTGATTATATGCACATACATGTACGTACTGGGAAGAATTTCGCATTTTCGTACATTGATCATGGGTTACGTGAACTGAAATGTAGATGAATTCTTGAAGAAGACATTTTTCTTCGAATAATGTTGATTATCTTCCAAATCCTAGGCATTTTATACCTTATTCTATGATATTTATTTAATTAGAGCTGGAATTTTAAAAAATTGTTGAAATTTTATTGGTAATAGTTCAATATTTCCAGAACACTCTGTAATTCAGATGAAAATACTACGTCAATATGGAACATGACTCTTGACATTCAAAAAAATGCAATAAAAAATACAGGTCCGTATTTGAAAATTTGAAGTTGAGGGTGGCCTAATTTATACGACACCCTGTATATAATTTTTATTCAGATATTTAGATAGCTTAGAAAAAGTGGCAATGGCAAAGTGACAATTGTTTTTAAAACAATTCATTAAATAAAAGGATATAGGCAAAAAAAGGATTTTGAAATTTTCGAGTTTTCCTATATAACTCCAGAACTAGAGGAGCTAGATCAGATTTTTTTTATCCATATAACTGACCTCTGAAATATGCTACTTTGCCCCCATTTAACCATCCCTCTATCTCTTACCGTTATCGAAATCCCCATGCATATACTCGAATTTGAATAGCCCTGTATATACAGGGTGGGCCATCCATAATTCCGTTCAAGCGTGATGGCGGGACGAAGGGAAATAAGGTTTCATTTTTATATATAGAGATATATATATATATATATATATATATATATATATATATATATATATATATATATATATATATATATATATATATATATATATATATATATATATATATATACATAGGAGGCGCCCCCTGAAAAATTAGTTTGGGGGCGGAGCCCCCCCAATAATTTAAGAAAATCATCAGTAAGATTGAACTTTGTAAAATCACAAAATGTTTCCAGAGGACAAAACAGAGGCAGGTTACAAATGTTCAGGCTCTCTTGAGTCAATGTTACATTCATTTTCTTTTTACGTCTTTATTGCCATGCAATGAACCCAATAGAGGATGTCAATGAAAAAATTAAATGCCTTCATCTGAGTGTTGCTGATCTGTAAAAAATATATGAGGGCTTGATTTGTAAGGAGTGATAGTATTAGACACTTTTGGAATTGTGTTTAAAAGAAAAACCTTCATAAGTTGCTGATTCCTTTTTTCCTGGGGTGAAAAAAGTTTGAAAAATCAACTGAATTTGTCAAAAACGACCTAGACATTGAGATAATACGCTTACGCTTGAGTATGTTAGCCGATATCGCTAAGTAGAAAAGTACATTGCACGAGAGTCTGCAGTTGGAGAAATGTTATGTGAATTAGCTTCTTCGAGTAGTTCCAGTCATCAACGACTTAATATTCAGTAATCTAATCACAAGGTCGACATTTGCACCTTTCTAAAGACACTCTAGCCCTAATAATGGTATTTCGAGCAATATTAAAAATCTTTATAAAATAGTGAATTGAATAAATACAGAATGTTAAATTCTCAGTTTGGTAATATAAGTACTAGTTTAGTACTGTATTACTATACTATTGTATTAGTTATTTTTAAATACTCACATATTTTTTAATTTATTATTTTATAAATATTTTCAAAGCAATAACTTTGGGATATTGTTGTTACTTAATGAACCCTACGCCTTATTCAAAGTAAACTCAAATTAGCTATTTCACTTATTAATCAAAGTGCTATTACTGTGCGACGGCAATATTTTATGTTTCATAGTGTTATAATTTTATTGATAGTTAGGATTTATTTATATATAATTTCAGTCTTTTCAGAGCTATGCATTCACTGTAAAAGTCTATGAGCTATTATAACTGTAAATTAAATTAGCTTTTTACGAAAATACCGTGCGTGTTTATTGTTTTGTTTCGTTTTTTAATGCCAAACAATATGTCAGGCTTGTCGAGTTTTCCAGAGTGTCGATTTATCGAGAGTCGAGGTTTCGGTGTTCTAATGTTGATCATATGACTCTGAAATGCTTGAAAAAACTTTTAAACCCACCATTTTTCATCTAAAATTCAGAAATTTTCCCGGATCAAAACTGCCGGTATGGCCCCCACCCAATATTTTTTATAGGTCGGCGCCTCTGTATATATATATATATATATATATATATATATATATATATATATATATATATATATATATATATATATATATATACATGGAACACATCTTGAAAATCGTGGTACATGAAATCTGAAACAGGTGGATGGATGATACTGATGAGCCCCGATAAGGGCGAAACAGTCTGTCTATCAATTTCCATCGATTGTGATAAACAAATTAACATTTCGAACAATTACCGTCTAGGGTAGATGTTGATATTTCGATGCTTCGTGAACTCTTATAGCCAGCTCCGCTAGGAGGTTTGTTTGATTAGTTTCAAATAAATGTCCTAGTTCACTTAATTTTATAACCACGGGCGTGTTTTCCGTTATGTTGATTTTCAGGTTCTCGCGGAGATAATCTGGTTTCCTGGGTTTGTATTCGCGTATGGCCTTCGTCTTCGTTGAAGTCTGCTCGAAGCTTCGGCAAAATCACATTTTCCATCTTCAAGTAGCTCTTCTTGATCGAAGTGAATACACTGAACTGTTCAGTGTTTTCACTCCGACCGAGAAGGTCGGTGCCCCGGATAACTATTGTTAACAAAAAATCCTATATAGTTTTTCTAGATTTGTCCTCAAAAATTTTTTATCACTTATAAAGGTAATCCTATTCTTCATGGCCAACACAGTATTAATTTTCTGTTTTTTTGGGTGGTTGGAATAGTAGTTAAGAAACCTTCCTGATGACGTAGGTTTCGAGTACCAATCCGAATTTATATATATATATATATATATATATATATATATATATATATATATATATATATACATATAACATTTATATATATATATATATTTATATATATATATATATATATATATATATATATATATATATATATATATATATATCCTACATCAAAAAAAAACTTGATCATCGCAGTCGAGTAGGCATAAAACGGATATAACAATCACTTTTGTTGCAATAGTCTATTATTTTCAGGGAAGCTATAAGACTAGTTACTAGGATATTCAGATTGACATGCAGTTTTTTTCAAGATTATTATAATGAAGACATTAATATTCCGAATGACCGGAATGATTTCAGTTACTTTCTGTGTTTTGATATTATTAAATGAGGACTTTATAATAAGGAATGATTTTCAAGGTAGGCACCACCTGTCAACTGTTACTAATTAAATTTTAGATCAAATTTTTTTCTGATAAGTTGCTCAATATTGTTCCCATTACCTTGGTATTTCAGTGTAACCAGAAAATGTTCTTCGGTTTATAAACTCTATTGTATATTAATTTTTTTTAAACGCGTGAGCAGCAGAGCTACTTCGACACTTTTTTGTTTTTCCCATACATCCTTAACCCCTGAGTCAATTTAGAATGGCTGAAGAGATGCAAAAAAAAAACGCATGAAATTTCTATAAAATAGTTGCAGCGGTGAAAAGAAACAAAATCAACTGAATTTGTCAAAAACGACCTAGACATTGAGATAATACGCTTACGCTTGAGTATGTTAGCCGATATCGCTAAGTAGAAAAGTACATTGCACGAGAGTCTGCAGTTGGAGAAATGTTATGTGAATTAGCTTCTTCGAGTAGTTCCAGTCATCAACGACTTAATATTCAGTAATCTAATCACAAGGTCGACATTTGCACCTTTCTAAAGACACTCTAGCCCTAATAATGGTATTTCGAGCAATATTAAAAATCTTTATAAAATAGTGAATTGAATAAATACAGAATGTTAAATTCTCAGTTTGGTAATATAAGTACTAGTTTAGTACTGTATTACTATACTACTGTATTAGTTATTTTTAAATACTCACATATTTTTTTATTTATTATTTTATAATACTTAAATATTTTCAAAGCAATAACTTTGGGATATTGTTTTTACTTAATGAATCCTACGCCTTATTCAAAGTAAACTTAAATTAGCTATTTCACTTATTAATCAAAGTGCTATTACTGTGCGACGGCAATATTTTATGTTTCATAGTTTTATACTTTTATTGATAGTTAGGATTTATTTATATATAATTTCAGTCTTTTCAGAGCTATGCATTCACTGTAAAAGTCTATGAGCTATTATTACTGTAAATTAAATTAGCTTTTTACGAAAATACCTTGCGTGTTTATTGTTTCGTTTCGTTTTTTAATGCCAAACAATATGTCAGGCTTGTCGAGTTTTCCAGAGTGTCGATTTATCGAGAGTCGAGGTTTCGGTGTTCTAATGTTGATCATATGACTCTGAAATGCTTGAAAAAACTTTTAAACCCACCATTTTTCATCTAAAATTCAGAAATTTTCCCGGATCAAAACTGCCGGTATGGCCCCCCACCCAATATTTTTTATAGGTCGGCGCTTCTATATATATATATATATATATATATATATATATATATATATATATATATATATATATATATATATATATATATATATATATATATATATACATGGAACACATCTTGAAAATCGTGGTACATGAAATCTGAAACAAAGTATCACTTCACCTCATGATTGAATTTCGGTACATTGTGATCATATTCGGGAAAAGTACCACTAAAGTACGTTCTCACTTTCATTAACATTAGTTGAATTAAAAGTAAACTGAACTTAATAGAGAAAAAACTACCATTTCAGTTTTTTCTTTGTTTCCAAGATAACATTTACCACCTAAAATGAAGATATTCGCTTTGAATATAATAAAACTATTCCAATTTGAAAAAATAGTCCTACAATTATAAAATGAATTAAGTCTGAAGTATAAGTCTCGGAACTCTAATGTTATATGAATCATGAAGATCAGTAGGGAAGAATACCCATAATGTTTAAGTAAAATTGAATAGGTAAAGAAAATTTATTTTCGTAGTAAATTAAGTTAATTCTTTTTTAATGATTTGAACATTGACTCTATTATTCTCAAAATTATTCCTATCAAGATCGAATGTTTTTGCTGAAAGGTTATATAGAATGAAATCAATATGCTGAAATAATTGAGATGATTGAGGAACCTTGTATCTGATATTAGTTTTTTTACAAAATTATTTCATTAGTAACTCGTAAATATTGAAACGTTTCAAAGGAGTATGAATTCCTATAAATTTTATTTATTAGGTGGTTAATATTATGCAATATATCTATTATTGATAGCATTTCTGGTACAGCTGTCTTTTTTGGCGAATTATGATATCAGGAGAAGAGATTCGCCAATTAGAAATGAAAGTTTTCAGTCTAAATTTCCTCGAAAATATACACTTATTGATTCTGTATCTATGTCACTAGTGAAATTCGATATTAGATTTTGTATCCATTTATTAACTCCTGCGGCTCCTTTTTTCGAAATGTTTTGATCCATTACTTATTGACATTCTTTCCATCAGATGGCGGTTTCCATTAGACCATATACCATAAATGGTATTTTTTTGATTCATATCAAAACTTGTATAGATTCAATCAAAATTTTGGCATTTTTAAACTTTGGACTAGGAAGTGGCAAAAGTATCAAAAATTGTTTAAACGATAATATATCAATAACGAGAATAGAAATAGATAATGAAAACCTTTGATGAAACTAAATGAACGCGTGAGCAGCAGAGCTACTTCGACACTTTTTTGTTTTTCCCATACATCCTTAACCCCTGAGTCAATTTAGAATGGCTGAAGAGATGCAAAAAAAAAACGCATGAAATTTCTATAAAATAGTTGCAGCGGTGAAAAGAAACAAAATCAACTGAATTTGTCAAAAACGACCTAGACATTGAGATAATACGCTTACGCTTGAGTATGTTAGCCGATATCGCTAAGTAGAAAAGTACATTGCACGAGAGTCTGCAGTTGGAGAAATGTTATGTGAATTAGCTTCTTCGAGTAGTTCCAGTCATCAATGACTTAATATTCAGTAATCTAATCACAAGGTCGACCATTTGCACCTTTCTAAAGACACTCTAGCCCTAATAATGGTTATTTCGAGCAATATTAAAAATCTTTATTAAAATAGTGAATTGAATAAATACAGAATGTTAAATTCTCAGTTTGGTAATATAAAGTATACTAGTTTAGTACTGTATTACTATACTACTGTATTAGTTATTTTTAAATACTCACATATTTTTTTATTTATTATTTTATAATACTTAAATATTTTCAAAGCAATAACTTTGGGATATTGTTTTTTACTTAATGAATCCTACGCCTTATTCAAAGTAAACTTAAATTAGCTATTTCACTTATTAATCAAAGTGTATTACTGTGCGACGCGGCAATATTTTATGTTTCATAGTTTTTATTACTTTTATTGATAGTTAGGATATTTACTATACTAATTTCAGTCTTTCAGAGCTATGCATTCACTGTAAAAGTCTCATGAGCTATTATTACTGTAAATTAAATTAGCTTTTTACGAAAATACCTTGCGTGTTTATTGTTTCGTTTCGGTTTTTTAATGCCAAACAATATCTCAAGTGCTTGACGAGTTTTCCAGAGTGTCGATTTATCGAGAGTCGAGGTTTCGGTGTTCTAATGTTGATCATATGCACTCTGAAATGCTTGAA
This sequence comes from Cynegetis impunctata, assembly GCA_030704885.1. NCBI lineage: Eukaryota > Metazoa > Arthropoda > Insecta > Coleoptera > Coccinellidae > Cynegetis > Cynegetis impunctata. Next base: position 116,304 of record JARQZK010001466.1, on the reverse strand, counting down.
ATATCTTTTAGTCCCACCATTTTTCATCTAAAATTCAGAAATTTTCCCGGATCAAAACTTCTGGTATGGCCCCCCACCCAATATTTTTTATAGGTCGGCGCTTCTATAAATATATATATATATATATATATATATATATATATATATATATATATATATATATATATATATATATATATATATATATAATATATATATATTATATATATAATACATGGAACACATCTTGAAAATCGTGGTACATGAAATCTGAAACAAAGTATCACTTCACCTCATGATTGAATTTCGGTACATTGTGATCATATTCGGGAAAAAGTACCACTAAAGTACGTTCTCACTTTCATTAACATTAGTTGAATTAAAAGTAAATACTGTAACCTTAATAGAGAAAAAAACTACCATTTCAGTTTTTTCTTTGTTTCCAAGATAACATTTACACACCTAAATGAAGATATTCGCTTTGTAATATCATAATAAAAACTATCCAATTTGAAAAAATAGTCGCTACCAATTATAAAAATGAATTAAGTCTGAAGTATAAGTTCGGAACTCTAATGTTATATGAATCGCATGAAGATCAGTAGGGAAGAATACCCATAATGTTTAAGTAAAATTGAATAGGTAAAGAAAATTTATTTTCGTAGTAAATTAAGTTAATTCTTTTTTAATGATTTGAACATTGACTCTATTATTCTCAAAATTATTCCTATCAAGATCGAATGTTTTTGCTGAAAGGTTATATAGAATGAAATCAATATGCTGAAATAATTGAGATGATTGAGGAACCTTGTATCTGATATTAGTTTTTTTACAAAATTATTTCATTAGTAACTCGTAAATATTGAAACGTTTCAAAGGAGTATGAATTCCTATAAATTTTATTTATTAGGTGGTTAATATTATGCAATATATCTATTATTGATAGCATTTCTGGTACAGCTGTCTTTTTTGGCGAATTATGATATCAGGAGAAGAGATTCGCCAATTAGAAATGAAAGTTTTCAGTCTAAATTTCCTCGAAAATATACACTATTGATCTGTATCTATGTCACTAGTGAAATTCGATATTAGATTTTGTATCCATTTATAACTCCTGGGCTCCTTTTTTCGAAATGTTTTGATCCATTACTTATTGACATTCTTCCATCAGATGGCGGTTTCCATTAGACCATATACCATAAATGGTATTTTTTTGATTCATATCAAAACTTGTATAGATTCAATCAAAATTTTGGCATTTTTAAACTTTGGACTAGGAAGTGGCAAAAGTATCAAAAATTGTTTAAACGATAATATATCAATAACGAGAATAGAAATAGATAATGAAAACCTTTGATGAAACTAAATGAACTTTAGAAAGTCCGTGGTTCAAGTAATCGGAATTCCAAATAACCTCTAATTCTATTCATCCAGTTTCTGATATATTGTTATAGATTTAATGTACATTAACTTCAAAGAGGAACAAGTGTGCTGTTTGGAATATAAGAACGACTCAGTAACTTACATAATTCTTGTATATTATTATATATCTATATAAATTAGCTTGAATATTCTGGATTACTCATTTAGTTGTGAATTAATATAAATCCGATAATTGCGTTGTTAGTGTGCCGAATTTCATTACTTACTGCGGTTCCTTTGAAGGTATAAAAAAACAATCTTCATAAAAGTACTGATACTTGGGCGATGATTTCATAGTACAATAATTTTCTATCTTGGATTTTGTTTTTTCCACGGAAAATTTATTTTTTATCAAATTAATTTCCAGTAATGAATCTGTAATAAAAATAGAATGTTGTTACGAACAAAGTTAGAAATATTTTAAATATAAATCTATATATATATATATATATATATATATATATATATATATATATATATATATATATACATATATATATATATATATATATATATATATATATATTATAATATATATATAATATATATATATTATATATATATATATATATATATATTATATATTTATATATTTATATATATTTAAAAATATATATATATATATAATATATATATATATATATATATATATATATATAATATATAATATATATATATATATATATATATTATATATATATATAAATATATAAATATAATATATACATATATATATATATATATATATATATATATATATATATATATATATATATGTATATATATATATATATATATATATATAGATATATATCTATATATATATATATATATATATATATATATATATATATATATATATATATATATATATCGGAGAACGCTAAAACTAAACACCGTTTCAACGTTTCAACGTTCGTCAGTAGTTTCCGTTAAATTGAAATTTGTGGAATGAGCTGTCAGGTTTAGCTGGTGAATGGCATTCGAGATTTTGTCCTGCAGAATTAGCGTGGACAATTTCTAAAAGAAAAAGTTTACGGCAAATGGGGTTTTGAAAAAAAAAATTCCAGTCTGTTACCGAACTGAACTAAATAATGTAAATAAATATTAAATTAAGGGTAGCTCAAATAATTTACCTTGCAATAAGTCTGAAGGTATATGTGGCATTTTTTTCATCCATTCTCTGAGAATATCGAGGTACTCGGTCATATTTTCCTCTGTTTTTCCATGCGAAGATAAAATTTCTTCACGATTGGCACTGAGCACAGTTATATCCATGACTGTCACGAACAAAATGAAAAGACTAGAATGCAAGGGACCAGTTTCGCGAGTTTAATTTGAAAAGTATTTCACTACATCTGCATGGGTTTATGAAGAAGCGCTCAACTGTTACTAATTTGGAATGTATTACTCAGTCTCTGTCTGAATCATTAAATTACCATGGTCAGATGGATGTTATTCAAACAGATATTCAGAAGTCCTTTGATCAGATTGATCATAGAATATTGATGTCTGAACTATTGGCGTTTCATCCCAATTAGTATTATTGATGCATTCATATTTTTTAGATCTTGATCAATATGTTGAGCATAGAGGTTGTAAATCTGCACTCTACTGTACCTCATCCGGTGTGCCACAAGGGTCCAATTTAGGCCCTTCATTATTCCTTATATACATTAATGATCTGTTTCTACAACTTGGTTGTATGTATCTTTGGATACAGTCAATTTGTGGTGTTCCAACATCGGACTAAAACTTACTGTCAGTAAATGCAAAGTTTAAAAAATCTTTCTCACCAATTCTATACACTCTTTCAGAGGTACCTTGGTGAAGAGCGAGACGATGTCGAAACTCACAAAATTGTCGTCGGTTTCAATGTCCTGCCCTGTTTCTGCGATAGAGTATACATCGGGACTACCAAGTGATCAATGGAAACGAGACTCAAGAGACATAAGGCAAGCTGTCGGCTAGTATAGATTGAAAAGTCTGAGGTAGCCGAACACGCACTAAGCAACGGGGACCACAGGATACATTTTGAGAACTTTAGGCTACTAGCCTCAGTCAACGGCTATCACAACATGCTGGTCAGGGAGGCCATCGTGATTCACAAACACTCGGATAATTTTGACAAAAAAGAAGAAAGGCGCACACGAGTAATGCCAACGGATATCCTGAAGTCGACCGACGCGGAACAAGCCCTGTCCACTCCCACTCAACGGTATGAATCCAACCTGCATATTTATTTATTCATTTATCGTATGCCACATTAACACATTTAAACACAGGCAAAAAATGAAAATAATAGATTATAAACAAAGGGAGTAAGTTCATAGGCTGACATCCAGTTGACGAATGTAGTCGATCGCTTCGTTGGTCGCCATCAGGAAATCGTAGAAGTCACCTCCATGGGCCCTGTTTTGGCATTCGATGATGATGTGGTGAACAGTTTGTCTGGCCGCCACGCAGTCACATGCGGTTGGTATTTTGCTCCACTTGTGGAGCGAGTCTGCGCACCTTTAGTGTTCGGTACGTATTCTGTTGATGGCTGTCCATATTTTTTGGGGCTGTTCGTAGGCACGCTTTTGATTTATGCATAGTAGATTCTGGCATTGGGCTGGACAGGCATTTCTCCATTCCTGTTCCCAGAGGTCTGTGGGATTGAAATCAGATGCTTCCAATTCCCTTGCAGTTCCCATAGAAGGTCTTCTGGAGCGCAGTCTTCTGTCTAGGTCGGCTGGGTCCTGGTGTATGGACAGCTGGAGGTTGTCTTGCATTCTGTTAAATTCTCGGATGAGTGCGGATTTTCGTCGAAGGCCAGGCGGTCGTATGTGACTCAGGTCGGGTAGCCATGGGGTGGGGGTCGATTTTAGTGTGCCGCTGATGGTCCTTATTGTTACGTTTAGCTGTACGTCAACTTTGTGCGTGTGTGCGCTGTTAAGCCAGACCGGGGCGCCATATTCTGCAGCTGAGTAGACCAGTCCTATTGCCGAGATGCAGCGGCTTTTTCTAGGTGTTTCCTGTAAGTAAGCGTTCTGTCGAGGGTAATTACAAGGTATTTTGGGTGCGGGTTGTGGTGGAGTAGATTGTCTTCGGAGTAGACCTGTGGTTCCCTATCAGCGCATCTGTTGTTCAGGTGGAAGCAGGACGTTTCTGTCTTTGTGGAGTTAGATTTCAGTCTCCACTTGCGAAAGTATGCTCCCAGTGTGATCAGAACAGATGTTAGTGTGGCTTCAGTTTCTTCGAACGTTTGGTGCCTTGTATCTATAACCCAGTCATCTGCATATCCGAATTTTCTGGATTTCGTGTCAGGATGTCGGATATATACAAGTTAAAAAGCAAAAAAAGCACAACCTGCACAAATTGTTAAAGAAGGTTGCAAAACCGCATAACTTCCCAAAATAAATGATTTAGCTAGAAAACAAACATGTACCCCTCCCCAGAAAGATTAATGAACGTATTCTGATTAATTGACTGATTGAAGAATTTCTCAGTCTACATCCAGAATCTGAAGAAGCTCGCCACTCGTGCTAGCGTAACGTTAGGAAGAAATTCCAACCGTCGGCGGCCCTTAAACTCGAACCTGGACAACATTAGTTTATTTATATTGTTCACATACAGTGATTACAATATTGAGAGGCGAAGTTTAGCAATGCAATTCTTACTCAACTTCCAATTTAAAAAAAACTACAATAAACAAAAAAAATAAGGAAAATGAAAATAATGATTGATGGAATAAAATAATTGAATGTTAAATGAAATACCAAAGAATATATAACCAGATATGAAACAAAAATTCAAATTAATGGCAAATTATTAGATATCATTTGAAATGTAAATGTTGAATATGAAATTACAACAACAATATAAACTTTATACACTGACCTATAACAAAAACTAAACAGTCATCTGTGCAGATAGGAGTCTAGATCTGATCGTCTTCTTGAAACTAGGTAATAAAAGTTTTTTAATATCTCCAGACATCTTATTATATACCGATATAGCATTATACGAGAATGATCTTCCAAATATAGTGAGGCGATACCGAGTTACTTGGAGTGTATCCTTATGTCTAATATTCACAGCATGAGAATGACCTCTATAACTCAATCTGCAATATAGATAAGAAGGCATCTCAGATGATATAATTCGGTGCACTATAGAACTCATATGAATATAAACTTTATTAATTCTCATCCATTAGCCGAAATTCTCTCATATTTGCGTAATGTATATAAAAATCGACAATATGAATTTTGAATGCATTGCAGTATATTCCTCGAAAATTGATTAACTCAAGGATAATAAGAACCAGACTATAATGCAGAATAGGCAATACTAACGTTTCTACAAGTTTCTTACGTACTCTGAAATTCAATATACTGACATTCATATATTGAGTCCTAAGGGACAGTAGTTTTTTCTTATAAAAAGTAATATACGATCAAAAAACCGTAATTGGTTATACATAATAATTCCTAAATTCTTAGCACAATTACTTTGGGTGAGACCCACACCATCCAACGTGATAGAAATATTATCATGTACCATCGATCTCTTAGCATCCGAGCTGAATAGAAGCAAATTGCAATTAGAGTGATTCAGCCTTAGATTGTGTTCCTTCGAGAAGTGAGAAATATTTTCCAGATCCGGATTTATATAAATAGAAGCATCTGTAGCCTTTACTCAAACGAAATGAAAGTACAACTGAGAATCATCTGCAAATGCATGATACTGACAATGGTTAAATCCCTTGAATAGGTCCGCTGTGTACATTAGGTAGATAATTAGACCTAATATCGACCCTTGTGGTATAATATATTTATATATATATATATATAGATATAGATATATATATATATATATATATATATATATATGTATATATATATTTTTATATATATAT
>JARQZK010001466.1:87500-105000 GCA_030704885.1 Cynegetis impunctata | reverse complement strand
ATCATCTAATGTGATGAAGATCATAGATGGGTTTATACAAAGATAATTTTTGTTTGTCGAAATCTGATAATTTCTTGAAAACTGAAGCACTTGTTAACATGAAAAAAATTATTGTTCTAACAAGAATTTCAATATGGTATAATTTTTTTATTTTTTGCACTTTGTAGATGAAGTTGTAGAATATGGAATATTATTGACAGGAATTACTTGATTGCATCCAGCTGCTCAATTCAAGTGGAAAGACTATTTTTGGTATATTCAAACTTCAATATTATTAATTCATTATTATATCCGAGATATACTTTCCAACTATTCAAAATTTTTAACTGAATCCAATTTCATTATAATCAGTAAATCCTCTATTATTTTATATACAAATAATTTTAATAATATCACCCGATTCTATCTCTTATTTATTCAGTTATGTGAATTCGCTTTTATAGTATACAATACCAAAAGATTTCACTTGGCCAAGAATTGAATCCAAATAGAAGATTCAATAAAGAACTATTAACTATACAAAATATCAGAGTCGAAATTTAGTAGGATCGTCCTCCTATTTTACTCTAGGATAACTACCCTAAGTATATTTATACGTTTCTTTAAAATTCTCAGAATATCCATAATGCACACACTCGATCTGAATAAATTTATTTCATATACTTATGTTAGTTCAATGAGTTCACATAAAAACTAAGAAAGAAAAAGAACTGAAAGGCAATAATGAGCATTAGTTAATTTGGTAATTAAATTATCAATGTAATGCAAAAAGCTTTGTAGAGTTTAGCTCTTAAATCTTTGTCAATTTTAAAAATTGTTTTTCTAGATTCCAAATAAATTACACAATCATCGGAAACGTTGGCCTTAAATTGTATTATGACGTCGTCGAATGTTGCATGATGTTGCACAGATATTTCGAAAAATCATCATATATTCAAAATTACTTCAAAATCGCATATGTTTTTTTACACATCTTCAAAAAAATTCTATATTTTGAAATCTTGATAATTTCAAGATTCATCTTGATATCTTATAAATTATGATTCATATTGTGCATATTATACATATATACATAATATGCATATAAACATAATAAGTGCAATATACGCAATTATGATATAGGGAAAATATACTCTTCTTTTTTTCAATGCTGAATACAACAGTGACGTCCATTTCTTGAGATATATAAGTATATCAAACTCACTTTCAATATAATTAAGATTTGAGAAGTGATTAAATGTAGTTATAAAACCCAATTATTCATATTAGTGTTCATATTTTCTCATAAGTTTATAATTTCTCACAAGTTTATAATTTCTCACAAACCTTGCTTTCGAAACTGACCCCAAGTTCTTTTTTGCTGGAGAAAAGATGTGAAGGCTATGATCAATCGATACATTAGCAAATATTTTACTTTTACTTTCCTATCGTTTTGAAGTTTTTCAAGAATGATTGAATAAACTACAAATAAAAATCACTTGAGTGATATTTGTTTCATTCAGTAACTCCATGGTACATAATGATTGGCATAACAAAACAGTTTCCATGCAGGTACGGAAAAATCACGTTTAAACAATAAACCACTAAATTAAATGCATAAATTACTGTACGTAAAAAAACAGTTCTTATCATCATCGCTTTAAGTCATTACAGTTTACCACCAATATTTTCGACTCGAATAGTTCAATTAACGCATGTTATTGAAAAACTTTAAACAATCACGTTCGCACGCTAACTCAAGAACAGTACGAAACTGTTTCGAATTTAGATCTCACTAGATTTGATAAGGTCCTTTAATTTATTGAAGAGCATGAAACGTCACGTACGTTCTTGTCATCTCCTGAATCTCGTAAAGGGTAAAAATTGAATTATAAAAAAGGTCATGAAAGTGCATATGAAGAATGAATTATTCTTCGCATGTCAAAAATGCAAGAAATTTTGGGAAGAACAAAATGTGTATCTCAAACTAAATATTTTTTTGAGTTGAAAGTATTTTATCAAAGTTCATTAACATTCACAATGCATGAATGATTTTTTATTCACGAAATATGTATGTAATATCCACTTATTAATAACATTGCAGTTCATAAATGAACAAGATATTATAGATAATGACAGATATCTCAAATGAACAAAACTAAATTTAAATTTACTACGTTATTATCACAAAATATTTATTTAACACTGCGATTGCAATTTCGGTCACTAGACCATCATCGGGCAGATTGAGTTAAGAACTGAATACAGAATAATTACAGATTTGCGCTTACGGGTGGGAAGGGATTATTGCAGGTACCTAAATAGACAAGAGGAACATATTTCAAGAAGGGCTAATCGAGTGAATTTCCCTAATTGGTACAATACAATGTTCTTAGAAAAGTCGTTATTGTTTGAATACACTAAATATAGGAGAATATATCAAGTCAATCTGGTCGTTCAGCAAGATATCTTTTGCATTATTATTGAGTTTAAAAATTTCTAATGATTCTAAGTAAGTAAGTTTGGTTCCTTTCGGAAATTTGTGCATGATTTGAAAATTATCTATTTGTGGAAATGGGTGGTGGTTTTCACGGCAATGATTTGAAAACGTTGAATCCGTTTTATTTTTCAAAAAAGATTGTTGGTGTTCTTTAAATCTTGTCTTGAACGATCGACCAGTCTGACCTTTATATACTCCTTTACATACAGGACAAATCAACTTATAAACTCCTGAACTTTCAAATTTTGAAGTGATATCTTTGGCATTGAATAAAAATCCTGAGAGTTTTGTCTTAGGTTTGAAAGCAATTTTAATATTATATTTAGGTATGACATTAGCAACTTTTTCTGTTAGAGGACCAAAATATGTTAATGGATTCAACGTTTGCAAATCACTGCCGTGAAAACCACCACCCATTTCCACAAATAGATAATTTTCAAATCATGCACAAATTACCGAAAGGAACCAAACTTACTTACTTAGAATCATTAGAAATTTTTAAACTCAATAATAATGCAAAAGATATCTTGCTGAACGACCAGATTGACTTGATATATTCTCCTATATTTAATGTATTCAAACAATAACGACTTTTCTAAGAACATTGTATTGTACCAATTAGGGAAATTCACTCGATTAGCCCTTCTTGAAATATATTCCTCTTGTCTATTTAGGTACCTGCAATAATCCCTTCCCACCCGTAAGCGCAAATCTGTAATTATTCTGTATTCAGTTCTTAACTCAATCTGCCCGATGATGGTCTAGTGACCGAAATTGCAATCGCAGTGTTAAATAAATAATTTGTGATAATAACGTAGTAAATTTAAATTTAGTTTTGTTCATCATGTTAAATTATCACGTAGTAACGACGGATTCCATCAACTAGATATCTCAAAGTTAAAATCCATAAATTCAGCAATCTCTATAAGTTATTTAAAACAAGTCAACTGTATTCTCGTTCGAATAAAGATTTCTTACTAACCAATCACTTTGTGGAATATGATTAAATACTGATATTTAAACAAAAACATTTGGCTGAACTTTTAAAAAAACTCTATCGCAGCGAGGGCATCAGAAAAGCAGGTTTTCAAAACGTATCCTGTTTAAGAAATCTATTCATTTTCAATTATGATTTTTGTTCCAAATCAAAAAACAAAAATTGCGCTCTCTATCGTGTAAACTATATGTAGTTCCTCCTCCGGAAGGGTCAACCCCCCAACCAATTTATATCGAAATAAATACCATCCAATATATCATACGAAACTACCTACATACAAAGTTTCAACCCTATGCTCCCAAAATTGCGCCTTCTAGCGTGTGGACAATATTTATTTCCTCTCCTGGAGCTCAAACTCCCAACCAAAACCAAAACCAATTCAATATATCATACGAAACTACATACTCACAAACTTTCAATCCTATTGCTCCAAATTTACGCCCTTTACCATGTTAACATTATTTATTGCTTCCCCAGGGGGTCAACCCCCCAACCAATTTGAACCAAAACCAATCACCAAAAACAAGATATCTTTCGAAAATACCTGCTTACAAACTTTCAACCCTATTACTCCAAAATTGCGAGTTTATCGTGTAAACAAGATTTATTTTCTCCCCAGGGGGTCAATTCAATTCAAACCAAATACAATTTCATCCAAGATATCATACGAAACTATCTATTTACAAACTTTCAACCCTATTGCTTCAAAATTGCACCCTTTATCGTGTAAACAAGATTTATTTTTTTCCCCAGGGGGTCAACCCCCCCAACCAATTCGAACCAAAAACAATCCAATCCAAGATATCGTACGAAACTACCTATTTAAAAAGTTTTAATCCTATTGCTTCAAAATTGCGCCCTTTAGCGTGTAAACAACGCTAAAATACATAAGCTTGATACATACATATGAACATACATATATACATATATATCAGTGGCGGCTCGTGAGGTTTTGGTTTGAGGAGGCTACAAGAGGTGTTAAAAGATACACCATAGGCGAAAATTTTTAGGATTTCATGGTCAACCGCCTTATAATTTAAAGAAAATCAAAGTAAAACAAGCACCCCAAGCTATTAATTTTTTTTCACTTTCGAGTGTCTACCTTGAGACCTACAAGACTTGAGACAATATTCACAAAAACTCTTTCAGCCAATTAATCAATTCATCTATTCATCAATTTTTTTTTCTTTCACAAAATAGGTACCTACCTACCTACTTAACGAATTTGTTAACAGCTGGCGAGAGCAAATGAAAAGTTATTATATATTTTTGAAGATTAGCGGGATTCTGCGATCTTTAACGTTAGCAAAATGATCTATAATATCCTCATAAAATTTTTTGTCGTTCGCCAAAAGTTTTACCTTCCTTTTCAATAGACAACAAACTAATATTTTTCAAACGATCCTGGCTCATTGAATTTCGTAAATAAGTTTTAATTCTCTTAAGAGTGGAAAACGAGCGCTCTACGGAAGCCGATGTCACCGGGATAGAAACAATTAGACATAAGAGTTTATAAACTTGGGTTAAATCTTGCTTCAAATCATTATCAAAAAGGTATTTAAAAGTCATCATATGATTTTCATTTTGCCCCAAAATTTCATTGTCACTATAAACAACACACAGTTCACTTTTTAGGGCCACCTTATCAAGAAAATGTATTTTTGACATAAATTTTCCAAAAAGTTATCTGGAAAATTAGCCGAAAATCCGGTAAACAAATTTTTATTGAGTAATTCGAAGAAATGCAGTTCTTTCAAATCAGAGAACCTTATTTCTATTTGACCCCTAATAGTATCCAAAATTTCATAAAATATTTGCTTATAGTGAAGCTCCATATCTGCGAAACTGAATTTCTTTCGTTTTGGGCTAAATTGAGTCGTATCATCAGTAGTTTGAAATACAGAAAATAGTTTTTTAAAATAAACTTCTGCACGAAATTCTGAAATATTCTCCAAAAGAAAGTTGAGCCGATTTCGCGAGTAAATCACATCTGAAAACTTGTGCTGTAAGATTTGAAAAACTATTTCTATTTGTTCAAAAATTAATTTAAAGATGTTTAAAAATATATAAATTCCTTATCTTGTAAGTAAGATATTAATCTGCGTGCTTTATTTAAAGTTACTTTATCGGTGAAAAATGCCTCACTTTCAACTAGGTATAGAATTAAATCCTCAAATCCTAAGCGGCCCCAAACAGAGACATTTTCACTAGTAAAAAGTAAACACTGCCAACAAAATAATTTATTTTTTACCTGTGATCCGGTTAGGCAAGGATGTCTCTCATAATTCCTTGTATTAAAACCGCGGTTTTGTTGTCTGTTACGCTGCAACAAATTGTTTAATTCAGGGGTAGGTCGTAATGTTTTCATCAAAACTTTATCCTCATAACTTAGTGCACTAAAGTTATGGGATAACAAATATTCCACTAAGTCACCATTGAAATTTTTGAAATTAACTTCAGTAACCAAACTCATTTTAAAACAATACGCGAGCAATATAAGTAAACACGGCCATTAGTAACTACGATCACACTACGATTCAATTAATGCTTTCCAACGAATTCACTCGATATCACGCGAAATTCTATAGTTGTGATTGGTCGACATTGTATGAGACAGGGTTCCTATCGGTGTTGCCATTTACATGTGTTTTGCATTTCTATTGCAATGAAGTATTTATTCGGAGTATTTGCACCGTTGTTTTCTTTTCTGTGGCAGGCATAATGAACGTTGAGAATATACCTTTCTAAGCCTCCGCAGCTTTGCCACAAATCTTGAAATGAATGAAATGCAGTAAATGTAAATACCTTCTATCTTAATTAATAAATTATATTATATAATGTAGGTTGAAAGGAAGGTAGGTGTATAAAATAATATGATTTTGATTAATATGAATATGCTGAATGCTGACTATTCAATATAATATATTAGTGATACACGGAAAATTATTGAGGAGGCCCCACAACAAGCTCAATTATAGTATCGATTTCAATGGCAGGCATTCGTGCAGGACTCTTTCCAAAAATAAAGGCTGTAGCCCCAGAATGTGTGTGGATACACTGTAGCACACATTTAAGAAACTTTAGTTGCAAAAAAATGCCATTGCTCTTACAGAGTGTTATTCAAAAGTGTATCAAATTTCTGAACACGAACATCTTCCTTTGCATTATGACGTACGATGATTGTCCAGAATATTTTCAAACAGCTTTTCGAAACGGGAGAAGAAGTTTTATTATTTTTAGAAAAATATCCATCTGAGGCTAAAGATGCAATATTTTAAGCTAAAGACAAGTTTGATGACGTTAATTGGTTGATAAGCATCTTTGAATTTTTAAATAATTCACATCTGACATTACAAGGCAAAAATGTTTTCAAAGTACAAGCGGAGAAGGAGGCTGCAATAAAAAAAACTGTATTCATGGATGCGTAGTACGGAAGAAGGGAATTACAATGCCTTTACGAAGGTAACAGAATTACAGAAGCAGCATGATGGTAGTTCCATTCCAGATGAAATTTCAACCGCATTCAAGGATCATCTGCAAGGATTGCAGACAAACATTACAGAATATTTTCTGTAATATTTTACAATAATAGAACTATAAAAAACTAGTAGAACCCTAGCTCAATTCAAAATAGTTAGAACTGTTTACTCAGATATGTATATTAATAGATATATATATATATATATATATATATATATAAACAATATATGAATAATTGGGAATTATCAGAGTAAAATCTTACTCTGATAATACTCAATTATTCATATATTGTTTATTATTCAACTGGTCAGAGATGATTACCGCTCAAAGTATATATATATATATATATATATATATATATATATATATATATATATATATATATATATATATATATATATATATATATATATATATATATATATATATTCGAATTGTTGTTGCCTGTGAACTATTACTAATCTCTTGATAATTATTAGCAATAACAGGCTTGTTGAATCTCAAAAAACTCGATTTTATTAAAAAGTTGACGTTTCGCCACCACATTCGTGGCTTTATCAAAACTTTTTTAAAGTTTCCAGTGTTATAGCTCAATTAGTTTTAGAATATTCAGAAGAAAATGTATTAAATAATTCGAATGAACGAATTATAACTTTCAAAAGGTATGTTGATGATTGCCTTATTATAACATCAGAAGATTTTATTCATGATATTCTCAAAAAATTCAACGATTTTAATAGAAAATTACAATTTACTCTAGAAAAAGAAACCAACAATACATTATATTTTCTTGATATTTCTCTCATACACAAAAACAATGAAATTATCACAAAATGGCATAGAAAAAAAAATTTTCACAAAGAACATTGAACTACAACAAGAAGAGTTTAATTATCGAATATATAGACAAAGCACTTAAACTTACTTCACCTACACACAGACATGGAACATTACAAGATGTACATGAATTACTCATAAAAAACGATTACCCAATCAAACTTATACAGAAAATCACTACAAATAGAATTCATAAACTTTACAACAAATTAGAAACGTCAGAAAAAGAAAATATTAACAAAAAATTTATTCCTGTTCCATATCTTCCTCATTTAAGCGATGAGATATCACATTTTTTAAATCCACACGATATTAAAGTAGCCCACACTGCACAAAATCAAATAAAACAAATATATTCTGAGTTCAAAAGTAAAACACCTCTTCTGCAAAAATCTCATGTTTTTTATAGTATACCCTGTAATAATTTTAATAAATCATATATAGGACAAACTTTTCAAAATTTAGAGGAAAGATTAAAAGCAAACAAATATACCAAAACACAAACCACAGCACTAATAAAACATAAAAACAATGAGAATCATAGTTTCAACTTTAATAGCACAAAAATTTTAGAAATAGAAAAAGATCAAAAACGCAGAGAAATTTTAGAAATATTACATATTCAAAAAAATTTAAATAAAGTCGTAAATGATAAAACAGATATAAAACATTCAAGTTCAATATACGCAGATTTAATTCTTTAATTTTTCTAAGAAACAGCATAAATCAAAACAAAATAATTCAACAAACAAACTCTAACCATAACAACATCTTCTTAGACAAAATTTAAACATCTAGAATTTTCAATTTTTCTAAAAAGAAAGTATAGTTTAGAAGAAGTTGTTAAGATAAGTTAAGATATTTTAAAACTTTAGTTGAACAATATTAGTTAAAAATACAAAAAAAAAAGAATTACATAAAGAAATTATTACCTCAATCAATGATTTAATTAGTAGAATTAAATACAAAATCAAAGAGTCAAGTTCAATATTGCAACTACGTTTCAAAGATATTATTAAAGAAAATGCCGATAATTTAGAATTAGAATTGAATGTTAATCTTGATACTGACGCTGATCGTAATTATAGTAATCCTAATACAAGTAGTAATATCCAAAAAATAGAAGAACATTTTAGTTTCAAAACAGCAACCAGCTTGCTTCCAAAACTTAACGGTACCACCGATAGGGTACACCAATTAATTGATGGCATTGAGTTATATGAGCCATCTTCAAATGAGTCTAGCAAAACATTATTAATAAATTTGGTTTTGAAAGCATGCATCTCTCAAAGAGATAGAATACGTATCAAAAGTAACAATCATAATTCAACTGAACTAATTAGGGATTTAAAAAATCAATTTATGCCTAAGCAATCTGCCCCTGTTACTGCAGCTCGATTGCACGCTTTAAAACAAGGGAATTCGAGCATAAATGATGACGGAGTGATCTCCAAAATTACAAATAATGTCTTTTTAAAGACAACAATCAAATATTTTAAACCTATTTTGTGCATTACGTGGGTGAAGGTTCTGTAGTTCCCTTCCCATCTAATATCAACAGACCTGACTGTTGATATTGGACTAAATAGCACGTAATAATTAACTAAAGACGGCCGCAGCCGTAATAAAATTTTTTTGAAAAAAAGATAAATAGTACCCTATTCTGTGACTTTTCAAAATCAAAATAATTTGAACCTATTTCGAACATTACGTGGGTAAAGGTTTCTGTGGTTTCCTTTACCATCTAATAATAACAGATTTGAATGTTAATATTGCACTGAAAAGCACGTAATAAATAACAGAGAACGCCACAGCCGAAAAATTTTGATGAAACATAGTAGTCTTTTTTAACTATTCAAATTTTTTCAAATCAATAAATGTTAAAGAAATTTCAATTTTTCAAAAGTTTCGAAAAAGCCACGAATGTCGTTGCGAAACGACAAATTTTTAATAAAATCGAGTTTTTTGAGATTCACCAAGCCTGTTATTGCTATATATATATATATATATATATATATATATATATATATATATATAAATATAATATATATATACATATATATATATATATATATATATTATATATAAAATATAAATATATATATATATATATATATATATATATATATATATATATATATATATATATATTTAAAAAATATTGTAAATATTCTCTGTCTATATATGTTATAAAAGAATTATGTCTCTATATATATATATATATATATATATATATATATATATATATATATATATATATATATATATATATATATATATATATATATATAATTATATATTTATATATATATATATATATATATATACATATATATATATATATATATATATATATATATATATATATATATATATATTATATACAGGAATTGCTCGTAAATGTAGGATTTCACTTTTCTCCCTTTTAATAATATATGGTACGTTGTTATATTTTGAAAAATTGCTTATTTCAAGTATAAAAAGCATCATTACTATTTTTAGAAGAGTTCTTGGAAATACAGCTGCTAAAAAATAAATTTTCTGTAGAACAAGCGAAGAATACTCTGGAATACCACTGCACATTGAAAGGATTAAAACGATACGAATACCTGTATGATGATGACATATGTATTCCTTCTAAAGAACCTCAGTAAGTAATCAATAATAGTTTACATAAAGTCCACAAAATACTTTATTCTTGGAATAGCACACAAGATTCCAGGATGAGCCGTTGATGAGGAAAGGAAAAAAAGTATCTGTTACTTTTTGACGGATCTTTGATTCAATTTGAATTATTTTTGATTTTTTAAAATCATATGATTGCATACATTTATATTACAAAAATCAAATATTAAACATTAATTATAGTGAATTGAGTTACCAATACTAGGTATTTCAAAGGTACAAATGAAATCAATCTCAAATCTTTGTCATTTGCTTATTGAAATAATGAAAAATGTAGAATTTACTAATATTGAATATAAGATATTAATCAAAAAACCTATTTAATTGTATTTATTTCATCAAAATAATTATTTTAATTAGAATTTAGAATACCAGGAAGATTTAAATTATTTTGATCTGTTTATAAAGATTTTTTCATTAATATCTTAAAACTTTCTATATTTATATATGCTAAATATTTCATTATTAACTTTTCTTCATCAGACATTTGTCTTAGTAGAACTTTAGAATTATTGGAATATTACCCGATAAATAATATACAGTGTTGCCGGGTTAACTTGAGTTTCAATAAATATAAGACCTTCTTTCACATCCTTACTACTTGCTAGAATTGTAATTGGACTTGTTGACTTCCTACTTAAACTTCCTATTTAGACTTTCGACTCTGTCTACATAAATTTTTAGTGTATGGACTATCTATTTTCACCTGATTGCAACTCGAACAGTAGATGATCAGCTTGTAGTTAGCGGCTCTTTGAACTTAAACTTACAGTTTACGATCGACTTTCTCATCATACAACTCATAAAAATTGATGGTCGACTTTTTATTTTAAGCTTTCAAGACATTTAAACTGAAACTTTCAGTTTCTGTACAATCTACGTTCACATTATTGTAAATTTGGTGTTAAGCTGGATTTAAATTTTTAACCCTTTCAATTTAATTTCAAGTAGGTACGAAATTTAAACGGACGTATAGCGAAATACGATTTCAAATTTAATCACTGATCCCTTTTCATTTCTATACTTCTTGGAATTTCTGGCCACTCTATTTCACTTTAGTGTTTTCGTTTTGGTTTGTGGCTGTTATTCTTTCTCTTCATCTTTGTTTTTGAGGCTTTTCATCAAAACCCATCGAGTAATTGGTTTTGTTATTTTCAAATCAAAATTATTTTCTTCTGTTGTAAATATTGTCATTTTAATGTGATTCGAAACTATTTCTGTATTTTACACTGTCTTTTTTCTCTTCTTTACCTTTCTAATTTTGCGATATTTTTTTAAATGTAAGTTTCTGATATTTTATTTTAGGTGCTTATCTTTAGAGATCGTCGTCTTTATGATTTACACTCATAGACATGTACATACATCCACACACACACACACACACACACACGCGCGCGCGCGCGCGCGCGCGTAACCCATGGTACCAATCTAGTACCTACCTACGCCTGCTCCACAGATAGTCACTCTGCCTCTGCTCCACAAGACGTGTGTATATGACAAGATGTCTGCAGAAGGTCGGTGGATCGAATCCCGGCCGAATTAATGCAGAGCCACCTCTCGGAATTAAATGGCAAACCACCGAGAAGTACTCTGCCTTGTAAAGCTTCTTTATAAAGACGTTCGGAACAGTCGTAAATATGTAGGTCCCTTCTATTCATGTATCACTGTATCACGCACAGCACGAATAGTTGTAGAGAGGTCGCCTACACCAGAAACCGGATAAGGCACTTGAAGAAGAAGAAGCAATTTCTTTGTTTGATTTATTTGATGTGCTTTATGTCGTTATCATTTTACTGTTTTTACTTTAAACTTAGACTAGTGGTTAATTATAATCAGGTTTTGTTCTGATTATGCTGCGTTGAGTAAATCTCCATATCTATTCGTATGTTGACCCCTCAAGTATATTTGTTAAAATGAAAATTACTTGACATTTCCATTGACCTCTAAAGCGGTGAATGTTTGAAATATAAAAATGACTACCGTAAACGACTGAATAAATGGAGATCTATGTCTTTATCGTTAAGACTTCATAATTATTCTTCATCAATGAATAAAACTGTGGCGATCATGCAAATGATCATTTGTACGAGTGATAAACTCCTATAAATTCGTTATGTTTCACCAGAAACTATTCAATTATTATTAGCTATTGAGTTTAAATATCCGTGAATATTATCAATCTTCATTGATTTCTGTTTCAGATTTTACTGTGCTATTCCTAACCTAACGGATGACTTCCGTAGGATAATTATTGTAAAGATAGAGGATCAGGAAAAATGGGATATGAGGAGAGATGCTGCTAATGTATTGAAGTTACGCGAAATTTTGTCACGTTTTGACTACAATGATGGAGAAATACTCTTGTATGATTGGTCAATATGTTCACCAATGATTGCATCAAAGCTCAGAGTGAATATTCTGAGCGATTTGCTTGACCTTTCATTAGTAAGTACTAAAAAGAAGTCAAAGTATGTACGGAATTTGATCACAAACTAATGCACGGAATTTTGAAAAGACCTCCACTTATAGTAATTATAGCAATTTTTTTAATGTTCCCACATTTCGGGGCATGAAGCTAGTGGCAAAAAACGTTATTTGGGATCATTGATTTTATTTACATACCAATGAAGCTCAAAAGCACTAGTTCGATGAAAAGTATACATTCAGTATATATATATATATATATATATATATATATATATATATATATATATATATATATACATATATATATATATATATATATACATATATATATATATATATATATATATATATATATATATATATATATATATATATATATATATATATATATAATATCTCCTATTAATGTTTTGTTCGCTTGTGACATAACGTTGTTCCATTAATTCAGAACGTTCTTTCATCAAAGAAAAATCGGTAAGTATTATATAATGTAATGGTTAGAGGTCGCCACACCCTAAACCGGGTACGGCACCACAAGAAGAAGAAGAATGGTCAGTATAAATTGACAAAATTATATTAACAATTCTAGATCATCCATGTTTGATTAATAATATAGATTAAGTAAAAAAGTTTATAACTTGATTCATATTTTTAGTAATTCAACTGGTTTTTCATCTAATACATCAAGTACATATTCGAGTGTTTACTTAAAGCTAAGTAATTATTTTAATGGGTGCCTTTCGGCTTACTCTAAGTCAAAAGTTCTCTACAGGTTGAGAAGTTTTTTTTTTCATTTTTACCAAAAAATTCGAGGACCAAATTTCCATCAAGTTTCTGTGAAAAGTGAAGAAGAAGAAGACAAGAGCTTCTCCACTCTGTATATTAAAAATTGAAGAGAATTAGCCCTTGGACTAAATAAAATATCATTAAGTTACACCATGAACACTAAAAAGCAATAGTGAGTTTCAATCATCGGAACCTTTTACTCATCGGACTCTATACTTACATGTTTTACATTCATGGAGACTAGTCAAAGTCAAAAAATAAATTGACAAATTCTAAACATGATTGAAAAATTATATCATTTTCATTTTGATTTCACAAGTTTTTTCTTGATACATATAGCTATCATTTTAAAAAATTAAGTAATTTTCTCATATTATTCATTGATATGAACTATGACTTTGAGAATGTATTGTAGTCATGTATAATAATATGGTTCATGAAAAACCTAAAACCATTATGTTATTTATGTGATATATGTCACTTCGCTTAATCATATGATGTAAGAGATAACAGAGATCATTTGACATTAAAATAATAATTTTTAAAATTGAAAAAAACACTAATCCTCATAGCTATATAAGTATCACATCCGTGGCTATGAAACATTGTGATCAAATTTCCCAAATTTTAACAATTTCGATGTTCATGGATACAAAAATATAATATATATATCTACTTCTGTTGGAGGAACGTACATATATACATCTAATTAGCTAACTTGTTCTATACGAAATGCTTTTGAAAAACATATAGAGTCACGTGGGGCAAGTGTGCGCAGCGAGTAAGTGTACGCACTCGAAGTATCTCGAAAACGGTTTATATGTACGAACTGACAACGCTGCTCCTCAGTGCCGCTCGCAACGCCGTACTCAATGCATGTGTGTCACTGTCCGCCAGCGCGCCATTTTATTTTCACAGGTGAGTGTTGTTTTTTGCTTGAATTATTGCGATTTTTACTTAAAATGAGGGATTCAGTCTTTATTAACATATTCATGCTTTGAAATTATGATGTATACCATCGAACAATACATAATATCTAATATGAGCCGTGATTAATGTTTTGGTGGTAACGATTACGTAATATTGCTCAGTTTTGATTGAATCTCATTTTGATGGTTTGGGGCAAGTGTGCGCATACTCATGTCGAGTAAGTGTGCGCATGCGCACACTTACCCCGCATCGCTTTTGCTTTGTATTTATGATGCAATTCGTTGTTTCAGAGTACAATTAAACATTAAAAATGCCTCGAGATTACACAAGAAAGGTTCCGAATAGAAATGTTGTCACAGAGGAACAGCTAGAAGCTGCCAAACAATTAATTTCAAAGGGTGCTAGCAAACGAAAAGCTGCATCTCAAGTTGGATTGAAGGAGAGTACACTACGTAAACGGTTGAAGGTTGGATCGACTGCGACAAGTATGGGAAGATTCACCAACACATTTTCAAAGGCACAAGAAGATGAAATCTACGAGTATGTGAAGCGAAACGACGATCTTTACTATGGTTTGACTATGTTAAGCCTCCGACAGTTAATTTATGAGTTTGCTGATTTGAATGAAATTCCGCACCGATTCAATAAATCTTCAAAACTAGCTGGACGTGACTGGGTTTATGGGTTCCTGAAAAGACATCCAGAGTTAAAATTACGTCAACCTGTACCCACTAGTATTGCCAGAGCAATGGGATTTAATAAAACCAAAGTACTAACTTTTTATGACAATCTACAGAAACTCTACAACAAATATAATTTTGCACCTAGCCGAATATACAATATGGATGAAAGTGGTGTTAACACTGTCCCGAAGAAAATTCCTAGAGTAATTTCTGTTAAGGGAAAGAAGTTAGTAGGAAAAATCGTTTCCGCCGAAAGAGGTCAAACCATCACACTAGTTTGTGCTATGAGTGCTACTGGAAACTTCGTTCCACCTGCTTTTATATTCCCAAGAAAGAGAATGCAAGGACATTTGCTAAACAATGCACCTGAAGGCAGTATTGGAATGGTTTCTGATTCAGGCTTTATTAATACTGACCTTTTTATAGAATATTTACGTCATTTCAAAGAAAACGTGCAACCTACAAAAAATAATCCTGTTTTATTGATACTGGATAACCACAGTAGTCATATTTCTTTGGTTGCTATAAATTTTTGTCGTGATAACGGCATTCACATGTTGACATTACCCCCACATAGCTCCCATAAAATGCAACCCTTGGATCGAGGTTTCTTTGGACCTTTAAAAATCAAATTTGCTTATGAATATGATAAATGGCTAAGTCACCACCCAGGGCGCACGATCGGACAGACAGAAGTAGCTCAATTGGTAAACGAGGCCTTCAAAAAAGCAGCATCTCTTAGTAATGCTGTATCGGACTTCAAAACTTCTGGAATTTGGCCAATGGATCGAGAAATTTTTTCAGAAGAAGATTTTGCGGCATCTACAGTGACAGATATTTATCCAATTACAAATGCTGAAATGTTACCCATTACTGAACTTATTTCTGCAAATAATCAGGTTCAGCCAAAGCCTTTAAAAGAAGCGGTAGCCACATCATCAGGTCATGATTCTGTGCCAAGCATTGAAGCATTTTCTTCAATGACTTCAACTACGCAAGAGGAGGCCACTCAGACCAGATCATTCTCATCTAGTACAGCATCTCAAGATGATTTGGTTGGCGCTCCTATACCGAAATCACCAGCAATCTTAACTATGGACAATACGTTGACACCCGCAGTAATGAGCGTAGCTTCGACTAGCAAGGAATATAAACCACTGTCATCCATTCAAGAATTGCCCAAGGCCACGTCACAAAATCGGCGAAAGAAAGGAAAAAAGTCAATCATCGCAACTGAAAGTCCTTATAAATTAGAATTGGAACAAAAAATAAAAGAAGCGGAAGAATTAATTGCCAAGAAGAAGATACGATTAGATCTGAAAGAAAGACTAAAATCGAAAAAGACTTGTACGAAACCGACAAATACTATTAAGAAAAAGACTGTTGAAAATAATAAAGAAAATAATGAGCAGGAATACTTTTGCCCGCTCTGTGAAGAAAAATACATATATCCACCGAATGAAGACTGGATCCAATGCAGTGTCTGTGAGAGCTGGTGGCATGAACAATGCAGTAACTTTGAAAAGGGAACATTTGTTTGTGATAGTTGTGCTACAAAGTAGATTTATTTTTGTTCCCTTACTTTAATAATTTACTTATGACAAAAGATATTGATCTCACTGATTTATAATTAGCTTTAGGATGTTGATTTACTGTTTTATAGTTTTAGTCTGACTCTCACTTTTGTATGATATGTGTTGCGTACACTCACCCGCACTACTGCGCACAGTTACCCCTATATTTGGGTAAGTGTACGCATTTGGATTATTTTGATTTTGTTGATTTCCAAAGAATATGTGCCATTGATAATTATTTTTGTTTTGTTTAAGTTGTTGTTTATTAAATATTGTAACTAATAAACCTTGATTTGTTTCATTCGCCTTCACACTTTTTATTATATGACACTTCAAACCTTAAGTGCGCGCACTTGCCCCACATGACTCTACCTGAGACAAATTTTGATTTATTTGAAAAATTCTTGATTATAGTAGAATGAGGACTTGATTTTCTGTGTATATTTCCAAAATATCAACAAAAAGAGTTCAAAATAATAATATCTTAAAACTGATTGAATGCTTTATAAGACTTTTTATAGATTTTTTTGTAATTTTCTGATCTTGTTGGATATATTTTAATAATATTATGAATGAATTGAGCATTATATGTATTTATTAGTAGCAATCTGCTTTATAAGAA
>JARQZK010001466.1:15000-82500 GCA_030704885.1 Cynegetis impunctata | reverse complement strand
ACATTAAGAGAAGAGTAAGTAACTGAGGAATATGGTCCTCAATGGTAAAAGCTTGCGGATATTTGTACAGATGGAGCTCCTGCTATGCTCGGTTGCCGCTCTGATGTTGCTCCATTGATAAAAACGGAAAATACATTTGCAATATCAACACATTGCAGAATAAAGTATAAACTTTAAAGTAAAAACACTTGGCTTATGTTTCACAATATAAAAAATATTTAGATACTGTATTTAGCAGTAACGAAATGTCGACTTGTTTCGAGTTATGAGCTCATTATCAAGACTGACTACAGGAGAGTATTACATCCTAATTTATAAAACAGACAAAAGCAAAGGTGATACCTGAAAATCAATTTGTTCGTTTACAAGGGGTAATTGACTATTATGGGCGGAACTTATTTCGAGAATTTCAAGAAGGTCAAGGCGTTTTCCTTTGTTACTTGAATGTAACAATTTGGTTTCGTTGAAATCCAGGAAGTGATTGAATTGTATACAATGTTCAGAGAAGCCAGTGGTATTTTTGTTTTGTAAAATTGACTTTTTTTCTTCTAAGTTATTCATGAATAACTTCTTTAAGTTATTCATGAATAACTTAGAAGAAAAAGTTTTCAATACTGATAATAATTCAATTACTAACGTTTCATTATGGAGGCGTTATGTAGATAATATTTTTCGTATTTGGACCGGTACAGATAGGCAGTTAGATAATTTCCTTAAATTTCCTTAAATATATAAATACTTTCTACTTCAATTTACAAAAGAAGTAGAAAACGAAAACGGTACCTTGAATTTCTTAGACGTTCAGATTGCTAGGAATTTGAATTCTCTTACTTTCAACATTTATAGAAAACCAACCTTCACAGATACTTTAATTCATAGCGACAGTAACCAACACATTAAAATAAAACTCAGTGCTTTTCATTCGTTCATACATAGGTTGTTCACGATTCCATTATCGGAAACAAATTTTCAAACTGAAGTTAATACAATTAAATTATTAGCCATCAATAACGGTTACAATGGAAGTCTTATCGACAAGCTCATTGGGAAAAAACGAATAAAGTATCTGTTGCATTCAATATACCCCACGCAAACTATTAATGAAGAACAAAATACTTCCCAATAAATTATGTGCCTAATTTGAGTAGCAAAAATTGTAACAGACTATCGAAAAATAACGTTAAAACAATTTGTACAAATAAAAGAAACTTGAAGTCATTCTTGGTCAATAATAAAGAAAAATCTAACATCGGAGAAAAAATATTTTGCGACGAATGTTCTGCTTTCTATACTGGACAGACAGGAAGGAATATAAATATTCGTGTTGAAGAACATAAAAAGGCAATTTAATAAAATAAAAATACCACTGGCTTCTCCGAATATTGTATAAAATTTAATCATTTCCTGGATTTCAACAAAACCAAATTGTTACATTCAGGTAACAAAGGAAAACGCCTTGACCTTGAAATTCTCGAAATAAGTTCCGCCCATAATAGTCGATTACCCCTTGTAAACGAACAAATTGATTTTCAGGTATCACATTTGCTTTTGTCTATTTTATAAATTAGTATATAATACTCTCCTGTTCATAACTCGAAACATGTCGACTTTTCGTTACTGCTAAATACAGTATCTAAATATTTTTTATATTGTGAAACATAAACCAAGTGTTTTTATTTTAAAGTTTATACTTTATTCTTTATGATGTTTCACTAAGTGATGTGCGAGAATTCAATCTCAGTTATCAACACATTGCGTTCATCATCAACAATTGGCTACCAAAACCGTCCAAGAATGCTTAGCTACTGCGTTGGAGACAGCTATAAAAGTTGTTTACTTCATCAAAAACAGTGCACTGAATACTAGTCTCTTCATTGTGCTCTAATATAAACTCTGAATACGAAGGTCTTCTTTTCCACACAGAGGTGCAGAATATGCTTTTAAGGTTGTATGAACTGAGGAACGAAGTGAAAATATTTGTAGCTCTTAGGAAGGAAAACAAAGAATTGCTGAACAAGTTCTGTGAGTTCAAATTTCGAATAAGCTTTCCCTTTTTATTTATTTATAAATTATTCATTTATTTACTGTTTCGACGAGTGGAATCATAAGCAGACTATTGGTAGGTATCTTACACTTTCAAATGAATTCGTATGTTTTTCAGAAATATTATTCGGAAAGTCTGGATATTTAACGTTTCACGGCGTTTACAATATATTTGCATATACAATGCATTTATAGCTATGAATCAACATTATGACAATTTTTCTGCGTTTGATTATTTCAATCACATAATTGGGGAACCCAATGCCAAGGAAAATGTAGAATTACAAACATGATACTCCATTTAACAAATTCGAAAAGTGAATTCATTTGTTATTTTTCGGACTGCTAGGACAGAAGGTATTCAGAAACTGGTTCGCAATTCTTTCATTGTCAGAGTTTTTGAGGTCCTTGATTAAATTGAAAAAGAAGTGATCGAAATGCAACACAACAGCAACTTGAAAGTTATATTCGAGCCAGGAGTAAATCTTGAAGATTTTTGTAGTCAAAATTCAAGATATACGTTATTTAACTCTGTTTTCATGGAATTCTTTATGTTAGCAGGGTTTCTGGACGCTTTTGATAATGAAAAACAAGCACCGAAATCGACTGGATGCCAGTGCCGACATGTGTCCGATTTCTAATATAAAATTAACTTTTAAAAAAATTTAAATGAAATACTATCAGTGTTTAATTTATTCATAAATAGAACAACCGCCTATTTATTCATATTTAATGTAGTTATATATTTATTGACTTTTTGAAAGTAATATTACTTTCAAAAATTGTGTGCTCCGTGACAAGACAGAAATTTTGTTAAATGGTCCCTCATTATGAAAAGGTTAAGAACCACTGGTTTAGATCGAAAATGCAGAATTCCATCGCGAGAACAAATACATACTTCCTGACATGAAGATGCTCACTCTGCAATTGTAGCTTATGTGATTCCTGAGCTATCTAAATAGAGCAACTTTGTTGAACATAATAAATTACATTCGATATATATATAACTGCATTCTCGTGTAGAAAAAAACTCATGTAGTCATCTCGATTGAAATATTATCCATTAGTTGTCAATAACTGAATTTTCTTTTCAATTCAAATATTTAAATTTCAGTTATACACTCCCTTATTCTGCTTCTACAAAATAACATATATAGTTTTCATTTTTCAGATGAGTGGGATCGTATTTTTGCTGACGGACGAGAATATTTACTTCAAGGTATGGACACCAAGGCGCGTGAGGAACTCAGACTAGGAGGTTCTGTTACTGACACAATGCAAGGGACTTTTAAAAAGTTGGATATCGATTAATATCAGATTATATTCTTTATTAATTATGTCTATAAGTGAAAGTGGTCTATTGTGTTTTTAGAATAGTTATTTAAGTATTCATGAAAATTGACTAAATAATTGTTTACAACTACATACCCAACCATGAACATTGCATTTATTCGTGTATATTACAGATTAAGGGCAACTTCATTTGATAAATCCGGGTTAATATTCACGATAACTCAATTTTCTGAATCCGTTTCAATATTGTCGTTTTCTTATACATTGAAAGTGATTGTTTTCTAGAATATAAAACATCAAAATTATAATCTCATCGTACCTAATAGATTATACCTCTTGAAAAGGCAACAATTTTTGAGTGTAAATTTCAGGTTTCAGTCAAAAATTTTCGATATTCTCTTCCTTCAGTTATGATGTTACAGCTCGCCAGATAATAGAAATAGTAATTCATCATAAAAAATTTATTGATTTCAAATATACCTACGCTTGAAACTAATTCAAATTTCATAGTTTTTTCACGTTCAGTAGTTTCTGTCAACAAATTACTGACTTCATTAAAATGTAGTTTAAGGATTCAATAATAAAAATAAAACAATGAATGAAACAACTAAAGAAAAATAAATAAATGAATGAATAAATGAATAAATGAATGAATCAATGAATAAATAAATGAATGAATGAATAAATGAATAAATTATTGAATGAATTGATGAATAAATGAATAAATGAATAAATGAATAAATGAATAAATGAATAAATGAATAAATGAATAAATGAATAAATGAATAAATGAATAAATGAATAAATGAATAAATGAATAAATGAATAAATGAATAAATGAATAAATGAATAAATGAATAAATGAATAAATGAATGAATGAATGAATGAATGAATGAATAAATGAATAAATGAATAAATGAATGAATGAATAAATCAATAAATGAATAAATGAATAAATGAATAAATGAATGAATGAATAAATGAATAAATGAATAACTGAATAAATGAATAAATGAATGAATGAATAAATGAATAAATGAATAAATGAATAAATGAATAAATGAATAAATGAATAAATGAATAAATGAATAAATGAATAAATGAATAAATGAATAAATGAATAAATGAATAAATGAATAAATGAATAAATGAATAAATGAATAAATGAATAAATGAATGAATGAATGAATGAATGAATGAATGAATGAATGAATAAATGAATAAATGAATAAATGAATAAATGAATAAATGAATAAATGAATAAATGAATAAATGAATAAATGAATAAATGAATAAATGAATAAATGAATAAATGAATAAATGAATAAATGAATAAATGAATAAATGAATAAATGAATAAATGAATAAATGAATAAATGAATAAATGAATAAATGAATAAATGAATAAATGAATAAATGAATAAATGAATAAATGAATAAATGAATAAATGAATAAATGAATAAATGAATAAATGAATAAATGAATAAATGAATAAATGAATAAATGAATAAATGAATAAATGAATAAATGAATAAATGAATAAATGAATAAATGAATAAATGAATAAATGAATAAATGAATAAATGAATAAATGAATAAATGAATAAATGAATAAATGAATAAATGAATAAATGAATAAATGAATAAATGAATAAATGAATAAATGAATAAATGAATAAATGAATAAATGAATAAATGAATAAATGAATAAATGAATAAATGAATAAATGAATAGATGAATAGATGAATAGATGAATAGATGAATAGATGAATAGATGAATAGATGAATAGATGAATAGATGAATAGATGAATAGATGAATAGATGAATAGATGAATAGATGAATAGATGAATAGATGAATAGATGAATAGATGAATAAATGAATAAATGAATAAATGAATAAATGAATAAATGAATAAATGAATAAATGAATAAATGAATAAATGAATAAATGAATAAATGAATAAATGAATAAATGAATAAATGAATAAATGAATAAATGAATAAATGAATAAATGAATAAATGAATAAATGAATAAATGAATAAATGAATAAATGAATAAATGAATAAATGAATAAATGAATAAATGAATAAATGAATAAATGAATAAATGAATAAATGAATAAATGAATAAATGAATAAATGAATAAATGAATAAATGAATAAATGAATAAATGAATAAATGAATAAATGAATAAATGAATAAATGAATAAATGAATGAATGAATGAATGAATAAATGAATAAATGAATAAATGAATAAATGAATAAATGAATAAATGAATAAATGAATAAATGAATAAATGAATAAATGAATAAATGAATAAATGAATAAATGAATAAATGAATAAATGAATAAATGAATAAATGAATAAATGAATAAATGAATAAATGAATAAATGAATAAATGAATAAATGAATAAATGAATAAATGAATAAATGAATAAATGAATAAATGAATAAATGAATAAATGAATAAATGAATAAATGAATAAATGAATAAATGAATAAATGAATAAATGAATAAATGAATAAATGAATAAATGAATAAATGAATAAATGAATAAATGAATAAATGAATAAATGAATAAATGAATAAATGAATAAATGAATAAATGAATAAATGAATAAATGAATAAATGAATAAATGAATAAATGAATAAATGAATAAATGAATAAATGAATAAATGAATAAATGAATAAATGAATAAATGAATAAATGAATAAATGAATAAATGAATAAATGAATAAATAAATAAATAAATAGATGAATGGATGAATGGATGAATGGATGAATAAATGAATGAATGAATAAATGAATAAATGAATAAATGAATAAATGAATAAATGAATAAATGAATAAATGAATAAATGAACAAATGAATAAATCAATAAATGAATAAATGAATGAATGAATAAATCAATAAATATATATAATAATTATAATATATATATATATATATATATATATATATATATATATATATATATATATATTATATATATATATATATATATATATATATATATATATATATATATATATGAAGTGAACTAGGACATTTATTTGAAACTAATCAAACAATCCTCCTAGCGGAGCTGGTTATAAGAGTTCACGAAGCATCAAAATATCAACATCTATCCCAGACGGTAATTGTTCGAAATGTTAATTTGTTCATCACAATCGATAGATATTGATAGACAGACTGTTTCGCCCTTATCGGGGCTCATCAGTATCATCCATCCACCGAGAGTGATAACTAAACCAACATTTCAAACGGTCATACATATTTCTTCTAGTAACTCCATGACATATAAATATGACACAGCGCCACCAGTCGGAAACAATTGAACCACATCTTTCAGAATAGAAGAAAACATTTCGGCAACGAAACTCTTACGTCCTGACACCCGAAGGTGGTTACTATAATCGCTAAGCAAGAGTAAAGTTGATACATCCATTTTGATGTAATTCAACATTCACACGCCGCAAGTAACAAGCGCTCCAATTTTATACCTTTTATAGGTTGCAATGAATGGAAAACAGAATTCTTCGTGTTAACGACACGTTCGTGGCAATAAAATGAAGTGAACTAGGACATTTATTTGAAACTAATCAAACAAACCTCCTAGCGGAGCTGGTTATAAGAGTTCACGAAGCATCAAAATATCAACATCTACCCCAGACGGTAATTGTTCGAAATGTTAATTTGTTTATCACAATCGATGGAAATTGATAGACAGACTGTTTCGCCCTTATCGGGGCTCATCAGTATCATCCATCCACCGAGAGTGATAACCAAACCAACATTTCAAACGGTCATACATATTTCTTCTAGTAACTCCATGACATATAAATATGACACAGCGCCACCAGTCGGAAACAATTGAACCACATCTTTCAGAATAGAAGAAAACATTTCGGCAACGAAACTCTTACGTCCTGACACCCGAAGGTGGTTACTATAATCGCTAAGCAAGAGTAAAGTTGATACATCCATTTTGATGTAATTCAACATTCACACGCCGCAAGTAACAAGCGTTCCAATTTTATACCTTTTACAGGTTGCAATGAAAGGAGGTTTGTTTGATTAGTTTCAAATAAATGTCCTAGTTCACTTCATTTTATTGCCACGAACTTTTTTATCATTGAAGATATCGATATGAAATTTTCATAGCAAATATGACCTGACTAAGTCTATTTTTCAAAATTATTTTGAAGAAAATTGTACTTTCGGTTTTGCCGGAAGTGATATCAACTTTGTTATTTCGAATGGAATACCCTGTATATTTTTTGATTTTCGAATTTATTATGTAATTTATAATAAAATTGTCAAAACATTCTTCATACTTAAAATGAACAGTTTTCGAGTTATTAATTTTTTTCGTAAAATTTTGACAGTTGCGTCTTCAACAAAAATAGGCTATAACTTCTTTGTTAGCAGGTCTATTTGTATGCGGTTGGGATTTTTGTAACCTTGAAACAGTCTTTTATTTATTCTATGTCAAAATTTACCATATTTCTAACTTATTACTTGATAAAATCTAGGGTGAAGTTGGCAAATTTCAAACGTTAATAACTTTCTTATTTCTAATGGAATGCTATGTATATTTTTGCATTATTAAATTTGCTATTCAATTACCTTTCGATTTGTATAACCATTCCCTATACCTAAAGTTGATAATAACAAAGATATTTCACAATTTTGTAATAATTTATATATCAATACACTTGAGAAATCGACTAGCGAGTTATTTTTGACGTATCCATGGATACCAATTACGAAAATTGTGTCACCTTTTCTGTTCATTAGGTTTGTAGCACCTGATGCTGATATCCGAAAAGATATTGAAAAAATAGTAATTCTAAGACGTTAATATTCAATAATTATTGTTGTTTATAAACAACATATGTTTGTAGTAGACTGATGTCAAATTGCAATGTCAAGTTGGACATTATCATTTTATTCAGGATCCACAGCATGATCCAACAGTTACTCCAAATTATACATTTCAATGTTATACAGAAAGAAATCAATGCTTATTAATAACAGAATCACAAAACGTAGTTGAATCAGAATCAGAATATTTTTGATGACAAATTCTACTAGCTAGCAGAACATTTCGATCCGCTTCTAAAATACAATAAACCATAGGTATTCATCATTTCTTGTCGCGTAAAATCCATTTTATTAACAGAAAAAATACTAGAAAAGGTGACACAATTAGATTTTAAATAGTTTTTATCATTGGTATCCATGGATACGTCAAAATAACACGATAGACGATTTCTCAGGTGTATTGATATATAAATTATTACATAATTGTGAAATATCTTTTTTATTATTAACTATAGGTATAGGAAATGGTTATACAAATCGGAAGGTAATTGAATAGCAAATTTAAAAATGCAAAAATATACATAGCTTTCCATTAGAAATAAGAAAGTTATTAACGTTTGAAATTTGCCAACTTCACCCTAGATTTTATCAAGTAATAAGTTAGAAATATGGAAAATTTTGACAAGGAATCAATGAAACACTGTTTCAATGTTACAAAAATCCAAACCGCATACCAATAGACCTACTAACAAAGAAGTTATAGCCTATTTTTGGTGTGCGTCTTCACCAAAAAAACTGTCAAAATTTTACGAAAAAAATTAATAACTCAAAAACTGTTCATTTTAGGTACGAAGAATGTTTCGACAATTTTATTATAAATTACATAAGAAATTCGAAAATCAAAAAATATACAGGGTATTCCATTTGAAATAACAAAGTTGATATCACTTCCGGCAAAACTGGAAGTGCAATTTTCTTCAAAATAATTTTGAAATATAGACTTAGTCAGACCATATTTGCTCTGAAAATTTCATATCGATATCTTCAATGATAAAAAAGTTATAGACCGATTACGTAGCTCTGGGTCACCCTGTATATATATATATATATATATATATATATATATATATATATATATATATATATATATATATATATATATATATATATATATAAATATATTTTTCCGTAATATGTTCTTGGTGTTAGGTCACATTAAATGATGCAATGTAGTTGTCGTGCAAATGGTTGTATATTGACGTTTCGGCCATTTTATGGCCTTTTTCAAAATCTATAAACCCTAACGTAGAAAATCAACAAATCAAAATGAAAACATTAGAGAATAAAATATTTTAAGTTATTTCTGGCCTAGGTCAGTTATTTCTGACCTAGGTCAGTTATTTCTGACCTAGGTCAGTTATTTCTGACCTAGGTCAGTTATTTCTGACCTAGGTCAGTTATAACTGACCTAGCAACGGCGTTGACTGTGATAAAATGTGTTGTTAAAATGTTTTATTCTCTATGTTTTCATTTTGATTTGTTGATTATCTACGTTAAGGTTAATAGATTTTGAAAAAGGCCATAAAATGGTCGAAACGTCAATATACAATCATTTGCACGACAACTAAATTGCATCATTTAATGTGACCTAACTAACTAAGAACATATTACGGAAAAATATATTTAAATTTATTTCACCAGAAACGTCTAATGTGCCATCCACCGTTTATCACCCTGTATATATATATATATATATATATATATATATATATATATATATATATATATATATATTATTATTGAATATGAAATAATTCTGTTTCAAACATAAGTTTAAGGCAGACATTGTTTCGTTGACTGCCTGAGTTGTTAAATTTGGGTTCATCTCTAGATATCGCCTAATAATATTTTTAACTTCTTGAGTTGGTGTGGAAGGAAAAAAGTCGATAACGTCAAATGAAATTAATTTAGCATTTAAAGGAATCTTGATATTCTTAAGATGATTAACTAACTGAATAGAATTTTTAATACTTTGTTCTGGATTGAATTGAATCAAGGTAGGTAGGTGATTTCTTATTCAAATACAAATAATTTATACGTAGGACCGTTAATATATATGTAAAAGATACGATTGGACGCATCGGGCAATCAATTTTATGTAATTTTGGTAAAGTAAATAACACCAGGGTGCGTGGGTTCATGGATCTTAAGAAAATAGTATTGAAAATTTTTTGCTGCTCGAACAAGAACCTTGTAAGTGTGATAACTGTTGAACTATAAATCTGAGATTTTTTTTCTTTCTCGGAGCTAGTTTTGAAGAGCTTCTGAATAGATCCCCGTTAAAAAAAATCTTTTTTCAATTCTCCTATAAACAACGCATTTGTTTGTAACAATTTTTTATACAATAGGAGACGAGAATTAAAAAAAAAATATTTTCATGCAGCATCCGATAATAAAAGACGGATCACTGAAATTATTTTAAAAATTTTTTTTTATTTTGCACTTAATTTAAATAAAAAACTGAAAAATTCAAATTTTTCAATTTTTTCAACGGGGATCTATTTTGGAGCTTTTCAGAAATAGTTTCAAGAAAGAAAAAAATACAGACTTATAGTTAAACGCTTATAACACTTACAATTTTGTTCAGGCACGAAAAAATCAATAATTAACTATTGAATAACTAATTGAAAAATCGTGATAAAAATTTTTTGCCACCTAGTTATTGATCATTCACCTATCCAGTAAGCGCATGAATTTTTCCGTTCAAAAATTTTTTTATTCAATATGGTTAAATGATGTTTATTGTTAAGTGTCCAAAATTGGCGAGACTTGCGTAATCCAAATTACCGGTCGTATTTTCACCCCTCTGAGAAAATTATAAATATTGATCCTACAGTTTCGTGATTCAAGTCTTTGTTATAGGAAGTTTTCTCCTCTTTTTGAATACTTTCTTGGATATCAAAAATCTCAATTGGTTTTTGAGTTATTTGCAGAATACCAAACCCCTCTTTTTCTCTTACAGGAAATTGTTTATATATTTTACAATTCTCGCAAGCGGAACTGTATTTTTTTCAAAAAATATCTACATGTTATTTCGAATCAAATGACACCTTGCTCATAATGTTCCGAGACTATTGAAAAAAGTTGAACGAAAAAGCACTTGTTGACTAGACTAATAGAAATATTTCAAGCCTCGGTGGCCCAGCTAGTACGGTGTACTATTGGGTATTATGTAAGTTCGTGAGATTGGGCGGTTCTTCTCTGGTGCTACATTGATGGCGAAGATGTCCATAATAGACTAGGCCAAAATGTACGGTGGTCAGATATGAGAGAGGACACACATTCAACCTTTTATAAAAAGAATGACTTTTGATAATTTTATTCATAATCTATTCAACCATTTCAAACACAGGATAATTATTTCTCAAAGGTTGGATATCGCTAAATCATAACCCTAATATAACAACTTTGTCCATTGGACATCCGATGGATATCTTCGACAGGACATACCGGATATCCATAGGACAACCAGTTTGTGTACACAGGACATCCTATGGACATCCAATAGAGTGTTAGCTTTCCACATTTTAGGACATCCATATGCCATCCATCATGGATATCCAGTCAGTGTCCATCATAGACATCCATATGGATACCTTTCATGGACATCCATACAGTATCTATATGGTGTCCATATTGAACATCCATACCATATCCATATTGGACATCTTGGTTTGTCAGTAATAGTCTAAGATCCGAAGTAGACGAGACCTTCGCCCATCTGCTTACCGGATGAAATGTATTTTTTATTGAATATAATACGTTAACAAATATATCACTCATGGGTTGCCTGAAAAAATTCGGTCCAGACTAATAAAAAATAATAAAAATTTTAATTTTGTTTCATTTTTTGGTGACTTGCTTCTCAAATGAATTTTGTATCCTAAAGTATATAAAAGGAATATGTCATACTTGAGTTGCCTACCTTTTTCTGTCCCCTATTACAGGATTACCAGGTATAAATTAGGAAATTCGGCAAAAAAACTCGTTATATTTTATTAGTCTGGCCGATTTTGTTCAGGCAACCCATGTGTGATATATTTGTTAACATATTATATTCAATAAAAATACATTTCATCCATTAAGCAGATGGGCGAAGATCTCATATCTAGTTCGGATCATAGACTATAAGATATTATATGGAATTGCATGGAAAAAACATCAAGTGTTGTCTTTAGAAACATATAATCGACTCTTAAAAACGAAAAACAATAATAAAAATGCCTTCTTGAAGTACATACTAGGCAAAATAACCCCATCTACATATAAAAAAACTCTATATACTGAAAAGTCTAGGGACAAAAACAAATCTCTTCTAAAAAGTCTACGAACAACAAACAATAATCATGTATATATACATATATGTAACACCTATATGTTTATCATGCAAAATCTACTGACTTCTAGTGGTGGCGCCCTGAGATTTTTTGGTCACACATGATAGCCTCTCCCTCGCCCTTCTCAAATATTTCTTTATAGCATCTTCAGTCTGTTTGACATCCCATGTTGTACAGCATTTCTCAGAGGATTCTGTAAAATATAAATATTCTTTATTTTCTTAAATTCATAGTTTGTCATTTTTTTTTTCATAAAAACAACAAAGAAAATATTCATTTTGGTTTTCTACTTAATGCCAAAGTTGCATAATACATCATTATACTTACTGAGCAAAACTTCAGCCAATCTAGTTTTTGCTAGAGCTTCTTTCTCTTTTGTTCCTAGCCATGTATATTTTATGGTCATTTCGTTTGTAAGCAATCTTCCAAAGGCTCTTCTAACAAATTCATATGGAGAACTTCCCCCAATTCTTGATATTTCGTGTATCTAAAATTTAATTAAAAAACAAATATAATTCTGAAAACCCAATGAGGTAAATTTTACTCACAGATGCTGTCAAGTTTTTTTCTATGCATAAGAATTCTTGGAACTGGGTCATTTTCTCCTCAGAGTCTATTAGTAATTCAAAATTCTTAATTTATAATACCTGCTTGGAAAAATCTGTTTCGAATCCTTCTTTTTTCTATTCATTCTGATGTTTCACCTTTAGCTGTCCAAGAATGAATGTGTTAGATTATATCACTTATATGATGCAATGTGTAATTTATAATTCCAATTGATCACTGCATTTGCACATGGATTTAATTTTTGGGGTAGATACTTACTTGTTACCTTGTTTGGTACAAACCCATGCAACCACTTGTGTCACCACACGCTTTATCGACGTCAAAAAATGGTGTAGTGTAGACGATGTTAACTAAATGACGCAATTAAAACGTCAGGTGGTATCACGGGTTTTTTAGTAACGTAAAATAGACGTGATTTTAATCACTTCCATCACACACTCTCATCAAATTCACAACGAAAATGTAAAAATCAATTAACGAAATTGAATCGTTTGTTTCATTAAGAGCATTTGAGAAGCGAAAGTGGCAGAATTTTCAATTGTAATATATTGCATCGTTAACTAGTGCTAACAAAAACGTTTATAATACGTTTTGAAAACTACAAATTATTTATTTATTTTCTAACACGTGTAATAGACGTTTATCTTATGACCAATATAGATTTCCTCTTATATAGATCCTTGAATGCACATTAGTTGATTTTTCTAACTACCTAAAGCATACAATTAGGCATACTGAAATTGTTACAAACTCGAAAGAAGGTTTTGGACGTGTAAAAAAAGTAATAATTAAAATTTTAAATTTCAGTTTGAAAAAAAGCAATAATGAGTTCTCATTCTTGTCAAATGTAAGACCTTGCGTATATTCACTGAATATAAGAGCGAAATAAATAACAACAAACGCATTTTCTTTGATTTTTGGTGGTTAGACCATTATTACGGATTTTGAAAACAAGTAAATTCAAAATTCCCACCCTTCAATTTCCATTCTGTTGTGTGATTGGCGGTTTCTGTGTTCTGTGATTGGCGGTTACTGTGTTCTGTCATTGGCGTTTAGGTTAGTGTGGACTGTGGTAGACGCGGGCTTTTCTCCAGCTCCACTCGACAGACAAAAGACAAGCATTTTCCAAATTTATTCACTCTTCACTACTCACTAGCTAGCAGCGTGCGTCAGTCCACCATTTCTGGACTAATATCAGTATACTTTCTCTGGCGGCGTGTGGATTGATCCAGTATTCAGTTTGTTCCGTAATCCTGTGTGCAGTTAAAAAATGGCGTATGCTGTAATAGAGTTTTCCAGCGGTGAGCTAAGCGTTGTTTCCGAGAAGTGGCTTACTCCGGGAAAAAGCCAAGTTTATTGGCCGCCATACAAAGATTCTTACCAGTATAAAAAAGCTCTTATGCGGCAAGAAGAAGCTAACGAAACTAGCTGGTCACTCTATCCAATTAATAAATGTTTTTATGAAACTGGTAAGTGTTATGGAGATGTGCTTCTTAGTAGCGTTAATTTTCAATGGTTTCAGATAATTTGGATAGAGCTTTCAAAAAACAAAAGTTAGCGGAATTGACCTCCAATTTGGAAACTGATGATGAGCCTGACGATAACTTTCAAAGAAGAAAAAAGAAACCGAGACGATACTCGAGCAGTGAGGAAGAGGAATCTCAGAATTCAAGACAAAACATTAAGCTGCCTCCAAAGATATGATTTATTGACTTCAGTTGTAAGTTTTTTATATTTTAGCTAATAGAAAATTTTTCACTAAAAATTAATAAATAAATATAACGTTATAGCATCAGCACAGCATCAGGGTCAAGTTCTTCAAGAAAGACGCAGGAAAGATGAGCAAATAAGTACTCAAAACATAGAAATTACTGAGACAGGATATATAAAAAGCAGCCAACCGTAGAGAATACTCATGCAAAAAAAGAAGGTAAGGTACATTGTGTACAGTTTTGGTTTGCTTGTATTATGAAATTCTGTAATTACAAAAGCTACATATTTCATATCTAGTAATTTACAGTAAGGAAAGTGCAGCATATATGTTGATTAGGTGATTTTCTCATATAATAATTGGTTGTAGTTAGTATAGTCATTGCACACCTTTTGGCTTGTGAATGCAATAAATGCAAATCTATAATTGAATGAAAGAAAAATATCTTTGGAATCGTAATTCAAATATTTTTGAAACTTCACTGAACTATTACTCATACCATGAAGTTTACTCAATTCAATTATTCTGCTTATTGGAAAACTTCTTATTCTTGTATTTTGCCGCTTCCACTACAATTTCGGATGAAAATTTATTTTTTCATAATATAAGGGTTTTTAGTGCAAAAAATATGGCATCAAACATATTATCCCATTGTAATGACTTAGAAATCTAACAGAAGCAGCAGTCTGCCATTGAAATTTATGAAATTTCATTTTTTAGTTCAAGATTTTCCGTATTTTCCTCCATCATTTGGAAAATTATGATGTTATAGCTCACCAGCGAAAATATATAGTGATCCGTCATCAAACTTTCATCAATAAAAACATGACGCTTGAACCTTATTCAAATTCAATAGATTCAGGTTTTCCACCTCTAGTTGTTAGAAATAGATTCATTTTATTGTTTCAATCACCCCATAGATAGTTATGTATGTTTCCATAGATATGTCATAATAATAATATAATAAAAGAATTTTTGGAAAACTGTCATAAGTATTTTCAATTCAAAGTTTTTCAAGAATAAATAAGTATACATACAACATTTGGCGACCGTGACTAATGGAGAGTTTCAAGAAAGAACGTGATATAATCAGAAAACGCTTCATGAAAATATCTGCAGAAATCGACCGTAAAATGAGCGACAAGGAACGAAACAAAGACGACGTGTTATCCCTTTTAAGACAATTAGAAGACAAGGGAGAACGATTATTATCTGCAGATGAAAATATTAGAGGTATGCTACTAACTAATGACACCGAAGAAGCAGACTTAGAAGAGGAATTTGACAAGGTAGAATTTTATCGAGAAGAGCTCATAAGGCAAAGATCAAGATGTGAGGTTCATTTGAAGACAGTACCAGAAGACCAAGCAACATCCCAGGAATGGAGCATCGAGAAGAATAAGAGAAAATTCCGTCTTCCAAAAATCGAGCTCAAGAAATTTGACGGAAATGTCAAAAACTGGATTGGATTTTGGGGACAGTTCCGAAAAATCCATGAAGACAAGGAAATCGACCACGAAGACAAATTTCAGTATCTACTACAGGCAACAGAAGTGGATTCAGCTGCAAGAGAATTAGTTGAAAGTTTTCCTCCATCAGGAGCCAATTACACGTTGGCTATCGACCAGATGAGGGCTAGGTTTGCAAAAGATGAATTCCTTATCGAGGTCTATGTGAGGGAATTATTAAGTTTGGTTCTCAAACAAGCAATGGATAATACAGGTATGTCACTTTCCAATCTCTATGATAAATTAGAAACCCAATTGAGGGCGCTGGAATCTTTAGGGGTAACAAAGGAAAAATATGCAGCAATGTTATTTCCTTTGGTAGAGTCTGCATTACCGAACGATACATTGAAAGCATGGGAAAGATTTCGCAGTGTAAATAGAGCGAAACAAATTTCTAATACTAATGATTCAGGGACGG
This sequence comes from Cynegetis impunctata, assembly GCA_030704885.1. Taxonomy (NCBI): domain Eukaryota; kingdom Metazoa; phylum Arthropoda; class Insecta; order Coleoptera; family Coccinellidae; genus Cynegetis; species Cynegetis impunctata. The sequence goes on along the minus strand of JARQZK010001466.1, from coordinate 65,720 downwards.
CAAATGAAACTATTTGTGGTTCTGATAATCTGTCATTTTTATTAGATTTCTTACGAAGCGAAGTGGAATCAGAAAAACGAATAAATTTGGCGCAGTCAAGTTTCTGCAATCATCCAATGGACAAGAAACGAGACGGCGGATTATACACAGCTGCAGCGTTATATTCAACAACTTCAAAAGACGCAGGAAAAGTTAGTAATAAAATTAAATATTGTCTCTTCTGTACAAAATCTCACTTGAGTCAAGATTGTCTCAAAGCTCAAAAATTATCTTTAGATGAACGGAAAACCATTGTCAAAGAAAAGAAGGGTTGTTTCGTTTGCCTCAAACAATATCATAATTGTAAACAATGTAGAGCTTTCGTGAGATGTATAGTGTGTTCGAAGAAACATTATCCAATAATGTGTCCAAATTTAGAAGTGAAAAAAGGAAAGAGGGAGGATGAAAATAAGGAAATAGAAAATAGTTTAACCAGTAACTTATCTAATACAGTATTATTGCAAACAGTTATTGCGAGGATTTATTTTGAAGGAAAAGAAAAAGTAGTTAGAGCATTATTAGATTCTGGTTCACAAAGATCCTACATTTTATCTAGAAGTGCAAAAGAACTGAATTTGAAGAAAATAGACAATGAAACTATTACACAGGGTGTTTTCGGAGGGCATCAATCTCAACCAGAAATTCATGAGTTATTCGAAGTGACTATTAAAGATATTGATAACACAAATGAATTCAAACTCAATATATTGAATCAAGATAAAATCTGCAATTATCTTCCTCGTCTAAATGATTTTTCGTGTATAAAATATTTGAAGCAAAGAAATATTGTAATCCACGATAGTAATATGTCAAATACTCCATACGAAATCGAATTATTACTAGGAGCAGACATATTTGGTCAATTATTAACTGGTAGAAAACATTGTCTTGATGGTGGCCTTGTAGCTGTCGAAACGTATTTAGGGTGGACACTCATTGGACAGTATGACACAAATTCTCGAAACAAAACTATATTTTCTGGGTTCTCCGACTTTTCAATATCAGATTTTTGGGATTTAGAAATATTGGGTATAAAAGATTCAGCACAGGTGAAATCGAGTGACTTTTTAGAAGAGCAAGCTTTGATCCATTTCTATGATACTGTTACAGTTAATGAAGAAAAAAGATATGAAATAAGATTACCTTGGACGCAAGATCATTTGAATGTTTTGGATAATAAGGAAATTGCTCTTAGTAGATTAGAATACAATACCAAAAGGTTGATAAATTTGGAAAAATATGATGATTATTCTAAGGTATTCGATGGTTGGAAAGACTTAGCAATTATTGAAGAAGTGATAGAAGATAAAGCGATAAGGCGGGAAAATTCCATTCATTATTTGCCACACCACGCAGTTATTAAAGAATCGAGTGCTACTACTAAAATTCGCCCAGTATTTGATGCATCGGCTAGGGACAAAAATGGTAATTCATTAAATAATTGTTTGGAAAAAGGTCCAAATTTTCTTGAATTAATACCAACATTGTTGATTCAATTTCGTATCAACGCAATAGGCATAATTTCTGATATAGAAAAGGCGTTCTTACAGATAAGCATTTGTCCTGAAGACAGAGATTATTTAAGATTTTTCTGGTGGAAAAACTATTCGCAAAATGAAACAAAAATCTATAAGCATTGCAGAGTAGTGTTCGGCGTCAAGTCCAGTCCATTTATTTTGTCAGCTACAATTGGTTATCATCTGGATAATGTTGCAAAACAGTTCAAAAAAACAGCGGAAAAGTTGAAAAACTCATTTTACGTGGATAATTGCGTTTCAAGTGTGAGAAATGAATCAGAATGCGCAACATTTATCGAAGAAGCAACATATCTCATGTCGTCTGCAAAGTTCAATTTACGAGGATGGATGTACAATAAACCAAAACCTGAAGAAATGTATGATCAAACGAACGTAGTTGGAGTACTAGGATTACTTTGGAACGTACAGGAGGATGTATTATTTTGTGATATCCATAGCATGTCTGACTCCCAACTTAAATTAACTAAACGGAGTTTGCTATCAGTGGCTCAGAAAATTTTTGATTCAATCGGTTTCTTGTGTCCAGTATTATTGATTCCCAAGTTATTATTACAAGAAACTTGGCAAATGAATATTAAGTGGGATCAAGAATTGCCACTTGAAATTTCAAAAAAATTCCAATGTTGGGTAAAACAACTAGATGTATTGACTTATTGTAAAATTCCAAGGACACTTTGTCAAAATTCAAACTTAGAGGATTCTTTAGACTCGACCATCCACGTATTTTGCGACGCTAGTAAATCAGCATATGCCAGTTGCATATTTCTAAGAACTCTCAATAATGAAGTGACTTCAGTCAGTATGGTTCTTGCTAAGTCTAGACTAGCTCCAAAAAATATTACTTTACCTCGGCTTGAATTACTGGCGACCTTATTAGGTGTCAGATTATACATGAGTGTTAGAAAAATAAAGGAGTTTTGTGATATGAAGACATATTTTTGGAGTGATTCAATGGTGGCTTTGACCTGGATTCGAACAAAAGGACAATGGAAAACGTTCGTAGAAAACAGGGTAAAAGAAATAAGATCTTATACGAATATTGATAGTTGGTATCATGTTCCAGGCAAGATGAATCCAGCAGACCTGGCTTCTAGAGGTTGCAGTGCCAAAACTTTGCTGGAAACTAAGTGGTGGTTCGGTCCAACATGGTTGAAGAAGAATCCAGAAGAATGGCCTCATAATGAAATAGTTTGTACAGAAGAAGTAGATATAGAAAAGATAAAGGCAACACAAATTCTCATATCAAACACGAATTCAACTGAAAAATTTCTATATTTTTCGAAATACTCAAAAATTTTGAGGATGATCGCATGGATTCTGAGATTTGGATTCAACTCTAGGCAAAGAAACTCAAGGAAATCTGGTGAAATAACATTTGATGAAGTCAATGAAGCAGAAACTAGATTAATGAGGATGATACAAGAAGAAGTATTTGGTAATGATGTTAGTTCTTTGAAATTGGAAATGTTTCAAGATGAAAAGAAAATATGGAGAATAAAGTCAAGACTCGTTCTGGGAGACTTCGAAGAAAATTTCAAATATCCCATTCTACTCCCTAGTAAGCATGTTTTGGTGAACAGACTCATAGAAGAATATCATATACTTAATTGTCATACAGGAGTTCAAACACTATTAAGTATCATTAGGGAAAAATTCTGGATATTAAAAGGCAGAAAAACTGTGAGACAAGTTATTTCAAAATGCTGTGTATGTAGAAGATATACCAGTAAACCTATAGAGACACCTTTTGCTCCCTTACCTAAGAACAGAATAACATGTGGATCAGCTTTCAATGTTGTGGGTATAGATTTAGCTGGACCTCTGTACCTCAAAGATAAAACGAAAGCATGGATTGTCTTATTCACATGCGCAGTTTACAGGGCGATTCACTTGGAATTGGTGGATTCTCTTTCAACCGAATCATTTCTGTCCGCATTGAGAAGATTTTCAGCTCGAAGAGGAAGAATTTCCACTATTTACTCAGACAACGGTAGTAATTTTGTTGGCGCATTCAATCTAATGAAGAAAATGGACTGGAAGAAAGTATTAGCATATTCCTCTATACATAAAATTAAATGGATTTTCAACGCACCAACTGCTGCCTGGTGGGGAGGATGGTGGGAACGTATGGTTCGAATTGTCAAGGATCTACTCAGGAGAAATTTGGGAAAAGCATTAGTCACCTATGAAGAACTATACACTCTTTTATGTGATTGTGAAGCAGTTATTAATAGTAGACCATTAACCTATTCGTCCGATGATGAAAATTATCTGAGCCCTTTAACACCATCAATGTTCATTAGCGACATAACCAACAGTGACATACCTGCAATAGATGAAATAGATAGAAGCAGTTTGATCAAGAGACGGAGATATGTACAAGAACTTCGGGAAGGACTAAGAACACGCTTCAAGAAGGAATATTTTGCAGAATTGGTCAATTCTGGTCGACGAAAGCCATGCGAATTGGTTGTCGGTGAAATAGTTCTGATTGGTGAAGAAAATATGAAACGGACAGATTGGAAAATGGGGAGAGTATTAGAAGTTTACCCCGGAAGAGATGGAATTTCGAGAGTTGCAAGAGTGAAAACAAGAAGTGGCGAACTCTTACGGCCTTTCCAACGGTTGTACCCAATGGAAATCCAAGATACAACGGACAATCAAACTAGTCAACCGAAAATGAAGAAATCGGAAGAAAAGGAGTTAAATGCAGAAGGAAACCAAAGAAATGAAGATGAAGAGGAAAAAAGAAAGATCACAACGAGAAGAGGACGTGTGGTGAAGCCACCTGATCGTTATGGTGTTTTGTAATTTTGCGGGGGAAGAATGTTAGAAATAGATTCATTTTATTGTTTCAATCACCCCATAGATAGTTATGTATGTTTCCATAGATATGTCATAATAATAATATAATAAAAGAATTTTTGGAAAACTGTCATAAGTATTTTCAATTTGAAGTTTTTCGAGAATAAATAAGTATACATACAACACTAGTATATAATCTTCAGCTACCAACGAATTACCTACGTCAATAAAACTTAGGTCAATGATTCAATTTCATGAAAAAATATTCGAACTATTTTTTCCTAGTCTGTATTTTTACTCATTTATCTTTCATCATTTATCAGTAAGTACAGGCTATTGATGTGTTATATAATATTATATTCGTATTTCTATATTTTTTATCTCTATGAAGATTTAATTCCTTATAAAAGCTTTTTTATTTTTTATTACAGTTGAATAGTTGAGTTATGGAAGGAGTAGTTTCTTTTTATTTTATGAAGAAAATTTCATTTCAACCATCTAACCTACCCTACCCCAAATAAATCGATTTTATTTTCATATCTAAATTACTATCTACATTGTCTCCTCGAACTATGTAGTCTACATTGTCTCCTCGAACTATGTAGTCTGAAACTGAAATATTCCAATTGAAACAAAATATTGTATATTCTGGAACAGTATACCTATATAAAACACAGCAATATGTTTTTTGACAGTTTAATTTTTCGAGAACTTCATAAGACATCAACATATAATGACAAATTTAGTAGGTTTTTTCAAGATTGTTTAACTGAATCAGAAACATACTATTAAATGATATATATATATATATATATATATATATATATATATATATATATATATATATATATATATATATATATATATATATATATATATATATATATATATATATATATATATATATATATATATATATATATAATATATATATATATATATATGGATATGGATATATATATATATACATATATATATGGATATATATATATATATATATATATATATACATATATATGTATATATATATAAATATATATATGTATATATATATATATATATATATATATATATATATATATACTGAGGCGGATTATCCTTAAGGCAAACCAAGCATGTGCCTAGGGGAGCGAGGGTACAAAGGGGCGCGCGGGCGGAATTGTAAAATAGAGAAAAAATATACAATATAGCATAAAATTAATAGCGCCAGTAAGTAAGCCACCTACTTCAATTTATAACAAAAAATACGGATGAGACTGGACTGACTAAAACTTACGCCTACAATCAACCTTGTTCTAATTCACATAATTTCTGCAGAAAGGGAGAATTTTAATAACTATGAGCAGCAAGCCTTGGAACTACCACACGCCAAAGAATATGAAATGGACAAAAAGAGGATTCGGAAGAAAAAGCTCACAGCAGAAAAACTTGCCGAAGATATTACTTCTTCATAATCTGGTCGGGACACATTCAGAGTGACAGTATATTTAGTAATTATAGACAGACTTATGGTTGAACTTCAAAAGAGACGAGAATCATACAGTAATTTTTACAGTAAATTTCCATTTTTAAACAACTTGACCAATTTGAGCGCTGAAGAAGTTCAAAATAGAGCAAGTACGTTAGTAGCAATGTATTCAGAAAAGTGTTTTGTGGATTAATGTATCCACCTGCGTTCTTATTTAACAACGGTAGCTCGAGACGGAAAACTGCCCAGAACAACCAACGCAATTTTAAAGGTTCTAAGAAATGAAAAACTTGAAACAATTTATCCAAACGTTAACATAGCTTTTAAGAATGTGTATCGACGGCGGTCAGCAATAGCAGTGGTGAGCAAAGCTTTCCCTGTCTAAAGAGAGTGAAAAATTAGCTTCGCTCAACTATGATAGATATCAGCAAACTTATTGCCATTTTTAAACTATGAGGATGTTATTGGCAATTTCGCAAGACAAAAATGTAGTTTGTTATTTAAGCTGTAACGAAGTAATTGAAAATTAGCAACTTTAAAAGGCGAGCGAAAAATCTGCTTAATTTTACATACATACCATTATAATTTCATTTTCTACTTTAAATTACCAATTATATCTTACTTTGAGTTACCAGAGTGCCTTCAAGTTAACTTCAAGTATACTTAAAAATTCAGATCTTTTTGAAAATTTGAACCTGTAACGTGTTTAACTAAATAATTCCTAAATTGATTTTTTTATTTACCAAATATTAATAACTTCTTAAAATTTATAAAAACGCCAGACAATTCACGACTACGTTCGTTTCAACTCATTTTTTATCTTGTTCAATAATTTAATTCATACGACTGGCGTGTAAAGCCAGATATTATTGTGAAGGGAATTTCTTAATTTTCGAGTTTACGTGCCAGTCATACCTTAAAGCTTTAAAATATTGTAAACCGAAATCGTAAGATTTGTCCGACAATATCGATCTCATGTAAACTTACGCTCTTTTTTCCGTGGCCCCCATCTCACCGCGTTTTCCTAAGGGGCGGTACATCGGTTTAGGTCAAACTTTAGTACGAGTTATTTTTTATATAGAGGCGCCGATGAGATGCTTGCCTACGGCGCTCTGAACGTTTAATCCGCCATATATATATATATATATATATATATATATATATATATATATATTTATATAAATATATATATATATATATATATATATATATATATATATATATATATATATATATATATATATATATATATATATATATATATATATATATATATATATATATATATATATATATATATATATATATATATATATATATATATATATATATATATATATATATATATATATATATATATATATATATATATATATATATATATATATATATATATATATATATATATATTTATATATATATATATATATATATATAATTAATAAGTATTATCACGACCTAATGATACAAAATAGAGTTTGAATCACGGGAATATTCGGTCTATTGAGTAAAATATATGTTTATTCAAAAAATTCTCAATATTTCAACACTTTTTTGTGTCTTCTTCAGGAGAAATCAAGCTAAAATACAACAAAAATAATGATAAAAAACATAAAGAAATGTATATAATAATTAACCTTACTTACAATTAGAGTTAAAATGATGATCTAATAACTATAATGGACATATTATTGCGTGTAACTTATAATTAGGACCCTTAGTCAACATTAATACTATGTGGAATGAGAAGCTCGAAATTAAGAATCGTATGCTCTTTTCAAACTTCAGATGCCGGTCTCCAGATGTCAATGTTATCATTCAAAAACAATAAGGTGTGGGGGACAAAGGATATTGATTTTATTTTAAAATATTCGTGTAAATTACGCTCAAATTGTCTATATCTGCCCTGGAGTTGATTGTATTTCTGGTATTATGTATGTGCGCCATTTCCAAGAATAATAATAATTATTTTCACAATCTAAAATTTTAACATTTTCATAATCAAAATTATGGTCAAAATCATGAAAATGACACGCCAATGCACAAGATCTTTTGCCAATACGGCTGTCACTTTTGTGTTGTATAATTCTTTGTTTTAAGTTTTGTTTAGTCTGTCCTATATAACATTTATCACATCGATCACACCGTATCTTATAAACAACATTGCAATTGAATAATAATGGAGTGCGATCTTTGGTATTTGAAAACAAAGTTTTTATGGATTTTGTATTGTATCTTGCTATTTTAACACCTCCCATCCGAGAAAAACCCATGATAACTGTTTCAGATAAACCTCTGCTGTACGGTAGCTTCTTAAATTTAATAGTTTCAGATAAAGTATTGTCAGTGGCTGAAATGTTGTTTGCATTGCAATATAATAAACCCTCCTACAACTTCCGTTGTTTGAATATAAGTGTTCTAATTTCTTTAAATTGCTTTTTAAAAATTTTTTATCTGAAATTTGGATCACCCTGTTTTTTACTTGTATAACAACATTAGTTTTCTGATTGATTGGATGGTTTGAAAAGTAATTGAGGTAGCGTCCCGATGAGGTCGGTTTTTGATATATTATTTTCTGTTCTAATTAATAATTATTATTATTATTTGTTGTATTTTTGTTGTATTTTAGCTTGATTTCTCCTGAAGAAGAAACAAAAAAAGTGTTGAAATATAGAGAATTTTTCGAAGAAATGAGTTTATAAACATATATTTTACTCAATAGACCGAATATTCCCGTGATTCAAACTCTATATTATATATATATATATATATATATATATATATATATATATATATATATATATATATATATATATATATATATATATATATATATATATATATATATATATATATATATATATATATATATATATATATCTTGTCACGTTTGAATCGGTTCTCGATTGTGCATCGCCCATACTTGGGTTACCTTCCGTAAATTGGGGGTATTATTTAATTAAATTGAATGCAAAACATGTTGTCACGTTTGAAATAGGGGTCTGCATTATATTGGGGGTTCCTTGAGCTAAATGGAGCTAAATGAGCAGCCAGATTGCACAAAACCATGGCAAGAGGCAGAGAGCAAGGACCAATGTCACTCAGAAGAACAAATGGTAGCTACACAAAGAATGAAGAGCAACGAGCTCTCATCTTACTGGAGACGCACTGTCCAGGTAGCATGCCATGTGAACCCGGAAGATCACGGGAAGAACCAGGCAGGGCCAAACGAGAAGACTGGGAAGTAGCAAAAACCATATGCACTCCCCAGAGGCTGAAATAGGCAATTAACTCGTTCCAACCATTCAAGTCACCGGGAATTGACGGCATATTTCCGGCCCTTTTGCGAAAAGGGCAGACGGAATTACTGCCGTTCATTATTAAAGCAGCCAGATTCAGTCTGGCGCTCGGGTACATACCGAGCACCTGGAGGAGAGCACGGGTAACCTTCATTCCCAAAGCAGGAAGGAAGGACCCCACCCTCCCGAAGTCATTCAGACCAATCTGTCTCACATCCTTCCTACTGAAGACACTGGAGAAGATGGTAGATAACTACATTAGAACCAAGATACTTGAGAGGGTGCCATTGCACCCCGGGCAGCATGCATACAGGGCGGGCAGATCAACGGAAACCGCTCTTTATGTGCTCACCGAAAACATCCAGAAATCACTTTAGTATAAAGAAATGGCCATTTGCGCCTTTTTAGACATAGAGGGGGCATTCGACAACACCTCTCACGAAGCAATAAAAAGGGCCCTAATGAAAAAGGGAGTGGACAGAACCACATCCAGATGGATGTGCCAAATGCTGGCTACAAGAACGGCCGAAACGAAGGTGGGCGAGAACACCTTTCGGATCAGTACAAACAGGGGATGCCCACAAGGGGGGGTACTATCACCTCTGATGTGGAGTCTTGTAGTGGACGAATTACTCGAAACACTGACCGGGAACGGAGTCACTTGCCTCGGCTATGCTGACGACATAGTCATCATGGCCAAAGGTAAATTCGAAGGAACCCTCTGCGACCTCATAGAAAGGGAGCTAGAGACTACCAGAAGGTGGTGCCTCTCGGTGGGATTGAGAATTAACGCATCAAAAACCACAGTGGTACCCTTCACTAGAAGAACAAAGCTTCAGCACTTAAGGACTATTCGTCTCGACGGAGCAGACTTAGAATAGCAGCAAGTTGTGAAGTATCTAGGGCTCACCCTAGACTCATAACTACTCTGGAACATGCACGTAGAAAAGATCGTTAACAAGGCAATATCATCACTGATGGTGTGCAGGAACATCGCAGGAAAAACGTGGGGCTGTAACCCATAAATACTGCGATGGATGTACACCATGATAGTGAGAGCAAAGAAAACCTTGGAGAAAGTGCAAAGACTAGCATGTCTTTGTATAACAGGAGCAATGAGATCGGCTCCAACAGCAGCACTAGAGGTCGTTCTGGACCTCACTCCTCTCCACATCATGGTGAGGAGAACTGCTTGGGGAGCAAACCTCAGGTTGGCTAAAGTTGGACTCAAAGGTGCTGCATACAGTACAAGGGTCTCAACCCTTCCCGGAAGTGCACACCTTGCTGACCTCCCAACTGACGAAATTACCAGGAAATTTAGTTTCAAGAAATTATTTCGAACGGAACTAAATACCAAGAAGGAATGGAGCATAGAATCCATTCGAGCACTGGAGAAGAATACCATAATATGGTATACGGACGGGTCTAAAACTCCCGAAGGAACTGGAGCAGGAGTCGTTGGGCCTCGTACCAAATACTCAGAACCCATGGGCCGGTTCCCCAGTATTTTTCAAGCGGAAATTCACGCCATAGAAAGGTGCATTCAGTTCAACCTCGATAGGAAATACCGGAAAAAGGAAATTGCGATCCTCTCCGATAGCCAAGCAGCCATCAAAGCGTTGAGCTCTTATAACATCAACTCAAAGATGGTTTGTGAATGCCTAGACAAACTAAACGATCTGGACAGGAACAACAAAGTGATCCTCCTCTGGGTGCCGGGGCACGTCGGAGTGAAGGGTAATGAACAAGCAGACACCCTGGCACGAAAGGGTGCGTCAACGCCACTAATCGGGCCAGAACCTTTCTGCGGACTTGGAAAATCTTACTTCCAAGAAGAACTCAATAAAGCTGAAGAAGCAATGAGAGCAACATACTGGCAAAGACTTCCAGGACTGAGGCAGGCCAAAGATCTTCTCGGAAAGTTCAACCGAGCAAGATCGAAGACACTGATTAAGCTCAGCAAAACTAGTCTAAAAACAATCACAGGATTTCTTACGGGGCATTGCAGACGCAAAGAACACCTAAGGAAGCTAGGTTTAGAGGGGGACAGCACCTGCAGATTCTGCAAGGAACGTCCAGAAACACCCCACCATATACTGATGGAGTGCTATGCTGTGCACCATGAAAGACTGAACACACTGGGATCATACCAGCTGACTGTAGAAGAAATACCACGAATAGACCCCCTTAAAATCCTCAAATTCCTGAAGGTATTGAGGCTTGAGGGGCTGCTGTAAAACGAGTACACATCGAGAAGCAGAAGAAGATGGGGCACAATAGATCTAATAAGGTCGCAGCGCATCGGTCACCATCCACACATACCAATACCAATACCAAATGGAGGATAAATAAAATATAATATAATATAACTGTCAATACCATATTTAATTAGTGAATTAACCAGTGAAATATAATATGAGAAATACTACGGTTTAAATATATTTTAGGGAAAAGAGAGATTATAATTATTAGAATTTACAATACCTTAGTTACATCCCTTATAACGAGCCGGGGGCAAATCTCGATAGAGTATATCCTGCACAAAACTGAGTTTTCACAAAAGAAACGATGAAACTTGAAAACTCCCTCATTTTGAAATTTTCGGTATATTTATATGTTTGGCGTACGTGACTATTGAATTAAAGAAAATGCTGACTTGCTTCCATAGCGATGAAAGACAGACGCAAAAGTTGGATTTACCTCGCAAATTATTCGATTTAATAGAATGATTTAAATTAAAATAATATGATGGCTTAGTAGATGTAATCTTGACATTATATATATATATATATATATATATATTATATATATATATTATATATATATATATATATATATATATATATATATATATATATATATATATATATATATATATATATATATATATATATATATATATATATTATATATATATATATATATATATATATATATATATATATATATATAATATATATATATATATATATATATATATATATATATATATATATATATATATATATATATATATATATATATATATATATATATATATATATATATATATATATATATATATATATATATATATATATATATTTATATATATATTTATATATATACATAACTATTCATATATATATATATATATATATAGATAAATATATTTATATATATATATATATATATATATATAAAAGAAGCAAAGTTATCGGTCTAGCCCGCATATGTCGAAGCAGCCGTTGACACGTGTTTCGGACTCTTTGGTCCTAATCAGAACGGCGTAGCCAAGTATGCGATGTAAAACCTGGATATAAAAAACAGCAACAACAAGCAGAATCCCTTGCATCGGAAGACAGTCACACATTTGTGGGCATTGTTCGAACTCTCCGGTTTGGGAGATTATGTCAAACTCTGACCACGGAGGCGATTAATGCCATCCGTGAGATCCCGGACCGTGGAAATAAGGTAAAAAGAAGAAATTTATCGCGGGGAAATAGTAAATGAAAGAAGCAAAGTTATCGGTCTAGCCCGCATATGTCGAAGCAGCCGTTGACACGTGTTTCGGACTCTTTGGTCCTCATCAGAACGGCGTAGCCAAGTATGCGATGTAAAACCTGGATATGAAAAACAGCAACAACAAGCAGAATCCCTTGCATCGGAAGACAATCACACATTTGTGGGCATTGTTCGAACTCTCCGGTTTGGGAGATTATGTCAAACTCTGACCACGGAGGCGATTAATGCCATCCGTGAGATCCCGGACCGTGGAAATAAGGTAAAAAGAAGAAATTTATCGATAACTTTGCTTCTTTCATTTACTATTTCCCCGCGATAAATTTCTTCTTTTTACCTTATTTCCACGGTCCGGGATCTCACGGATGGCATTAATCGCCTCCGTAGTCAGAGTTTGACATAATCTCCCAAACCGGAGAGTTCGAACAATGCCCACAAATGTGTGATTGTCTTCCGATGCAAGGGATTCTGCTTGTTGTTGCTGTTTTTCATATCCAGGTTTTACATCGCATACTTGGCTACGCCGTTCTGATGAGGACCAAAGAGTCCGAAACACGTGTCAACGGCTGCTTCGACATATGCGGGCTTCTTTCATTTGCTTCTTTCATTTACTATTTCCCCGCGATAAATTTCTTCTTTTTATATATATATATATATATATATATATATATATATATATATATATATATATATATATCTATATATATATATATATATATATATATATATATATATATATATATATCAGTCTTCAACACCCTTTGTTATTTCACTCCTGGACAGGCCTTTATTTGTCCTCAACGTTCCAACCTATCTGATGCCAATTTCGGCCCACTCTTTACTCTCTGGCGTAGTCAATCCATCTTCTTTAGTGGCTTTCGATTCCTCCTTTGGATAACCTGTGTCCTTATTCCAGTAATTGCTTTGTCCATCTTGTATTATCCAGTCTAACAATGTGACCTACCCAAGGCAATACGATTTAAATTATTCATTATTTAGAAGTTCCCGAAGTGATATTCTTGACATGATACGTTCCATTACGCTTTGAGTGGTGCGAAGTTTATTAGCTGCTCTCATAGTTGGCGTAGTTGTCTCCATGGAACAATGCATATCTAGAAGAATACAGTTGGTAAAGGCTTTAATTTTAAAGTTTATAGAAATCTCGGGCGTTTTATAAATATTTTCCAGATGCCCAGAAGTCATCCATGTTAGTTTAATTCTTTTACTGAACCACGCTTTCTGATTTTCCTTACCGAGGTTTATTTGAAGACCTGAATATACATAACCCTCTATTTTTCCTATTAAACTCCCCCTGCACATATTTGTATTTCATCTGGGCCCTGGGGATAGTACTCTTCTTTTCGAAGTTTTATTTAATTATGATAGCATTTTCTCTAGTTCTAATAAGTTGGTGCTTATAAGAAGGGCAATTATGAAGGGTACAAGCTACCTTCAGAAAAAAGCTGCTACTAGGTTCGTACACACATTATTCTTCGCATACACTAAATTTCTGTTCTCTCTTCTGTTAATAGAAGAAGAACCAAGTGACTAAGGCATAAGCTCTCTGATATTCTGTTACTTTGATCCACATATAACTTGTCTGCGATGCTTTGAAATATCATAGATTTTCTTCGGTATCTAAAACTCATAACGGTAAACTTCACACACAAGGGATGTGCAACTCTGTCAAGTAGAGTATAACATGAACAGTAGGTTCATGAGTGTCTATATGCTCAGGAAAGAATGCCCTGAACCATGGAAAAAATTTTTTTTTCATTTATGACTAGAACACTTTGAATGTTCTAAAATAGCTAAAAAGAGAAAACAAATTTCACTCAGAAATTTTTATTTAGTACTAAAAATATCTTTCGATTTAAATTTTCCTCTGTTCAAAGTTTACTGATTTAAACCGATAGGTAGACATTATCGCATCAGCGTCTACTTTATGCATCTATTTAGTATAAGATTAAGTTGCAAGTTTTTCAATTTTATACTACAAATAATTTAGTTGGTTACTTAACTTTAATAGATAAAAGTTAGTTTGAACGTGATATTTTATAATACAGGCACCAAATTAGTTCTTGATAAAATTTGTCAAGTTGTATATTCAATTTCAAAAAAATTTCTACTGTTTTATCGACGACTCCTACTACTCCGACGTATCTACGGAACTTGACCTCCTTTTTGCATTTAAGTTTTTAATGGGATTGCATTTTTACAAACATTCACTTCTTCTTCAAATTCTCATGTATCTAAACAACATTACAACATTGTTTTCTACGGTTGTTAGTTGAACACTTACGTTCGATGCATTGCAACCATATACATAATAGTCTTGCTGAACTACTTATTGGTGAAATATCTTATGATATTTACTTTCATACCTCTAGTTTGTGACACATTGCAAACGTCCTTTATATTTCAATTGAGAAAGAGTGCACAGTTTCGCCAGAAATGCTTTTTAAATTACAATCAGAATGGAATTTTTCCAAGTATATCGAGTCGAAAGAGAAAAGTACTCTAGGAAAGAAGATTATATTAAGCTGAAGATTATTTACAAGGCTTTCGGTACTATTTTACCAGAACAGTGAGGCGCTGGAGTGGTTTTGAATACGTTTTATTCGTCCTGTAGTACTGGAGCAAGATTTTTGAGGTTTTTTGATCTCTGAAATATATATTTATATATATATATATATATATATATATATATATATATATATATATATATATATATATATATATATATATATATATATATATATATATATATATATATATATATATATATATATATATATATATATATATATATATATATATATATATATATATATATATATATATATATATATATATATTTATTTGAATTGTTGTTGCTTGTGAACTATTTTTAACTTTTTGTTATTTGATTGATTATTAGCAATAACAGGCTTGGTGAATCTCAAAAAACTCGATTTTATTGAAAATTTAACGTTTCGCCACGACATTCGTGGCTTTTTCAAAACTTTTGAAATATTGGAATTTCTTCGACATTTATATAATAACCTATTTCGAAAGGGTGAAGGTTTCTGTGGTTTCCCTTACCATCTAATAATAACAGATTTGAATGTTAATATTGGACTGAATAGCACGTAGTAAATAACAGAGAACGGCCACAGCCGAAAAAATTTTTGATGAATGAACATAGTAGTCTTTTTTAACTATTCAATTTTTTTTAAATCAATAAATAATATAATAAGATAATTATATAATATCAATGTATCTGAGATGCCCATGGAATCTAACGAGAGACCGATTCTGATCATTCAAAACTATAAAGCCTAAACAGTTGAATCAGTCTTTCAAGATTAAGCAATAACTCTTTTGACACTATTATAGATATATCCTTATCAGATATTACATCTAATATTCTTAAATGAATCTCAGGTGTTCATAAAGTCAAATGGAATTTTAAATTGAAAAACAAAGTTTAAAAATGACTTTTTACACTCATGCGGGACAAATCGATGGACTGAGCCGAAGGCGAAGTCTACGAGTCGAACTAGTGTGCAGAGAGTTGTTTTCAAACGAGTTTTTTACGATACTTTTTATACGACCACAAATAGAATCCAAACATACCTAATTTTTTTTGTAAAATCCGTTTTTAATAAGAAAAATGCTAAAACTAATTTTGAAGTATCCAATCAATACAATAGAGCTTTGACGGTTGCTTAAGAACTTCTGATATTCTGAGGTAGTCGTAAAAAATAACTAATTTCAATATTTGAAATATAAATTTAATAGCCTCATTGTGTAAAACAAATTGTCAAAATTGAGCCAAAATACATGCGATTTTAATCAGATATTTAATAGTTGTATCATAAATGTTCGTGCAGTTGAATAACTAAATAATCGTCTCAATAGATATATTCTAATCAGATATTTAATATTCATTGAATGTATCTCAGGTGAGCATGAAGTCAAATGACATGGATTATACATATACTCAAAAATATACTCAAAACTTGAAATAATTATTCAAAATTTAGCAAAAACGCCCTATAATACATGAGCTCTTATGATATATTATAATAAATATTTTTGGTTGTGTCTCAGATGCTAAAGGAGTCAAATGAAAGACGGTAGATGCTATGAAGGTGCACTACAATCAGTCAAAATTGAGCAAAAACTTTTGTGACACTATAATAGATGAACTTTAATCAGATATTTGCTATACTATGGACCAGGGTTGGCTATTCCAATGCGGCTATGGAGGCTAAACCACCTCCTCAATAATATTCCGTGTGTCACTATTATATTATATTGAATAGTCAGCATTCAGCATATTCATATTAATCAAAATCAAATTATTTTATGCATCTACCTTCCTTTCAACCTACATTATATAATATAATTTATTAATTACGATAGAAGGTATTTACATTTACTGCTTACTGCATTTCATATATTTCAAGATTTCATATCAACAGTGGCAATGCTGCAGAGGCTTAATATGGTATAGACGCGTTCATTATTCCATATGCCATGTCAGAGAGAAAAGGAAACGCTGCGAAGGAATATTCCTTATTCACATTATTGAAATAGAAAATACTGGTAAAAGCAACACCGATTGAAGCTAGCTGCTCGGTTCAAAGAGCACACATTAATTCTCACACAATGTCGACCACAATCACAACTATAGGCTTTCGGGTAAAATCGAGTGAATTCTTTGGAAATCATTAATCGTAGTCACTAGTGGACGAAAACAGTTTGTTTTGGTGTTAATTTATTTTGCTCGCTTGTTTTTAAAATGAGTTCGGTTACTGAAGTTAATTTCAAAAATTTCAATGGTGACTTAGTGGAATATTTGTTATCCCATAACTTTAGTGCACTAAGTTATGAAGATAAAGTTTTAATAAAAACATTGCGACCTACCCCGGAATCAAACAATTTGGTGCAGCGTAACAAACAACAGAATCGCGGTTTTAATATCAGAAATTATGAGAGACATCCTTGGCTAACCGGATCAGTAAAAAATAAATTATTTTGTTGGCAGTATTTACTTTTTACTAGGGAAAATGGGGAAAATGTCTCTGTTTGTTTTATTTTAATCTATTTTTGGGAGGGTCAAATTTTATTTTTGGCAAGAAAAATCTCTCACCTCCCCCCCGTTGGTTCTTGCTGGGCAACAATTGATTAATTCCTCGAATAGGTAACAAATTCGTCAAGTAGGTAGGTAGGTACCTATTTTGGGAAAGAAAAGAAAATTTGATGAATAGATGAATTGATTAATTGTCTGAGAAGAGTTTTTGTGAATATTGTAAATAGGAGTTGTAGGTCTAAGGCAGACACTCGAAAGTGAAAACAATTTTTTTCGCAAAGAAATTAATATTTTAGGGTGCTTGTTTTACTTTGATTTTCTTTAAATTATAAGGCGGTTGACCTTGAAATCCTAAAGATTTTCGCGTATGGTGAATATTTTAACACCTCTTGTAGCCTCCTTAAATCAACACCTCACGAGCCGCCACTGGTATGGACATATCTCAGATAATTAAGGGGTCCAATGAAATATCTGTTCAAAATTTTTGAAAATTAGAACGCCTCAGTTCATAATACAGTCAATAAATAATTTGAAGTGGGATCGGAACTTTGATTAACTTAAAATTCGAAACGAAACTGTCCTCCGAATTTTTAATACTAATAAACATTCGTAAACGTACTATACTATTTTTAAGAAAATAAATTTTATCGAAATTTAATGGCACTACTCTAATATATAAATGAATATTATGTTCATTGAGAATATCGAATAATTAACTAGGTTTCAATCATCAATGGTATTTTCACCTTTTGGGAAAAAATTACGCAATCAGAATTCGATGCTTCAAGTGGAATTACTCGCGAAACTGGTTGCTTCCATTTAAATCTTTTCATTTTGTTCGTGACAGTCATGGATATAACTGTGCTCAGTTCTAATCGTGAAGAAATTTTATCTTCGCATGGTAAAACAGATAGAAATATGACCGAGTACTTAGACATACTCAGAGAATGGATGAAAAAAATGCCACATATACCTTCAGACTTATTGCAAGGTAAATTATTTCAGCTACTCTTGACTCAATATATATTTACATTATTTAGTTACAGTTACTCAAGTATTGCTCATATCAACAGTCTCACAACTCAAATAAACACCATCAAAATAATTCCAAATCACTGTCGATCATGTTCACGATTCTGATCTATATTATCTGAAGTTTATAACAATATTTTATCGATTAAAATATCGACTTTGTCTGGTTTTCAAGAAAGGTGGGATCATATCACTACACCAATCTTCATTTTTTTCAGCTAAAGTAGGAGATTAAAGAACATAATAGTTATTTATACTACAAGGGAAGCAAGTTATATGTACCGTCGAGGATCAAACAATCCGAGACTGGTCTAGTTGTTTACTATATTTTATCTACTCCAGTTCTCCAAATTCAAATATTTTTAATTTCATTTTTTTATGATGTAAGAAATCCTCCACTGACACAACTTTTGTTCTCTCAACAGAGTATTTAACTTACCTCCTTAGGGAAGTAAGTAATACTTTCTCCCCCAAATTCATATCATAATGGAGTACTTACCAAGTGTAAGAAGTACAGAAATAAACTTTATTTGGAAATAATTAGTGCTTTATCACAAGGTTTCTGACTTTGTCAAAATATATCTACAATATACGTGATGTTTGTAAAATTGAATGATGGAAATGGAGTTTCAGTATATCGATGATATCTACTGGAATGTGAAATTTATATTACAATAAATGTTTATTATGAAAAATTATCTATTTTTCAATGTATTCTAAAACGTTATCATTAATTATACAGTCGATGCGAAAACCTCTGTAAAAAACTTTTATTATTTATAAACAATTCAAAATGACAAAATTGACCTGAGTACAAACGCACCACGATTGGTGACGGCATAATGTTAAATGAACACTGAATCAGCTGTGCTACGATGAATATTAATTAACATTGTGACGTCACACGCGCTTAGGGTTGTTCGGGAACAGATGGCATTTTTTTTGGGTACTGGATTAAAAAATTTATTTTTTATTTGATTGAAAATAGAAGGTACCTAATATTTTTTTTTCAAAACTCCAATATCCGAAATGTTTTTTTTATAGGAAACGTATAAGTACGCAAATTTTATAAAACAAAATGTACTTCACCCCCGATAACGCGTTCCACAAAATTCATGTTAATGTTTAGCATTCTCCGATATATGTATATATATATATATATATATATATATATATATATATATATATATATATATATATATATATATATATATATATATATATATATATAAATATATATATATATATACCCATATATATATATATATATATATATATATATGTATATATATACGTATATATATATATATATATATATATATATATATATAAATATATATATAATCTCTTGATAATTATTAGCAATAAGAGGCTTGTTGAATCTCAAATAAATAAAGCCACGAATGTCGTGACGAAACGTCAACTTTTTAATAAAATCGAGTTTTTTTGAGATTCAACAAGCCTGTTATTGCTAATAATTATCAAGAGATAAGAAATAGCTCACAGGCAACAACAATTCGAATAAATAATTATATATATATATATATATATATATATATATATATATATATATATATATATATATATATATATATATATATATATATATATATATATATATTATATATATATATATATATATATATATATATATTTATATTTATTTATATATATATATATTATATATATATATATATATATATATATATATATATATATATATATATATATATATATATATATATATATGTATATAGATTCATATTAACAATATTTTATTTTCAACCTTGTTTATAACTATATATTTTTTGTTTCAGATTCGTTCCTGGAAATTAATTTGATAAAAAATAAATTTTCCGTCGAAAAAACAAAATCTAAGATAGAAAATTATTGTACTTTGAAATCATTGCCCAGGTATCAGTACTTTTATGAAGATTGTTCTGTTATACCGTCAAAAGAACCTCAGTAAGTAAAAAAGGCGGCACACTAACAACGCAATTATGTAATTTTTATTCACTCAAAACTAATCAAGAATATTCAAACTAATTTACATAATATACATGAATTATTGAGTCCAGAGTCTTTATTATATTACAAAATCACACTTGTCCCTATTTCAAGGCAATGGACATTAAATATTTTACTATATATAAATATATATATATATATATATATATATATATATATATATATATATATATATATATATATATATATATATATATATATATATATATATATATATAATCTCTTTATATTTATTATAAATAACAGTGTGTTTGTATCTTAAAAAACTCGATTTTATTATCAAGAGAATAAAAATATATCACACAAAACAAAAATTAGAATAAATATATATATATATATATATATATATATATATATATATATATATATATATATATATATATATATATATATATATATATAATTATATATATTATATAGATACATATAAATATATATATATATATATATATATATATATATATATATATATATATATATATATATATATATATAATATATATATATATATCTATTTATATTATAAATATATATATTAAGAATTATTGAGTCTTTATTATATTACAAAATCACACTTGCCCCTATTTCAAGGCAATGGACATTAAATATTAATATATACATATAAATATATATATATATATATATATATATATATATATATATATATATATATATATATATATTATATATATATATATATATATATATATATATATATATATATATATATATATATATATATATATATATATATATATATATATATTTATCTCTATTCTCTATATTGATATAATTATTATCATTTTAACAATTTTTGATAGTTTTTATACAGTTCTTCAGAATATTGACTGTATTCTGAAAAGTTAATGAGCTTTTCTAAAATTTTTCTTTTTCTCTAGAAGTTCATTCTTATAGATTGTCTCATATAGCATGTCTTTTTCTTTGAAGTTTTTGCAAGGAAAAACTGTGAACAATTGTTATTTATTTGACCTGTTACTAATTTGTTGAATCATTCTGTTTTCTCATGTAATTAATATATAACAGTGATTTTCCGTAGCTATTATTTTTGGAATACCCAGGATATTCAAGTATATCTAGATGTTTCCAGATAATTTCTAACAAAAAAACTAGTGAGCATCCGAGCTCCGTTACTGAATTCGTATTTTTCGCTCATTTGTGTTCTTTTTACATTCGAATTCTATACCTCAGCCAATTTGGAGGGATTGAAGAGATCCGTAGTACTTTAATACCTGCAGAAAAGCATTTAAATTCTACATAAAAATTTTGGAAATGGGAAAAAATTTTTGAAATTTTAAAATAGCACTTTCTTTCTACCGAGAATTACTGAGATAATGAAAATCAGTTAAAACCTACAGTGCGCACTTCCCTGCCATGAGTTCAATTACGTACCACATTTCAACTATGCCAGCAAAAATAAATCCGGAAAAACCACAAAAAAGCATGAAATCGCTGTTTTGAAATGGTGACGGTTAACCAAAATAGTTGAAGAAACTATAGTCTACTTCACTAACATTAACTCAATCCAAGAAAGAAATTCTAACCTACTAACTCAATCTGGATGTGCTGTGGGCGTGCGCCAATTCTCAAACGAAACGAAAAAAGAAATCAACATCAAAATGGCGGCGATTAGAGAAAATTTTTCATGCCACCATAAAGCACTTCTAACTACCACTAGTATCTACGTACAAATTTTCAACCCTTCAACTCAAGTTGGAGGGTGTTTATGGGTGCTAAAACAATCTAGTTTTTTCCCCACCAAAAAGCCCTAGATGGCTGAATTTTGTATATGTTGTAGATTATATTTTGTATCACCAGTTTGCTGTCATTCATCCACCTGCCACTCCGTAGTCCAAAGTTTGAAAATGCTAACATTTCGTTTGAATTCATCCAAACTTTATATAGAGTGTAGCCCATTTTTAATGGAAACACCCCTGTAAAATTTGGAGTTCTGAACCGTTGCAACCATGTTTTTTTCTTTAAATGTCTACTACTAAGTAGTACTAAAAGGTCTTTCTTGGGAGAAAATTTGAAATGTTTATTCCAATTTTCAGGGCATACTACAATATTTTTTCTTTGTCGAAATTCGGGATTTGTTATTAGCGATTTTTTTATTGAAAAAATTACCGCACCACTGGATTCAGCATATCAATAAATAGGTATGACCAAAATTACATTAAAAAATATTCATTTATAACAAAGTTATGAGAACTCGAAATTCGAAAACTTACACTCAACAGTCACAAAAAAAAAACCAATATCAACAGATAGAAACATTTTGTTCAATGATTTCAACAATAAAGTGCCACCAGATAAATACTCTACAAACTTCTCCAGCACTTCTAAAGTAATCTCCCGAAAGGCGTATAAATTCGACTTTCTCTCTTACGCTCAATCTTGCAGCCATAACACAAAGTAATTCGAAGAACTGTAAGGTGAATATTGTTGAATCTTTCAGAAATGTCAAACCGTAATATCATTTCCATGGCAACTAAAACTTAAATTGAAAAATCTATTAGGTCTTACTTTCAGTTGATTTGCGTGAAAACTTGAATGTTATTCCGTTATTTCCAGTCAAAATATTTAAGCTATTTAATTTTTTTTATCTGGTAGCACTTTATTGCCAAAAAATTATATATTTTCATGGCTATCTGTTGATATTGGGTGTTTTCTTTGTGATTGTTAAGTGTGAGTTTTCAAACTTTGAGTTCCCATAACTTTTTCAGTTCTCATAAAAAATTTTGTCCCAAGGTAGAACTATTAGTACTTGACATTTCAAAGGAAGGTTGAAATCGGTTCGCAACTTCAAATTTTAAAGGAGTGTTTCCATTAAAAATGGGTGACACTGTATATATATATATATATATATATATATATATATATATATATATATATATATATATATATATATATATATATATATATATATATATATATATATATATATATATATATATATATATATATATATATATATATATATATATATATATATATATATATATATATACATATATATTGAATTTCACTGTTGACATAGTCCAGGACAATAGTTTATTATTTCCGGGGAAAATTCGACTGAACAGTCATTTAGTATTTGGAGAATGGCTACTTCTGAAATTTCATCGTTCGCCAGAAAAAAGACGGCTGCACCAGAAATGCTATCAATCTTAGTTCATAATATCAATCGCTTATTATATTACGTGTATACTCCTTTGCAATATTCAAAAACAATTATCAGATACAAGGTTACTCAATCATCTTAATTATTTTTAGCATATTTTACCTTTCAGAAAAAATATTTGATTCGTTTTTGTATCTTGATAGGAATAATTTTAGGAGACCATCTAATAGAGTCAGAGTTCAACTAATTTAAAGAGAGTTAACTCAAGTTTTTCTCTCAATTACCATATTTTTTACTTGGTCTAAATTAATATATATTTCAAACATACAACGCACATTAGACTACGAAAATGATATTAATTTACGTAACAAGTCGGAAAAACACTGTTTTTTCTGGGCAACCGTGTAGCCACAATTACATTCTCTGTAATAGTTTCACATTTTTTCATGTTTATCCATTTCGTAAACAAGTCATAAACGTTTTTGTGCTGTAGCAGCAACTGCTGTATTGGAAATTTTGTGAGGCACATTTTCAAACTCACTATTGCTGCTGCTTTCCATAGTTTGTTGCGATAATTGCGACCAAAAATCCTGCAAAACTCAAAATGTCAACTAATTTCATTTCAACTAGCTGTCAGCCGTCATTTCGATGGATATTCATATTTACAATGACAACAACGATGTGATGGGAGCCCTCGTAGATCACCACACGACAGTACAGCATCAAGGCCGGTTTTACCAAATTATAATATAAATTTTGCAAAGAAGTTTGATTTTTGATAATTTAGGTTATATTATCGATAGTTCATGTCTTTGAACACAAATTCAAGTTCGGTGGTTTACACTACTTGCATTTATTGGTTTACTCTTACAATACATAGTGTTCTTCATTCTTGCACAGTAATGGTTCAGAAACGTCGTTGTTTCTTCAAGTTTGTATAATAATTTCAAGTTTACATCCAATATTGACTAATAAATTTTACTAATTTATCTATTTCACAAATAACGAATAAAAATTACTCACGAAAGGATTTAAACATAATATACAGCCTACTCGTTCAAAAAACAATTTTGATCAACTTGATGGTATTGATATCGAAATAATAGTTAAAAATCTTCCAAGCAATATTTTTTCGAAACACAAATGTTCAGATATCATTAAAAAAGAATTTCAAGCTTTCAATAATCCAAACGACGAATATAAACATCTCAAATCTATAAAACGTAAATCTCTTCAAGATGATTTGATTTTAACAAAAGCAGACAAGGGCAACACTATATATATAATTCCAGTAATTACAGTATTTTAACAAAAATCCCTACTGACAAATTTCAGGTAAATTTGAAAAAAGGTTTAAACGAAGCAGAATTATTTTTGAATGATAAAGAAAAATACAAAATTTTTTCAACTAATCCTTCACCTCCTTAACTCTATTCTCTCATAAAACTGGTTATCCTATCAGGCCAGTTGTTTCATATGCAGTTGTTGAATCAAAATTCTCAATCAAAAATTCCCTAGAATTAGTTGGAAAAATTAAAAATATTGATTTGCCACATAACGCGAAACTTTTGTCATTTGATGTTACTTATTTATTTCCTAGTGTTCCACCGAATGATACGAAAATACTCATAAGAACATCTAGTAGAATCAAATCATGCAAATTCTTGAATTCATTTCAAAATTATGTCCTTGTTGGAAGTTTGTCTGAGCTAAAATTATTTTAAATTTGATAATACAATTTATAGTAGTTCGGAAGATTTGATAATGGGTTCCATTTGAGTTCCTTATTAGCTGAAACATTAATGGATATTATTGAAAAAGCTATTTACTTTCACCCTACCAGTAAGACGTTTATTTATTGGGTTAGATACCTAGATGATATAGTATTCTATGGGAACCGATAGATAATTGATGATTTTCATCGATTTTATTAACTCGATATATCCAAATATCAAATTCATAACGGAGATGGAACAGAATAACTCGATTAATTTTCTAGATCTCAATATAGCTAAATCTACAAATACACATGATTTTTCAATTTTTTATAAACCGTCCCCTACAGATACTACAATACATAATTCAGTTCATCCTTTTCCAACATAAAATTGCAGCTTATAATAGTATGGTCCATCGACTACTGAACATTCCGATGTCACAGGCAAACTTCGATAAATAATTGAGCATCATTAAACAGATTGCTACCAATAATGCATATAATCAAAAATTTATTTATTTATTTAGCGTATGGCTTACATCACAGTTTATATAATGATGAAACAATAGGGTTCATATAAATGTATAAAATTAAGTGACAATATTATAAATAAAAAGAATTTCAATTAAGCATCGAACAAGTTTTTCCGCTATCCAATGATAGTTGAAAATAAATTCAGTATTTTAACTTATACAGGCAACCCTAGTGAAAAACTAACATCAATTCTTTCACATTATAATTTCAATATCGCGTACCGTACAAACAATTCTTTAGGCCAATTTATAAAAAACGGATAAACTCTCACAATCGGGTGTCTATAAATTATCATGTGGTTATTTTAACAAAATGTATATAGGTAGAAGGCACAGACATTTCGGAAAAAGAATTAAGGAACATAAGCGCTGCTTCGTAAACAATAAGAGAGATTCTAATTATTCCAATCATTTGCTAGATGAGAATCACTCATTTAATGGAGCTTTCTATATTTTACATAAAGAGAATAGAGGATTGAAATTCATTTTTTGGGAAGCCTTAGAAATTAAAAGGTATAAGAATTCTGATCTGTTACTGAACGAATAAATTGACGTAAATCATTCTCCACTCCTAAATATGTTCAATACCGGATGTAGTTTGAACAAGTTTTCTGGAAAGATTACCTACCCACCACCCTAATTTGATTTCTTGTTGTTATCGTTTTTCCCTAGATACTAAAAATTTTATGTGAAACTGAGATACCAAGGTTTCAGTATTCATTATATCCGAAGAAGCCACCGTGTGGTGAAACGTCGCGTCGTAGAGTCAAATACATATGTATTATAACCGTTAAAATCAAGCATGTGTTTTTCTAATAATATTGTTATGGGTTTCAACCAAGTAACGGCCACATTAATTCATAATATAATTTTTTCTTGTCATAACAATCTATAAAATTAATTACCATTTGTTTCCATCCATTTTATCAGTTCTCCTAATATCTTCATTATAAAATAGTATATTATTTCATAAGGAGGAGAAGTGTCACTTCTGAAAAGTCACTTCTACTCCGAATGAAATATGTTATTTCATTTTCAAACGTTTTGAAATTCATAAAAATCTGAATATCCATTTTTGGATTGGTTCACATTTACGCACATAATTCTATCCACTTACGATCGTTATGAATTATGGAACATTTACCTAATTACGGTTGCCACGCAAAATTGATTCTGACAGATATAAAGTAAAATAATTGATAGTTATAATTCACAACCTGGTGAGAAGTGGTTGAAAGTGAAAATGACGTTTGAATTAGAGAATTTTTTGTTCATGGTTGCCTATTCATCTTTTGCATAGTAACAATTTTCCTGCCGCCGGCCGGAAAAGTGTTGCATAGCAACACTTCTCCTCCTTGGCGGAGAAATAGAACTTTTCGATGATCCTGTCAATCGAGAAATGACGTTATTATTGTACGTTTGAAAATAAACATATTTTTATCTCCTGACTGATTTATATGTTGTTTTCTTTTTCATTTGATTATCTCTGGAAAGTTATGGAAACCCGGCGGCACTGCATGCGTATTTAGTTTTTTTAGTAGGAAGGTGCATACATCCTACTTTGCTGCTGTATTGTTGTGCTGCGATCTAAGACCGTACCAGGTGTGATTATTCTCGGCCTAGTCCGAGAAGCTACTTTCTCAAAGAAGTCCGGAATGTGGCTACGTCCCGAAGGGTTGCCGAAAATAGAAATTTTTGTTACCCATTCAATTGTACTCAAGCTTTATGAGTATGTCCCAACTGACCTTCATGGTTTATATAACATTAATCAGAGTTCCGAGACTAATACTTCAGACTTAATTAATTTTATGATTTTAGGACTATTTCTTCAAAATGAAATAGTTTTATTATAATCGAAGAGAATATCTTTATTGTAGGTGGAAAAATGTTGATGATGTTAATAAAAGTGAAGAAGTACTTTTGTCGTACTTTTCCCGGAAATAATGTTATAACACTGTACCGCAAATTTTCAAATCCGTTTTAGATCTCCTGTTCCACAATTTTCAGGATGAGTTGGATGTATATATATATATATATATATATATATATATATATATATATATATATATATATATATATATATATATATATATATATATATCAGTGGCGGCTCGTGAGGTTTTGGTTTAAGGAGGCTACAAGAGGTGTTAAAAAATACACCATAGGCGAAAGTTTTTAGGATTTCAAGGTCAACCGCCTTATAATTTAAAGAAAATCAAAGTAAAACAAGGACCCCAAGCTATTAATTTGTTTGGAAAAAAAATTTTTCACTTTCGAGTGTCTACCTTGAGACCTACAACTCCTATTTACAATATTCACAAAAACTCTTCTCAGCCAATTAATCAATTCATCTATTCATCAAATTTTTTTTTCTTTCACAAAATAGGTATCTACCTACCTACTTAACGAATTTGTTACTTATTCGAGGAATTAATCAATTGTTGCCCAGCAAGAACCAGGTGAGAGTTTTTTCTTGCCAAAAATAAAATAGGACCCTCCCAAAAATAGATTGAAATAAAATTCTTGTCATAAAAGTAAAACAAAATAAAAATGAAATAACAAAATAAAATAATAAAATATACATTTAGACCTAAAAAAAATTTGAATAAATTCTTTGGCATAGACATCTATTTTTTATAATTCCTGCATAGATGCCTATGCCAAGGCAGAAGCCTCTTCTCATAAAATTAAACGAAAATAAATTCTTTAAAGACTTTTACAATAAACAACGAATTATTTGGTATAATACTAAGTAATAAAGTACCTAGTACTACAAACAAAACCTGTGAAAAATAAAATGTACAAAATATGTGTGGGACAGCTGGTGAGAGCAAATGAAAAGTTATTATATATTTTTGAAGATTAGCGGGATTCTGCGATCTTTAACGTTAGCAAAATGATCTATAATATTCTTATAAAATTTTTTGTCTTTCGCCAAAAGTTTCACCAATTTCTTTTCAATAGACAACAAACTAATATTTTTCAAACGATCCTGGCTCATTGAATTTTGTAAATAAGTTTTGATTCTCTTAAGAGTGGAAAACGACGGAAGCCGATATAGAAACAATTAGACATAAGGGTTTATAAACTTTCGATAAAGCTTGATTCAAATGATTATCAAAAAGTTATTTAATAGTCATCACATTTTCATTTTGCCTCAAAATTTCATTGACATTATAAACAACACACAGTTCACTTTTAGGGCCACCTTATCAAAAAAAGTGTATTTTTGACATAAATTTTCCAAACGGTTACCTGGAAAATTAGCCAAAAATCCGGTAAACAAATTTTTACTGAGTAGGTCGAAGAAATGCAGTTTCTTATAGTGAAGCTCCATATCTGAGAAAACTGAATTTCTTTCGTTTTGGGCTATATTGAGTCGTATCATCAGTAGTTTGATATACAGAAAATAGTTTTTTGAAATAAACTTCTGCACGAAATTCTGAAATTTTTTCCAAAAGAAACTTGAGCCGATTTCGTGAGTAAATCACATCTGAAAACTTGTGCTGTAAGATTTGAAAAACTATTTCTGTTATTTAATTTGTTAATTAATTTAAAGATGTTTACAAAATATATAAATTCCTTATCTTGTAAGTAAGATATTAATCCGCGTGCGGTATTTAAAGTTACTTTATCGGTGAAAAATTCCTCACTTTCAACTATAGAATTAAATCGTCAAATCCTAAGCGGCCCCAAACAGAGACATTTTCCCTAGTAAAAAGTAAACACTGCCAACAAAATAATTTATTTTTTACCTGTGATCCGGTTAGGCAAGGACGTCTCTCATAATTTCTGATATTAAAACCGCGTTTTTGTTGTTTGTTACGCTGCACCAAATTGTTCAATTCAGGGGTAGGTCGCAATGTTTTTATCAAAACTTCATCCTCATAACTTAGTGCACTAAAGTTATTGGATAACAAATATTCCACTAAGTCAACATCGAAATTTTTGAAATTAACTTCAGTAACCAAACTTACTTTAAAACAATACGCGAGCAAAATAAGTAAACAAACTGTTTTCGGCCATTAGTCACTACGATTAAATTAATGCTTTCCAACGAATTCACTCGATTTTACCCGAAAGTCTGTAGTTGTGATTGGTCGACATTGTGTGAGACTTATTATTCTACAAACCGTGGTGTGAGACTTATGCTCCATCGATGTTTGCATTTACATGTGTTTTGCTTTTCTATTTCAATGAAGTATTCATTCGCAGTATTTGCACCGTTGTTTGCTTTTCTGTGGCAGGCATGAACGTTGAGAATATACCTTTTTAAGCCTCCGCAGCGTTACCACAAATCTTGAAATGAATGAAATGCAGTAAATGTAAATACCTTCTATCGTAATTAATAAATTATATTATATAATGTAGGTTGAAAGGAAGGTAGGTGCATAAAATAATATGATTTTGATTAATATGAATATGCTGAATGCTGACTATTCAATATAATATATTAGTGATACACGGAATATTATTGAGGAGGAGGCTTAGCCTCATTAGCCGCCTTCGAATAGCCGCCCCTGATATATATATATATATATATATATATATATATATATATATATATATATATATATATATATATACTATAGATATTTTATATATATATATATATATATATATATATATATATATATATATATATATATATATATATATGTATATATATATATATATATATATATATATATATATATATATTATATATATATATATATATATATATATATATATATATATATATATATTATATATATATATATATATATATATATATATATATATATATATATATATATATATATATTTATATAAATATATATATATATATATATATATAATCTATAATATATCTATATGTATATATATATATATATATATATATATATATATATATATATATATTGCAGGTCGATTTCAGATATATCATTTGTGTGAGTTATCACTGTAGAATATTTGACGAAAAAATTATTTCAATTGGACTTGGTAGAACTTTATAATTTCAAATATTCTGAGTGACCAATATTGGAAAAAAAACCAAAAATGCCAAAAATCTCGAAAACCGTCAATATTTTCGAAATGAAAGTTTTTATGAAGTATCTTTTATTTTCTATGTATAAATCGAAAAAGCGATAAAAAATATAGGTTTATATTTGGAAAAATATAGTTGGTATCCGCCCAGAAAAAATTGAACACCCTGTGTGACCGACAATATTTTAATTTTGTCGAGCTCGAGCAATAAGGTAATATTATAGAGTTATATGGAACACCGCGCCACTGTTGCAGGACCCTATATATATATATATATATATATATATATATATATATATATATATATATATATATATATATATATATATATATATATATATATATATATATATAGATATATTCCTTCTAGTAACTCAATGGCATATGACACAGCGCCAACAGTCGGAAACAATTGAACCACATCTTTCAGACAGACGAAAACATTTCGGCAACGAGAACTCGTACGTCCGGAACACCCGAAGGTGGCTACTATATCTGCCAGGGTAAACTTTACCCTGGTATAGAATGTTACATATAAACAATAATAATATTGTAGTAGAATATTCGCTAAGCAAGAATATGAAATGATATTGAAAAAGAAAATAAATGAAATATATTTTATCCTAAAAGTCCTAAACAAATGAAATGGTGTAGATGTGGTAAATAAACCTTAAGCTGATTTAAATATATTTTGATTTCAGGTAATCTATAAGTAATTTTTTGAAATGTTTGATAGAACTGCTAATTATAATGTCTTTTGGAAGTTTGTTCTTGTCACATAAACATTCATATTTCCGTTTGTAAGATAATCATGCATTTCATTTTGATAAATGATGACTTGGTTGAAGTAGATAGGAAGTTTTTCTGCTTTTATTTTGAAATGTTTTTTTTAGATAATCGAGGTGAAAACTTCAAAAGCGATACCGGTTGCTAACCCGGCCTGTGTGGGATACTACTGCTGCAAATGCAACAGTCGCTAACCCACTAAATCCACCTCTGTTCTTTCGGTTTCCAGGCATTAGCCTACTAAACCTTCAGTCTCGCACTTAGATTAGGACTCTCGTGCTGCGATCAGCACTAGAACCTGCTCCCTTCCTTGTGTCTATATTTCAAGACCCAAGTGTATATCTCTCTGCGTCGCGTCGCAGTTTTTTGAAATCATGATACCTGACGACTGCCCGTGGCATTCTCTGTCGACATAAAGTATGTTCGCTTCATCCCAGGTCTATTCACTGTTGAATAATGCCCATCACTCCGACATCGAGTTACAACGTCAGTAATGGACTAACATCTCTGCCCATCCGAAATCAGTCTTCACTGTCGTCGTCTGCAACGAGCATCGTTCTTCTTCGAATCTTGGTGATCCTCTTCCTTCCCACCGTACCGATTCTCTGTTGGACGCTGCTCCTTACTAGCGAACTGATGAAGAACGCATCTGATAGATACATCTCTCTACCCATCTAGGTCCGACTTCACTCCTCGTCGTCTTCAGTCTCGCTTGCAGTGTGAAATTTTTTTGTTAATATATTGGAAGTGTTATTTTAGGTTCAGTGAATTGTCTATCATGAATCCAAGATATTCAAACTCTTCAACAAATTCAATTGTTTCACCATAGATTTCTATGTTTATCAAGTTTTTATCCAACAAATTATTTTTATATTGAGTGGTTATGATCATTGATTTTGTTTTCTTTATGTTGAATTTCAGCTTATTACCAAAAGTTCTGCAAACTTGGAGTCGTGTAGTATTGAAGTATCAAATTTGCAACCAATATAACGGTACGGAAAATTTTTTTTATTCAAAATTAACGTTTTTCTTTGATAAACTGACCAAAAAAAAATTCCAGAAGTTCAGCAAACTTGATAGATACTTCGGAAAAATACACCGAACAGTTGTATGAATTTGAAACCTTTTACGTTGACCGGAACATGTTTATTTATAATTTTTTTAATTGGTGGTGATCTTTTCCAGCGAGATGGTCTCGAAATAATCACAAAAGTTTTGAAACTTGGTTGCAAATTTAGAAAACATATTATTCTGATGCATTTACAAATATGCAACCTTGTACGCTGTCTGGAACTTACACCACGAATTAAAAAAAAATTTAAATAAACATGTTCCGGTCAACGTAAAAGGTTGCAAAATTGCGCGAAAACCCTTAGTGACGGAGCTCTACTGCTCACGTGTTTTTTTCTTTATAGTGGTCTTCATCTGTTTGTAAATAGCCGGATAGTAACTTCGCATTATAATGACCTGTGAGTTTTTTTGTTCTGAATCTCAAGATCAAATGCTTATTTTTTCTGCCCAAACTAACATACTGTTTCGATGCACCTTTTTTCCGTGTTTTCGTGTGTACCTACTCCTAACTTTATTTACGTAAATTTCTCATTCTGTGATATCTCCAAATCTATTCATGACGTGTATGAAACTTGCAACTTCTTGACTTTGACGTTTCTACTGGAACAATGTCATGACTACTTGGAGTTTCCACTGTAATTATTTTTTATAAAGAAATAAAAAACTAACTTTTCACAGGTTAAAATAAAAATCTATTGAGTAAACGCGTTTCGACATAACATTGACTTCATCTCGTACTAAACTATGGTATTACAAAACAATCTATTTATACGAAAATTGAATATAACAGAGGGTACTTAGAGAAACTAAATAACAATAAGCAATTCATTCTGAGCTATTAGTAGGTACCTACATTGAACAAATTAAGGAGAGGAGAAGGGTTTACTTCAATCTGGTCGTTAACTAAATTTTCGGAATTTTTATATTTATTTATGTATAGGGATTCCCAACAGTTTGGTTTTATGGAGACTATTTTCAAATTGTAATATATTGTAATTGTGATTAAAGGTATGGTTTTCTTGAATAAGATGACACGCATAATTAGAATCAGTTTTCTGCTTAATATAGCTACGTTGGTGTTCGTGTATTTGAGTTTTGAAATTTCTACGTCCTATATAGAATTTTTCACAATCGTTACAGTCGAGTTTATAAACACCAGTACGTTCATGTCTATGAATTTTTGATTTGTTGTTTTTAATCAATTTTCCAATGCTATTATTGGTTTTATATGAAATTTTGAAATTTTGTTTTTGAAAAAACAATTTCAGGTTTTCGGAAGTTTTGCCCAAGTATGTTAAACTGCTAAATACTCTACTTTTTTCGGATATAAGTGGGTAAATTTCTGAAATTGCCATTTTGTATTTTTTCCTCTGAATGAGGCTGTCAATCATATTAGGTGAATAACCATTATTTACTGCCATTTGTTTAATTATATGTAATTCCTTCCGAAAATTAGCTTCGGACAACGGAATTTTGAAAAGTCTATGAATCATACTATGATAAGCCGCTAATTTATGTGAAAAGGGGTGTAGTGATGTGTTATGAATTGTAATATCTGTATGAGATGGTTTATGAAAAATTGAAAATTCGTGTTTATTGCTTTTTCTGGTAATAGTTAAATCTAAGTAATTAATAGAATTATTCATTTCAGTTTCTAGAGAAAATTTAATACGAGGGTATATGGAATTAATATAAGTAATGAAATTATCCAATTGTCTATATGTACCAGTGTAGCAAACAATGACGTCATCAACGTATCTATACCAATAAAGAAAGTATTTACTGCTGAAGTGGTTCATAATAGTTTTCTCTAAATTATCCATAAAGATTTCTGATAACAGAGTTCTTAACGGATTTCCCATAATCAAACCTTCCTCATTACTATAACACACGTTGTTGAAACTGAAATAATTTTGTTCTAAACAAATTTCCAGTAAATGAGTAATATCTGACTGTATAAGTGGATGAACATTATTAGAAATAAGAAAATTTTTGATTAAATTTACAGTTTCATTAGGCGGAGTGCTAGGAAACAGATTGTTCACATCTAAAGAAAATGATTTTGAATTGTGAGGTAATACAATATTTTGAATGTTTTTGATCAACTCGTTTGAATTTTTAATGGCGTACTTGGGTTCAAATTTCGTATATTTCTTAATTACGTCAATCAAAAATTTTGATAATTTAACGGCTGGAGCTGTTATATATGAAACTACTGGTCTGATGGGATAACCATTTTTGTGTAATTTAATTAAAGAATATAACTGAGGTGCTTGTGGATTAGTTATGACTAACTTTCTTATATCACCATCACTAATTATTGACTTTGATTCATTAATTGCAATTTTGATAATTTTCGAAAATTTCGTTGTTGGATCTTTATTTGAAATTGTATAATTACCAGAGTTTAAGAATTCTTTAGTTTTGGATAAATAGGTTCCTTGATTTAACGCTACTACCGTATTACCTTTATCAGCTTTTGTAAATACCATAGTTTAGTACGAGATGAAGTCAATGTTATGACGAAACGCGTTTACTCAATAGATTTTTATTTTAACCTGTGAAAAGTTAGTTTTTTATTTCTTTATAAAGTTATGAATATGAACTTTCACCAAGTAAATGCCAATTCCATTCAATGTAATTATTTCAATTTCCATTGCAGTAGTACTATATTGTTACAACAATGTACTAGTAAAATATTCTGCAATCTGCCATTATTTGTAATTTAGCCAATAAATCATTTTAACTTTCAGTTAACTAGTAATTAAGTTTTATTTCAGATTTTATGTACCGATGTTAAAGTTAACAGATAAGTTTTATCGAATTATGATAGGAAAAGTATGGGATGAGGAAAAATGGGACATCAAGAGAGAATTTTCAAATGCAGTAGTTCTTCGAGAATTTAATTCTCGGTATGATTACAATGATGGAGAAATCATCGTAATGGATCTTTCCGAGTGCTCTGTAAAGATTATATCGAAATTTAGGGCAAATGTGCTAAGCGACGGTATTCATTTACTAACGGTAAGTTAATTTTCATTAAGTTTATTCATTTTCTACTATAATATATCCAATGCAATATGAGCCTTCAAGACACTTGCGGGGCTCCAAAATGCAACTTCTTTGAAAGAAATTTTCAGTTGTATTTTCCCAAAAAATAATACCACTGCGCAGTAACATAATTGAAAAGTGAGATGCGGTAGTGGATTTTAAATCCGTTTTAGACCTCCTGAACTATATGCATTTTGCTTTTTTTCATGAAGAAGAAATCTTATTTTGAATGGTTTGGATGAGTTGCCTCCATATTTGTGGAATTCTGGACTTCTATTGTCTATAAACAAAAAAACAAAAAAGAAATTTGATTAGTAGATGGCAAGTTCAACTAAAGGAAAATAGTTGAAAAAGTGCAATTCAATGAATTATTAGTATTGAAGTGTCTGAAAAAAAATATAAAATTATAAAATTGATATAAACGACGTTTCGGTTAGTTGGGTATCTCTAACCGTTCTTAAGTGTGAACTGATTATCAGAGGAAAAAAAAAGGAACACGTGTTTCATTCCTCCCTGAAGTATGTGTCAGGGAGTCGGGCAGCTTGAGTTTGGGATTAACTCCTTCAACCAGATCAGAGGATACACTTGTATGTACAAGTGCATTAAGGATAGGTGAGACGGGATATTTATGGAACATAGGAAGTGTGGGTAGGGTTCAGAGGATTAATACTGGCCCAGCATTCGCCTTTTATGCTTGCAAGTAGAGACTTACATTATCATGAGGAAACCTCTGAAAAAATCTCATGGCAGACCAGTCGGCCCCGGGGTTTGAACCCGAGACCGCCCAAATACTAGCCAGCGTACGCTAAGTATGCGACCAACTAGCTTGGTGATTATCAGAGTTTGGAATGGTCTTTATATACTCCCTAGATTGTTTTTATCAGGCGTGCCGTGTTGAGCGTCTCTTCCATTGGGTGAGGGGAGGAGCTTGAGACCACTGAACCGAAACGTCTTGTATATTAATTGTATCATTTTATATTTTTTTTTTCACTATTTACTAATTTATTACTTACCAATCCCATTTTATATTTTTTCAGATACCTACTTCAATCCTACTAAGTCATTGAATTTAACTTTTTCAGCTATTTTCCTTTTTGTCGAACTTGCCATTTACTAATCAAACTTCCTTTTTTTCACTTTATAGATAACCGAATTCCAGAATTCCACCAATAAAGAAGAAAGCTATCAAAATTTGGGCAAATTGAGTAAAAATGTTGGACTCCCCAAACTGTGGGGAAATGAGTGACGTGTAGGTGCATGAGCGGGAATTTTTAAACCGGTGGGAAAAATGTGGAAATTTAATTTTTAAGTTTATTATGAACAACATTTTTAAAACTCGGTCTTCTAGGGCTTTTTGGATTATGTATGAAGCAGAAAAAAACAATTTTTTGAGGATTATATTGATTGTACTCAAATACCTTTTAGCGGAATAATTTTTTTCTCTAACATTCAGTATGGGTACTGAGTTAATGTTAGTATAATATCTAAGGGATTTCAAGTATTTTCTCCAGCAGCCTCTTCAATGTAGAGATTTCTTCATGGTTTCTGAGGGTTTGCGCAATTCCACAGTTAATCCAGATTGAGTTACTGGGATGAAATTTGGTACGTCGTTGTAATCTTTTGTGAGTTTCAACTTTGCTCCTTCACCCCTACCATTTGTATATACAGACTGCATGACTTTCTTGGTTTTTGAGAATTCGCGTACCTTCGCAGCTCCTGCAGATAGAGGCAGAGGATTTATTGAGATTTTGTACGTGAATTGAGTTGATGTTATGAAAGAGCCTCGGAGTTGTTTTATCTAGTTTCCTCAACTACCCTAATTTCATAGTACTGATTAAATATTTCTCCATGGGTTTTAAAGATTTACTTACCTCCACAGCCCCTATAAAATGTACATTTTTTCTTTAATCAAATGGTTCAAACACTTTTTGACTGTCTTTCTTGTATATAAATATTTGAGGTTATACCGATATGCCGATAAATGAAAAATGGTTTTTTTCTTTTTCAGAAATGCCACTCCGCAAGATTGAAAGAAATTCATGTCATTAGTAAAGTTGCATCCGCACTTCTCTCTTGGTCCAAGACTTTCTTACCATCCAAAATATCATCTCGAGTATGCCTATGATTCTATTACGATAAGTAGTTTTCTGGAATTGCATACCATACAAAGCATTTTCATAATGTATATCCGAACCTAAGGAAGTTCTTCACAAACAACTTTTGCACTCTGTAGACAAGAATAAATTTTGATTGGTTTTTCCATATATTATTTTATATTGCTCATTTATTTCAAATTTTCATTTGTAGTATTATAAATACAATAAACCTTGTTCTAAGTCTTTAAATACTCTCAAAAATTCGAACAAAATATTAGATCTGTAAAAGCTTTTTCAGAATGTGTAAAATTTCAGAAATTATTGTCGACTCTTCAGAGTCTGAAACTTGAATTATTTTAGTTTAATACTATTTGAAAGTGCTATTGTTTGGTTTGTAGCATATTTGTATGCTTCCTCTCTCTATCTGTCTCTCTCTCTTAGTGTGTTAGATATTTGACATTCAGAAGATATATTACAATTATTTCAAGAAGTGCAGACCGGGTTACATTGTAACCTTTTTGCTATTCTACATTTACGTCGAATGGACATGAGAGCTCTGGAGAATTCGAATGACGATAGGGTATAAGAAAATCAACAACCCCGATATGCAGACGATACAACTCTTATTTGCTGCATCAGCAGGAGAACTAACCAAACTGCTGGAATTAGTAGAATTGTCAGTTCGACAATGGAGCTAACCTAAGCAACACTAAGATATTCACTTGGGTTCAACAATATCTAACAATGTTGGCTGCAGCGATGAGATAGGATGGAAAACATCTGGAAAAGACATCAGATCTCTCTGATAATCAAAATGAGACGAAAGAATATCAGCCTGATCTTCTCTATATTTTCATATGGCTCAGAATGCTGGACAATTAAACTCTTATATAAAGAGAAAATTGAGACCTTTGAAATGTTCTGCTAGTGAGAGATTAAAAGAAAAGGGACTACGCACAATAGTAGATATCAACAAGAATTTCCAAATTTTTCAGACACGTGGTGAGGAGAAATGTCCTGGATAGGCTCGGCTTCAGGGGTATGGTACTTGTCAGAGGAGAGCGAAGAAGGTCTCCCGCAGGATTAACAGACCTCATAGTTATACCTAACACAAACCATCAACGTTAACAAGCGATAGAGTCTTGAAACGCGATTTTACTAGAAAGATGTAATACAAAAATAAATGTCTTTTTCAAAGCTTTGTATGTAAGAGAGCAAAATGATTATCACATTCAAAAATTTTCAGAAATTGAAGAGTCAAAAAACCGACAACTATATTGATTTTATATTTTGGGGTTGTGAAAGTATTTGATTACGAATTACTTACTAGTCAGTTTAAGGCTGTAGCCAGAAAACATAAGTTTTAGTAGTAGAGTACTAAATTAAAAATATCGAATAAAAAAAAATTTTAAGTATCTTTATTTATGTCAAAAAATGAATACAAAATTTTAATTTTAGATGACATAATAGTAGTTACAAGTATTAAATTAAAAATATTGAATTCAAAAAAAAAAATTTTTAAGTATCTTTATTTATATCAAAAAATGAGTACAAAATTTTCATTTTAAATGACTGCAGTTCTTACCCATATTTTCCATTTTTCATTTTAAATAAAAGTTATATTATTATTCTAAAATTTCAATTAATCAAAATGATTTACGAAGATAACTCTTGTATCTTTTTGGTTTGATCTCTATAATAATATAGTTTAGAAGTTCGTATAATTTCCTACTCATAGTTTCAATTATATGTGAGAGTATTCCTCGACTAAGTTTGTTTCTTCTCGTATTTTTTAGATATTTGCCCATGAGAATAGAGAAACATTGTCAGATTTCATTCCTGCTAAGTACTTGCCGAAGGACTACGGTGGGGAACTTAAAAGTCTCGATGAAATGAGAGGTAATTGCAACTCATTTATTTTTTTTTTCGATTTGTTAAGAAAGTGCTGCTTTCAATGAAAGTTTTTTCTTATGTTACTGCCGAAAACCTCAAAAAAGATATGGAACATTTTAAAACTAACTCTTTTAGTCTAGTGTTTTTTTGTTCAACTATTTTCAAGAATCTCGGAAAAATATGAACAATGTTTCATTCGATTCGGAATATCATGCAGATAATTTTTGACAAAAATTAAGTTCCGCTCGAAAAAATTGTAAAAGTTATGAACAATTTACTAAAAGAAAATAGAGGGTTTGGTTTTCTGTAAATATCTCAAAAACTAATTGAGAATTTTGAATTCTAAAAAAAGATGCGAAAAGAATAGAAAATTTCTTGAGAGAAAGTCTCTACATCCGAAACTGTTATAACAATTTTTATATTCTTCCAGAGGGGTGAAAATACTGCCGAAAACGGGTACTCAGGCTTGCGCGAGTCACGCCCACTTTAACAATAAAAGCTATTTAACCATATTAAATATGAAAATTGAGAAATTAAAAAATTCAGGCTCCTACTGTCGAGCTCTTTCTCTAAAAATGAAAATGAACTCATGCAGTTTTTTGACAACACGCTGTCATGCAAAATTATCGGTAGTTTTGATGCACTTGTGCAATTACTTACTAATATTTCCCGAATAGAGTCATGGTTTTAAAATAGGAATTACCATAGATACGTACGATGCAATTATCGCAGGGCTCTTTCGCTCTCTATAATGCAATTATCGCTGTAATTTTCGATAATTGCATCCTATTTACATGGGATTTTTGACAGAAGGGAAATATTCGTAAGTAGTTGCACAAGTGCATCACAATTACCGATAATTCTGCATAATTAAGTGAGAAATCACGATAAAAATTTTTGCCGGCGTGTATATTGCAATTTCTTAATTTCCCGGTAATATTCGAGAAATCAAATTCCAATAAAAACAACTTTCCGTAAGTAATTGCACAAGTGCATCAAAATTGCCGATTTTGATGAGAGTAATTTTGGAGAATATTTCCCTCCTGTCAAAAATCTCATGTAAATAGATTGCAATTATCGAAAATTACAGCGATAATTGCATTGTAGAAAGCGAAAGAACCCTGCAATAATTGCATTGTACGTATCTATGGTAACTCCTTTTTAAAAATATGTTTCTATTCGGGAAATTCTTCTTCTTCTGGTTCCGTACCCGGTTTCGAGCGTAGACGACCTCTCTACAACTACTCGTGTTGTGCATGATATAGTGATACACGAATAGAAGGGACCTACAGTTTAACGACGGTTCCGAACGTCTTCATATAGAGGCTTTACTAGGCAGAATACATCTCGGTGGTTTGCCATTGCCTTCCGAGAGATGGCTCCGCATTAATTCGTTGGTTCAGCCGGAATTCGATCCACCGACCTTGACAACTGAGCTACGGAGCCACATTCGGGAAATATTCACCCAAATTGCACTCGTGCATCAAAATAACCAAATAATTTCGCATTCCAGCGTGCTGTCTTTGAAAAACTGCTTTCGGACATTTTCATATTTTGGAGAAAGAGCCCACCTTAGGTGTCGAGCTCTTTCTCTAAAAATGAAAATGAACTCATGCAGTTTTTTGACAACACGCTGTCATGCAAAATTATCGGTAGTTTTGATGCACTTGTGCAATTACGTACTAATATTTCCCGAATAGAGACATGGTTTTAAAATAGGAATTACCATAGATACGTACGATGCAATTATCGCAGGGCTCTTTCGCTCTCTATAATGCAATTATCGCTGTAATTTTCGATAATTGCATCCTATTTACATGGGATTTTTGACAGAAGGGAAATATTCGTAAGTAGTTGCACAAGTGCATCACAATTACCGATAATTTTGCATGACAGCGTGTTATCAAAAAACTGCATGAGTTCATTTTCATTTTTGGAGAAAGAGCCCTACACCGAAGGTCTCTTGCTCCAAAATATGAAAATGACCGAATGAAGTTTTTCAAAGACAACACGCTGGAATGCGAAATTATCTGGTTATTTTGATACACGAGTGTAATTTGGGGGAATATTTCCCGAATAAACTTTCAACTTGTCAAACTGACGTTAGTAATTGATAAATTCTTAGGTTGTCACCAATAACCGTAATATGAACTATGCTACTATTCAATTATCGGTCTACAGTGCTATTATCGCTGGTTTCTTTCGCTTTCTACAATGCAATTATCGCTTGTAATTTTCACAAGGGATTTTTGACAGGGGGGAAATATTCGCAGTAATTTTCGATTATTGCATTCTATTCACATGGGATGTTTGACAGGATGGAAAAATTCGCTGTAATTTTCGATAATTACACTCCATTTACATGGGATTTTTGAAAAGTAGGAAATATTCGGTATAAGTGCAGAAAATACATATTTTGAATCGGATGAATCACAAACAGTTTTGAAATCAAAACAAAAAATTAATTATATGACTCACAGAAAAACTTTTGAGTTATTTGCTATAGCTATTTCTTTTCAGGCGATTTCGATGAAATTTGTGAAACGAATCGTTCAGATTTGGTTAAGTACGTGAACACAAAATCCCGTGAGGAACTGAGACAAGGAAATTCTATTACTGAAGAATTACAGGGAACCTTTAAAACATTGCAAATTGACTGATGGACTCGTAGTTCATGTGAAATATCAGTTATGTGAATTGTATAAATTAACGTCATAATAGTAGGTACCAAAGATGAACATATTGTTTCTTTGAAATATTCAGTCTTATGTTTAAATATGGAATAGGTATATGGAAAATATTTGTTATATTCATAAAAATTTATATATACCTATATTTAATAGACAAAAAAAAATTATTCACATCATTTGATAAATCAAGAATTTTACCAATAACTGTTATGGTAATTTTGAATGACGCATTATTCGAAAATATAGGCAATGATTCATTGTATCATTCATTTATTATTTGACAAAAATTTTTGAATTTTCCAAAAATTTTGATGATTAAGATGTTGAAAAAGGTCTACAATTTCTTTCCTTCGCAAGATTTGGGTACAAGTTTATCTGAGAGGTATAAATAAAGATACTCTAGCCCTAATAATAGTATATAGAGCAATATCAAAAATCTTTATAAAATAGAGAATGAAATACTTATAAAATGTTAAATTTTTAGTTTCAAAATATGATTACTAGTTTAGTGCTGTATTACTATATTATATACTATAGTACTGTATTAGTTATTTTCAAATACTTGAATATTTTAAGATCATTAACTTTGAAAAATTGTTTTTCTTTAATGAACCTTGTGCTTTATCCAAAGTAAGCTTACCTTAGATATTTCACTAATTAATCGAAGTACTATTACTGTGCGACATTAATATTTTATGTTTTATTTTTTT
The DNA here is from genome assembly GCA_030704885.1 of Cynegetis impunctata. NCBI lineage: Eukaryota > Metazoa > Arthropoda > Insecta > Coleoptera > Coccinellidae > Cynegetis > Cynegetis impunctata. The sequence goes on along the minus strand of JARQZK010001466.1, from coordinate 22,210 downwards.
AATGACAGTTTATCATAGGATTTATTTAAATATAATTTCAGTCTTTTCAGAGCTATATGGTATGGGCCCCCAATATTTTCTATAAGTCCTATATTATGTATATTATATATATATATATATATATATATATATATATATATATATATATATATATATATATATATATGGTGTAATGGAAGAACACTTATGTGAATGTCACCTTTTGTGTACCTGTGTAGTGGTTGTATAATAAATATTTTATTATTATTATTATTATATATATATATATTTATATATATATATATATATATATATATATATATATATATATATATATATATATATAGAAATTGATGTCTGTATATACAGGTTTATTCTGCAACACCTGAATCCAAGAACATCGAGACATAATCATCTGTTGTTTTATCACGGAAGTTGCAGAGATTTCAAAGATGCGTTTTTACTTTTGTATAGAAGTTGCGATATTTATTTATTTTTTCAGCATATTTTCCAAATTCGGACGGAATCGGAGATCTACGGAGGTGCAAATTTTTGAGGCACGCGTATATATATATATATATATATATATATATATATATATATATATATATATATATATATATATATATATATATATATATATAATATATATATATATATATATATATATATATATATATATTTATTCGAATTGTTGTTGCCTGTGATCTATTTCTAATCTCTTGATAATTATTAGCAATAACAGGCTGGTTGAATATTAATTATTAATAAAGTCGAGTTTTTTAAGATTCAACCAGCCTGTTATTGCTAATAATTATCAAGAGATTATATATATATATATATATATATATATTTAAATATATATATATATATATATATATATATATATATATATATATATATATATATATATATATATAATATATATATATATATATATATATATATATATATATGTATTATATATATATATATATATATATATATATATATATATATATATATATATATATATATATATATATATATATATATATATATATATATATATATATATATATATATATTATATATCATCCCCTATAACTAGTAATAGTTTTAATATAATTTACATTGTGCCAATAAGATAATTCAGTTGAAGTAGTACAGTGCCATCTAGGAGAAGGACAATAAGCATTCACAGATAGTTAAAAGTGACCGAAGAGAACTGCAATAAAGTTGTCCTATAACCTATAAGCTGAACATGTCTACTGTAGGAAAGGAAACTTCATATAAACGTAATACAATAGCTAGAGATCCAACCATAGAAATCTAAATACAATGTACTCTATATAAAGTATATATCGAACCTTTAATAGAATTGTGTATATTGAATTAGTTAGAAGATCCATCTACAGATGTCGCTAAAATAAATATATATATAGATATATATATATATATATATATATATATATATATATATATATATATATATATATATATATATATATATATATATATATATATATATCACAAATGAAATTTGAACTCTCTGAAATCACCAATTTCGGCCAAGTTTGAACAAAATACTGAAATAGGTTAATTTATGATTGAAGTTATATCGCTGGTTCAAAGTTATAGGTATCTCCATCCCGTGGCGCCGAGAAACAACAATTAAAAAAAATTCAAATGATAAGGGTAGTCGAAAAACACATCATTTCAAACTTCTTTTTATTTTCTCTTCAACCGTCCATTCCTGTTAATTCTCAATTTTTTAAGATTTCTGCCAAGTTGCTGAGTCTGAAAACAATAGTGGTAATGATTAAATATCGATTCTATTTAACGATTGTATTGCTGTAAATGTTCTCTTCCTACTTCCATATATATTATATATATATATATATATATATATATATATATATATATATATATATATATATATAGCTAAGAAAAAACTCGTTGGGTACGCAGCATGCAGGAAGTATACTCTTATAACACTTTTTCCAATATTTCGACAATGTTTATTGTCATCATCAGGGAATGCTACAAAATTATTACAAAGTGAAACCAGGACAATTTGTGGAAAAATGAACAAATAACTTACAGTGTCCATGAGATTGTATGCATAGATCTTAAATTAAAATTAATCTTGACGTTCATAAAAAAGTGCACACATTCAGAACAAAGTCAGAGTAAAATTAAAATTGCCATTGTCACCAAATTAGAATAATGGCAATTTTAATTTTACTCTGACTTTGTTCTGAATGTGTGCACTTTTTTATGAACGTCAAGATTAATTTTAATTTAAGATCTATGCATACAATCTCATGGACACTGTAAGTTATTTGTTCATTTTTCCACAAATTGTCCTGGTTTCACTTTGTAATAATTTTGTAGCATTCCCTGATGATGACAATAAACATTGTCGAAATATTGGAAAAAGTGTTATAAGAGTATACTTCCTGCATGCTGCGTACCCAACGAGTTTTTTCTTAGCTTTATCCTAACTGGTCAGCAAAGACTTCCCCTCTCTTTTATATATCTATATATATCTATTTATATTTATTCATTTTTTATATATATATATATATATATATATATATATATCTATATATATATATATATATATATATATATATATATATATATATATATAATGTAATATATATTTTATTTTAAGCAAGGACAATATAAACGTGTATTATTTTTGCAAGCCTTATGGTTTTTTCCTAGATTGTTTCAGATAAAAAATGACTAAGTAATAAATTGTAGGGATTAATTAACTAAGAGGGTGGCAGGCTAGACCGTCGTGTTCGAGTCGCTACAAAATAAATGAATAAACATTGCCAGATTGACATTATACTGGAAAAACAGAAATAGTTTGCTTTCATCAATAAATGTGTAAGAATCCTGGATAGTATTTCAGGAATAGTGGTGATTGTTATAATTATTATGTCATTATGTATTGAGTGTAATGAAGAAATTCCTTCATTAAAATGAGTTTATTTAGGCATACATTTCTCCAAGCTGGATATTTGCAGTCAGGGCCGTAGCCAGTGAGAGGGTTAGGGAGTTTGAATCATGCAGCGATTAATAAATAAGAATTCGCTTAACTGAATGTTCATTTTCTATGATAAGAAAATTGAATTCATATTTGAGAAACTCGGTTTGTCAAACTCGGCTGTCTGATTCATTGTGATATCGATATATTCCCAACTAAACAAATACTTTATTAACATTGTAAATTAAAAAAATTATAATAATAAAAATTTTGTAATAATATAAATGGTTTTCAATGATATCTGTGAATATTCAGAGTAGTGCTCTAAAAATGGTTTAATTATTAAAACAACGTAGAAAGCACGGTTTCCGAGAAAATCATGATCTTATAAGTTGATGTACACCCCTATTCGAAGCGAACAAAATTGAGTTTGGAAATAAAAACTAGGTAGACTTCTGTCAAATTCCAAATGAAATTTCTAGTTAATTGAGCTCAATGAGATTCGCAGATTTAGCGTCAAACTGAATCCTTCTAGATTTAGAGGTTAAATCCACTTCTGCGACAATAAATGAGATATGTGATAAAGTGAAAAATAAGTGTTTAAATTTTGTTTGTTTTAAGCAGGGCGGGCATTGTTAAAATCCAAGACCTCTGGTAACATATACCTGACTAAAAACAAATTGCCTTAGGCTAATGGCCTAAGTATCCGGCCCATCTTACCATCCTGAATTGGGAGAAGAAGAAGCAATGTCAGAATTATAGAGATGGCAGCCAGAAGATTATACTTGGAACCCTTTTTCGGGTACCTATTTATAGTCATATTCGTATGAAATTATGCGCATAACCACCAAATAATAGAAACATGACATGAACAAATAAAATCATAATCTTTATTTTAGTAGGTTTTCGCTTCGAACGAGTGATTGACCTTTTTGAATTGCTTTCTCAGAATGTGTTGAAGAAAATCTGGCAGACGCATCTCTTGTTTTTATTTCCAAATTCAATTTTATTCCCTACGAAGTGAGATGTGCATCGACTAATAAAATTTTACTTTTCTCGTAAACGGTGCATTTTATGCTATTTTGAAAAGTGTATCTTCTTGAAAAAAAATTATTTAGGAAATCTTATAGGTCATGTAAAAAGATTTTCATGTCAGTGGCGGAACGTCCCTACTTTCTACGCGCTTCATAACCGAATCACATCCAGACCAAACACTTTGTTGTGCACAAAAACTTTAGTATATAACATTTCAGCCTTGAAGCTCTAAGGGTAAGGAAAATATTAAATATTGATGATTTTAAGGCGTATCTTTGGTGGGCCCTAGCTTCTTTAGGTAGCGTTTTTGGCCTATGTTTATAGTAACTGTTTTTCATATTGTAGGTGTAGATTCACCACCCGATATTTAGTCCTAGTTTCCGGATATCCTGTTTATAAAATATAAATGTTGGAAAGATCATATCATTCTTACTACAAATTAACTCAAACTATTCAATATGAACGAAGCACTAGCTAATTTTCAGATAAAATTTAAATATATAACATAAAGTGAACAATGAAAATTATTCAATAATCTGAAAAAAATCTTTCCAAGGAACCTGATTATATGTATTCCGCGACGAGAATTCTACATTCACAGTAATCACAATCCAACGGTGAATTATTGAAATCGTTAAGTCACCTCGACTCAAAATCTGCATATGGCTGTTTGGATCTTATTAGATCCCATCAATGCAGCAATTTGACTCGGAATGAATTAACAAATTTCTTATTGTTCCCCAATTCAAATCGCGGTCGGGCTGCTATCTGGATAACAACCCAGAGCGCCCTCTACTAAAGTTATTGGAACCCAACAATTAACCGCTGAGGTCGAAAATGCAGAATTCCGTAACGAGAACACATATTTTCTGACATGAAATGACTACTCTGTACTGTGGCGTATGTGGTTCCAAAGCACACTAGGTTGGCGTTTTTAAAAACTCTGAACATATTCAAGAGAGTGCGCTCCATAAATACTTGTCGCGATATTCGCCATATTCAAAATCAAATCAATTCTATGATTCTGTTGGATTGTGAATGTAGAATTCTCGTCGCGAAATTCATCTTTTTTAGGACGATACCGGTTATGGTTAGAGTACTTTTAGTCATATTTTCCCCGAAAATAGACTATTTCACTGCATCGGAAGTCAAGAGTGAGGTGCGGGAGTGGTTTTCAGAATCCTTTTATACCTCCCGAACCACGATTCTTAAGATTTCTTTGATGTATGATATACTTATATATATATATATATATATATATATATATATATATATATATATATATATATATATATATATATATAAACAAACTCTTGGAAAAATTTCACAATATAATGATAAATTTACTGGGGTATTTTGTGGAATCGTGAAAATGGTTGTTTAAGCGGTATGGTAAATTTCAGAGTTTGATTCTTATCGTAGATTGTAATAGTGGTGACATGTTATTAAATATCAACTGCTCATTAAGAACGGGAAATTTACAGAGGTGTGCTGCTGATAGTGTGATATTGCTATTGCTTCAAGAAGGTGCCATTTCTTTGCGTTGTTACCTGCATGTAATAATTTCGAAATTCGAAATCTATGCAGTGCTTATTTCTCATGCAGTATTCGGAAATAGCAGTACAATTTCTATTATAGAGTTTTCCATGTTTCTTTATCTAGGTTTCAATGTTACCTACGTCTAGTTTGTGCAATGTAAAATGCATCACAACTACCACAGTGGATATGATCTACAGTGGCGTAGATAGGGGCGGGGGAATCAAGAGGATCAATCCCCCCCATGAGCCTACGTATTTGAGTATACATGAAATTTATTAAGATTGAGCACTAGCAACTCTTTGAGCACAATGTATATGCAATTATATGAAAATCATCTAAATATGTTTTTGTGACGGCTGTGCAATTGAGTATTGTATAATTTCCGCGCTTCGAGCAGTAAGACCAATCAGGAGCCATGAAAAGGTCGCTCGCTATAATTATGGACACATCGAGCACATTTGAAGTAAATTTCTGAGTATTTACTCATTAACATATTATAAACATTATAATATATCAAAAAATTGAATCGTTTTTCTAATTTTGGGTTAAGTAACTAGTAGTTTTAGAATATTTTATTCAATGTTTAATTAGTGAGTTTAATCGGTTACTTTGAGCAAAACACGTGTTTAAAAAAGTTCAAATGCCTCTAATGGACAATTTTTATTTCGAAAGGAAGAAGTCAACTAAAAACAAATGATATGTTCCACTTCATCCATTTGAGCTCTTTATGTTTGGTTCTAGTGACCGATTAAAGAAACTTCCTGTTCACATTCGAGTAGCGTTACTTCTACTCATAGAAGACTTTCAATCAATATTTAATATTTCGAATATTTTGTTAATATAGAGTATCAAAATATGAGCTTCTCAAAAAATAAGACTAAATCTTGACTTTGATTGTCAATTTATTTCCTCCCTAATATTTTTAAGTTAATAAAAATTGTCGAGTCAGTTAAAGTTTCGTGTGATGGCGTTTAATCCATATCTTGACATCTACATTATGAAACTTGAAGGCAGATTTACTAATCATGAGAATATATTAGAAGGATTTACAGTACTTTTCAAGCATGATTTATATGCAATTGACAAAACAGCTGATAAATTCATCAAAAATTTTATCAAAAAATTCTTACTGCCACATCTGCTGTTCTCGTTAACTTGAAAGTGTGGAAGAAATATTTTTTCGTAGAGACGATGTTAGGCCTAAAAAATCATTGAAAGGGCTGGACGATTGCCTAGAATTTTTTTTTTTCGAATAAGTATCAATATTATCTACGTTAGGGTTCCGTACCATTGACTATGCCCCCCTTAAATATTCATTTTATTTTCATTTAATTATTTATTATTAAATTAAATATACAGCTAACTATTTTGTGAGTATTTCAATTGACTACCTGTTAACTTTCATTAATATCAAGCAAAAATAGGTAAAAAATCGCGTTTTTTGTATGGGGCCCCACTTAAATATTCATTTCATTTAAATTTCGTTATTTATCATTAAAATGAAAATACAACTGAGTATTTTGCAAGGTATTTTGTGAATATTTCAAGTGCCTACCCATTGCAATTATTGATATCCAGCCAAAAAAGACAATATAGTCGCGTTTGTTGTATAGAAGCCCTCCTTAAATATTCATTTTATTTCGTTTTTAGTATTTGTTGTTATAGCGGCAACAGAAA
>JARQZK010001466.1:0-10000 GCA_030704885.1 Cynegetis impunctata | reverse complement strand
AATGGTGCACTGGAATTATTTGCCCATTACACAAAAAAGGTGATCAACTTGAATGCAAAAACTATATATATATATATATATATTTATATATATATATATATATATATATATATATATATATATATATATAGTTTTTGCATTCAAGTTGATCATATATTGGTTGAAGTTGATATATATATATATATATATAGTTTTTGCATTCAAATTGATCACCTTTTTTGTGTAATGGGCGAATAATTCCAGTGCACCATTTATCTGGCATTTTTTCTTCGTTCCAGGCTTTAACTATTATTTTATGTATTTGGTCTATGAGCGTCTCGCCTCCAAATTTAAACAATTCTGCAGGAAGGCCATCAATTCCAGGGTGTTTATTATTTTATAGTCTGGAGTTGTTTCAGTACACGATTTTCAAAGGCTCGCTTTTTTCTTCGATGCACTTGTTTTTCTTCTCTTCGGAGATCTTTGTACTTTTCTTCTCTTTCCCGAGTCCTTGTTTGCTGCATAAGTTTATATGCATTATTCTTTCTTTCAGTCATCTTCTGGCAGTCTTCATCGAACCAAAAGTTGCGTGGAGGAGGCCTTTTTATTCCCAAAATATTATTTGCTGCTTGTTCTATTTTGTTCTTGCATATCGTCCACTGTTCACTTGCTAAAAGGCTTTCGTCTATAGTATTTTCATTTTCAATATAACCTTGGAATAACACTCCTTAACACAATTTATAAAATATTTTCCAATGTTCTGTATAGCCGTCTGAGTGCGCACTCAGAGGCGATTCTTGGTGAATACCAAAGTGGTTTCAGGCCTGGTCTATCAACAACAGACCAAATTTTTGTACTTCGCCAAATACTAGAAAAAACGAATGAGTTTAACGTAGATACCTTCCATCTGTTTGTAGATTTTAAATCAGCATATGATAGTGTGCTGAGAAACAAACTGTATGAAGCCATGGACGAGCTTAACATACCCGATAAACTTGTCGGGCTTACGAAAGCCACAATGCGAAAGGTCATGTGCAAGGTCCAGATACAGGGCAACCTATCAGAGAACTTTGAGACTAACACGGGACTGCGACAGGGAGATGCGCTGGCAAGTCTTCTTTTCAACATAGCTTTGGAAAAGGCTATTAGAGTTGCCGAGATAGATAACAGGGGTACTATTTTTAACAAATCCTCACATATCATGGCGTATGCAGATGACTTAGATACAGTTGCACGCACCCCACGCAAACTGAAAGAAATGTTTGCCACTTTCTCAACTGCTGCGGAAAATATGGGACTTCGGGTAAACGAAGAAAAAACGAAAGCAATGGCATCAACTCCAAACAACAGAGTTAGAAACATGGGTCAAAACTTCAGCATTGAAAACTCTAACTTTGAAGTAGTTGAAAAATTCAGCTATCTAGGTTCTCTCATGACAAACGAAAATTCCACCACAGCCGAAATCAATCGAAGGGTGGGGGCGAATAAGTGCTTCTTTGGCCCGAGTAAACATCTAAGAAGCCAAAATCTGAGCCAACGGACGAAATTAACAATCTACAGAACACTTATCATACCAGTTCTAACGTATGGCTCAGAAACCTGGACCATGTCCAAGGCAGATGAAATTGTCTTGTCCATTTTTGAATGGAAGATCGTAAGAAGAATCCTTGGAGCAGTCAACGAGAACGGTGTGTGGAGAAAAATATACAACTTTGAAATCTACAATAAATACAAGCAAATAGGTAATGGAAGGAATGTTGTATCACATATCAAGATGGGGCGACTAAGATGGGCAGGACATCTAACCAGGGCACGTGAAAGCTACTCTCCCCGGCGTGTCCTTATGACACAACCCGGAGGAATTAGGCGAAGAGGGAGACCAAGGCTGAGTTGAAAGGATGGTGTGGACGAAGACGCCAGAAAGATCGGCGCAACAAACTGGCAGCGGCTGGCTCTGAATAGGGATGACAGGCGGAAGAGACTTGGGAAGGTCGAGGCACAATTAGGGCCGTAGTACCAATGATGATGATATATATATATATATATATATATATATATATATATATAAATATAGATATAAATATATATATATATATATATATATATAATATATATATATATATATATATATATATATATATATATATATATATATATATATATATATATATATATATATATATATATATATATATATATATATATATCAGAAACTGGATGAATGGAATTATTGATTATTTGAAATTTAGATTACATCCAACAGGAACTTTTTAAAATTCAGTTAGATTCATCAAAGGTGTTCGATATTTATCTCTATTCTCGATATCGATTTATTATCATTTTAACAATTTTTGATAGTTTCAATACAGTTCTTCAGAATATTGACTGCATTCTGAAAATTTAATGAACTTTTCTGAAATTTTTCTTTTTTCTAGAAGTTCATTCATATAGAATGTCCTTTTTTTGAACTATTTGCAAAGAAAAACTGTAAACAATTGTTATTTATTTGACTAGTTACTAATTCTGTTTTTTCATTTAATTAATATATTACAGTGATTTTTCGTAGCTGTTATTTTTTGAATGCCCAGGATATTCAAGTATATCTAGATGTTTCCAGATAATTGCTAACAGAAAAACTAGTGAGCCTCCGAGCTCCGTTACTGAATTCGTATTCTCCGCTCATTTGTGTTCTTTTTTACATTCAAATTCTAAACCTCAGTCCCTCAGGAGGAATGAAGAGAACCGTAGTACTTTAATACCTGCAGAAAAACATTTAATTTCTATATAAAAATTTTGGAAATCCTAAAATAGCACTTCCCTGATATCTACCGAGAGTCTCTGAGATAATCAAAAAAAGTGCGCACTTACGTACCTAATTTCAACTGTCAGCAAAAGTAAATCTGGAAAAAATGGCGGCGATTAGAGAAAATTGTTCATGTGGCTGAATTTCGTATATGTTGTAGATAGTCAATTACAATATATTTTGTACCACTAGTTTTCTGTCATTCATCCACCTGCCACTCCGCAGTCTAAAGTTTGAAAATGCCAACATTCGCTTTGAATTCATCCAAACTTTATATATATATATATATATATATATATATATATATATATATATATATATATATATATATATATATATATATATATATATATTTATTTATTTATTGAATTTCACATTCATTTTGTATTTGGCAAAACTCTATTTCTGTCTGAAAAAGACGGATGTACAAGAAATGCTATCAATCTCAGTTCATAATATCAATCAACTATTACATTACGTGTATACTCCTTTTCAATATTAAAGAAAATATATCAGATTCAAGGTTACTCAATCATCTTAATTATTTTTAGCATATTAAATTCAATCTATTTAGTACCTTTCAGCAAAAACATTAAACTAGTTTTTATGTATTGATAAGAATAATTTTAAGAGACCATCTAATAGATTCAAAGTTCAACTAATTAAAAGAGTTAAATTAAGTTTTGCTCTCAATTACCAAATTTATTCCTTGCTCTAAATTAAATACAAGAATATATTTCAGACATAAAACCTACACTAGACTACGAAAATTATATTAATTATATTAAGTCGGCAAAATACTGTTTTTTTTTTGGATGAGTAGACAAAATTCTTCCATTCCAAAAAAAAATTCCGCTGTGTTGCGTATAATATTTTTTGGGCAACCGTGTAGCCAAAATTACATCGTCCGTAATAGTTTCGCATTTTTTCATATCCATCCATTTCATGAACAAATCATAAACGTTTTCGTACCTGGACTTTGAATTTTCAGGCAACAATTGTGCTGTAGCAGCAACTGCTGTATTGGAAATTTTGTAAGGCACATTTTCAAACTCATTATTGCTGCTGCTTTCCATAGTTTGTTGCGATAATTGCGACCAAAAACCATGCAAACTTTCGAAACTCAAAATTTCAACTAATTTCATGTCAGCCGTTATTTCGCTGGATTTTCATATTTACAATGACAACGATGTGATGGGAGCCACCACACGACAGTACAGCATCAAGGACGGTTTTTCCAAAATGTAATAAAAATTTTACAAAGAAGTTTTTTGATAATTTAGGTTATATTATTGATACTTCATGTCTTTGAACACAAACTCAAGTTCTGTGGTTTACACTTCTTGCATTTACTCTTACAATACATACTGTTTTTTATTCTTGCACAATAATGTTTCTGAATTTTCCATGGTTCTTCTAGTTTATATAATAATTTCAAGTTTACACCCAATATTGACTCATAGTTGCCACAACTATAGACTTAATTACAATTTTTCCATCCATTGCATCAGTTCTCAAAATATCTACATTACGAAATAGTATATTTCATTACGAGTCTGGAAATAGGGATTTTTCCGTGCGCGTGTGACAAATTCTCGTGTTGATGCCGGCTCTTCACGTTGGCCAACATATTGGCGAACATATTGGCGAACTTGTTGGCCAATATATTCGCCAAGAGTTGGTGGTGGCATCCACACGTTGGAACTGTTGGAAGGTCGTTCAGTTTGCTTCGATACTGGCCAATATTCGGATCAATTCATTAAAATGGATATTGGGGAGCTAACGGCTGCTGCGGTTTATTTATTCACAGCATACCGCTACTACTGACATTTTGTGAACACTAATTACGACGCTTAAATATAAAATTTTAAAAATCCGGACACCCTACTGCCTACCACTAGAAATGATAAAACCCCTCGGCGCATGTGCATGTCGTAATGCCTAATAAGTCTATCATCATTTTTCCTCATGATGACTATATCGGAAAATATATAGTATTTGAGATAAAATCAAAATTTTGAGTGAAATTCATAATTTTTTTTACTAATTTTTTTATTTCTAGGTGGCGCCACGTCAATAGTTTTTGAATGTGTTATATAAATTAAAAAACTATACATTAAATGCTATCATTTTATTTCATTATTGTAAAAATCGGTTTAGGTTTAAGATTTATAGATAGTACCACACTTCTATGGACAAAAAAATCTAAAAAACCCTATAATTTTTTTATTCCTCGTGGGGAAAAATTTTTGAAAACACTTTTCTTAAGTAATCATATGTGTTTTATCGATATCCGTTGGAATTTTCAAAATCGGACCAGCTACTAACTTTTTGTCGTGATACTATAACCCCTTAGCTTCGCCTCGAGGTAAAAATCTTTTGCATGTGATCACTCTGAAAGCTCGTAGCAAACTAAAAGTGTGACCAACGTGTGGACGCGACGGCCAAAACTCTGCCACAACCCTTTGATCTTTTGTAAAAAACCGACACCACACGGATCTCGCGCCAACTTGTCGGCCAACGTTCCAATACACACCAATGTATCACAAACACCCGCTCTACATGTTGGCGATACGTATTGGCCAACAAGTTCGCCACTATGTTGGCCAACGTGAAGAGCCGGCATGAGGCGAAGCCGAACACGGGAAGTCAAGCAAGCACGGAAAAATCATTTCTGGACGTGTAATGAATGATATTTTTTATTATACTTCGTTGAAAATGAAAACATAATAATAAAATATTACATAAAAAAGACACAAAAGAAACTTGGAACATTTTTATGGCCAACTCTTTAGCATTGAGAATCGACTTCATAACGTGGAAGATTTCATAGATAGATAAAATAAACTAGAAGAATATCGTCACTTACAGTTTTGATTTTGTTCAGATTTCACTATTCTGTAAAAAGTTGATATTCGTGTTCATATCTCGACCTGGATTTTACTGGTAATAAATTCGCGGTCGCTTGTGCCGCTTGCTCTAGGATATTATCAGGAATTTCGGGATTTTCTTCTGCGTTCATTTTGTTGGCATACATTTGCATACAGAGAATAAACAATTCTGACAATACAGTGTTAGGCATGTATGCTTGGTTTCCATGGTTATTCTCAAAGTTTTTCCGTGCGCTTGCCCGAAAAAGCCCATTTTACAATATTACTAGTATAGATAAAAATGAGGTGATTTCAAAGAAGTATAATAAAAACATAATTTTCCAATATTATTAGAAAAACACATGTTTGGTTTTAAGGGTTATTATATTTGACTCTATGACGCGGCGTTTCACCACACGGTGGCTTCTTCGGATAGAATGAATACTGAAATCTTGGTATCTTTGTTTTACATAAAGTTTTTAGTACCTAGGGAAAAACGAGAAGTGTATGAAACTTGCAACTTGTTGACTTTGATGTTTCTACTGGAACAATGTCATGACTACCTGGAGTTTCCACTGTAATTATTTGAATTTCCATTCCAGTAGTACTATATTGTTACAACAATCTAGGTACTAGTAAAAAATTCTGCAATCTGCCATTATTTGTAATTTAGCCAATAAATCATTCTAACTTTTAGTTAACTAGTAATTAAGTTTTATTTCAGATTTTATGTACCGATGTTAAAGTTAACAGATAAGTTTTATCGAATTACGATAGGAAAAGTATGGGATGAGGAAAAATGGGACATCAAGAGAGAATTTTCAAATGCATTAGTTCTTCGTGAATTTAGTGCACGGTATGATTACAATGACGGAGAAATCAGTGTAATGGATCTTTCCGAGTGCTCTGTAAAGATTATATCGAAATTTAGGGCAAATGTGATAAGCGACGGTATTCTTTTACTAACGGTAAGTAATTAATTTTCATAAAATATATTCATTTTCTACTATAATATATCCAAGGCCATATGAGCCTTCAAGACACTTACGGGGCTCCAAAATGTAACTTTTTTGAAAGAAATTTTCAGTTGTATTTTCCCAAAAAATAATACCACTGCGCAGTAATTCAAAAGTGAGATGCGGTAGTGGATTTTAAATCCGTTTTAGAACTCCTGAACTATATGCATTTTGCTATTTTATTGATGAAGAAGAAATCTTATTTTGAATGGTTCAGATAATGTTGCTTCTATATTTGTGGAATTCTGGACATTGTCTATAAACAAACAAAAAAAAACAAAAAAAAAATTTGATTAGTAGATGGCGAGTTCAACTAAAGTAAAATAGCTGAAAAAGTTAAATTCAATGAATTAGTAGGATTAAAGTATCAGAAAAAAAAATATAAAATTGATATAAACGACGTTTCGGTTAGTTGGGCATCTCTAGCCGTTCTCAAGTGTAAACTGATTATCAGAGGAAAAAAAGGAAACACACGTGTTTCATTCCTCCCTGAAGTATGTGTCAGGGAGGCGGCAGCTTGAGTTTGGGATTAACTCCTTCAGCCAGATCAGAGGATACACTTTTATGTACAAGTGCATTAAGGATAGATGAGACGGGACATTTATGGAACATAGGAAGTGTGGGTAGGGTTCAGAGGTTTAATACTGGCCCAGCATTCGCCTTATAAGTTTGCAAACAGAGACTTAAATTACCATGAGGAAACCTCTGAAAAAATTTCATGGCAGACCAGTCGGCCCCGGGGTTTGAACCCGAGACCTCCCAAATACTAGCCTAACTAGTACTCGACTAACTAGCTTGGTGATTATCAGAGTTTGGATTGGTCTTTATATACTCCCTAGATTGTTTTTATCAGGCGTGCCGTGTTGGGCGTCTCTCCCATTGGGTGTGGGGAGGAGCTTGAGACCACTGAACCGAAACGTCTTGTATATTAATTGTATCATTTTACATATTCTTTTACTATTTACTAATTTATTACTTACTAGTCCCATTTTATTTTTTTTCAGATACTTCAATCCTACTAAGTCATTGAATTTAACTTTTTCAGCTATTTTCCTTTTTGTTGAACTTGCCATTAACTAATCAAATTTCCTTTTTTTACTTTATAGACAACGGAAGTCCAGAATTCCACAAATAAAAAAGAAATCTATCAAAATTTGGGCAAATTTAGTAAAAATGTTGGACTCCCCAAACTTTGGGGAAACGAGTGACGCGTAGGTGCACGAACCGGTGGGAAAAATGTGGAAATTAATTATGAACAACATTTTTAAAACTCGGTCTTCTAGGGCTTTTTGGATTGTGTATAAAGCAAAAAAAACAATTTTTAGAGGATTAAATTGATGTTACAAAAATATCTTTTAGCGGAATAATTTTTTTCTCTAACCTCCGCCATTTGTTAACATTCAATATGGGTGTTGAGTTAATGTTAGTGTAATATCTTAGGGATTTCAAGTATTTTCTCTAACTAGCGCCTCTTCAATGTAGAGATTTCTTCATGGTTTCTGTACGTCGTTGTTGGAATGAAATCTTTAAACTTTGCTCCTTCACCCCTACCATTTGTATATACAGACTGCATGTCTTTCTTGGTTTTTGAGAATTCGCGTACCTTCGCAGCTCCTGCAGATAGAGGCAGAAGAATTATTGAGAATTTGTACGTGAATTGGGTTGATGTTATGAAAGAGCCTCGGAGTTGTTTTAACTAGTTTCCTCAACTACCCTAATTTCATGGTACTGATATTAAATATTTCTCCATGGGTTTTAAGGATTTACTTACCTCCACAGCCCCTACAAAATGTACGTTTTTTCTTTAATCAAATGGTTTAATCACTTTTTGACTGTCTGTTTTGTATATAAATATTTGAGGTTGTACCGATAATGAAAAATGTTTTTTTTCTTTTTCAGAAATGCCACTCCACAAGATTGAAGGAAATTCATGTCATCAGCAAAGTTGCATCCTCACTTCTCTCTTGGTCCAAGACTTTCTTACCATCTAAAATATCATCTCGAGTATGACTATGATTCTATTACGATAAGTAGTTTTCTGGAATTGCATACCATACAAAGTATCTTCATAATGTATATCCGAACCTAAGAAAGTTCTTCACAAACAACTTTTGCACTCTGTAGACAAGAATAAATTCTGATTGGTTTTTCCATATATTATTTTAATATTGCTCATTTATTGAAATTTTCATTTGTGGTAGTATAAATACAATAAATCTTGTTCTTAGTGTTTAAATAGTCTCACAAATTCGGACAAAATATTAGATCTGTAAAAACTTAGCTTTTTCAGAATGTGTAATATTTCAGAAATTATTGTCGACTCTTCAGACTCTGAAACATGAATTATTTTAGTTTAATACTATTTGAAAGTGCTATTGTTTGGTTTGTAGCATATTTGTGTGCGTCCTCTCTCTCTCTCTCTCTCTTTCTCTCTTAGTGTGTTAGAAATTTGACCTTCAAAAGATATATTACAATTATTTCAAGAAGTGCAGACTGGATTATATTTTAACCTTTTCGCTATTCAACATTTACGTCGAATGCACATGAGGGCTCTGGAGAATTCGAATTACGATATGGTATATAGAAATCAACAACCGCGATACGTAGACGATACAACTCTTATTTGCAGCAACAACAGAAGAACTAACCAAACTGTTGGAATTAGTAGAACAATTCGACAATGAAGCTAACCTAAGCAGCACTAAGATATTTACTTGAATTCAACAATATCTAACAATGTTGGCTGCAGCGATGAGATAGGATGGAAAACATCTGGAAAAGCCATCATATCTCTCTGATAATCAAGATGAGACGAAAGAATATCAGCCTGATCTTCTCTATATTTTCATATGGCTCAGAATGCTGGACAATTAAACACTCATATAAAGAGAAAATTGAGACCTTTGAAATGTTCTGCTAGTGAGAGAATAAAAGAAAAGAGACTACGCACAATAGTATCAAAAAAATTCCCAAATTTTTCAGACACGTGGTGAGGACAAATGGTCTGGATAGGCTCGGCTTCAGGGGCATGGTACTTGTCAGAAGAGAGCGAAGAAAGTCTCCCACAGGAGTAACATACCTCATAGTTATACCTAACACAAACCATCAACGTTAACAAGCGATAGAGTCTTGAAACACGATTTTACTTTTTTATTACATTAGAAAAATGTAATACAAAAATAAATGTCTTTTTCAAAGCTTTGTATAGAAGAGAGCAAAATGATTATCACATTCAAAAATTTTCTGAAATTGAAGAGTCAAAAAACCGATAACTATACCTATTAATTTTATATTTTGCGGTTGTAAAAGATTTTTAATACGGAATTACTTAC